>OY992532.1:158372938-158792938 GCA_963921185.1 Dasysyrphus tricinctus | reverse complement strand
TCTTGGCTTTTGATATGCTCCCACATCTGCACAATCGCCATCAAAGTTTGTTTTAATCCCTTAAAACAAGGTGGTATTATATGACTGCTCGTCGATTTCCATTCCGAGATCCATTCCATAGCATTCTTAAGTCTTTGAAGAGTCTCTGTGGTATCCGATAGAGCCTGCTTATTTGGATTCCTAGAATAGAGTCGGCCCGTATTCAGATTGTCAAACAGATCATTGAGCTGTTTGACAAACCTGGACGTTGACTCAGCTCTTCTTTTCTCGTCTTCTGTTTTGAAGAGATCCGTTGTCTTCAAAACATATTCTATGCCAGTGTACACATTTTCACTGAAAACCTGTGTTGCTAGTTTTACCGACAATTTCTCGAAATTGTTCGGCCGAACATGGGAGTTCGTTAACTTATGAAATACTTGGAACGTCCCATTCTTATCTTGATCAAAGATTTTTCGAATGACGTTCCAATCCACGGTGTCATTTCCTATCATGATGTAATATTTTAGCAAAATATTACGCACGCTCTTAAAAAGATGCGAGTAATCATAGAGCAGGAAAACTCTTTGTTCCTGAATATCCACAAATGGTTCCGTCTCTAAGAAGTTGGGTGGCCCAAGTCTTCTGTAAGCTGAAACGTTGATCGCTCCCTGGTCACAGCTTGTTGCAACCACTGTCAGACCACAATTTATTACTTCATTAATAATTGTGAGTATGATCTCTGACAACAGTTCTCCAGTTGGGCTTCCGATGTAATAAGCAACGCTCTGCTTCCAATTTTGGTTCAACCCTCTAAGCGTGAATACCATCGCTTTAGAGGCTGCCAAGTCGTTCCTTCCGTACTCTCCAAAATCCGTCAATCCATAAATTATGTCATCTTTCATATTGTACTCCAATTCTTTTTTGATGGCCATTTCATCAAAAAGGAGTACACATTTCTTTTCCATGGGGCTCATTCCTAGAGCTTTGGTCGTCATCATGTCCCGCATTGGTTTGCTGAATCCTGCAGTCAGCCGTATCTCCGAATGCCATCGGTAAATGGTGCTTACCGATGGCAGCTTAAAACCTACACTCAGCATGTACTTATAACATGCTGGTGATTTATAAAAAAATTTCAAAAATAAATCCCTAGCCTTACATCCCCAAGGTGAGCTTTCCTTGTGGAAGAGTTGCACCAAAACAAA
Organism: Dasysyrphus tricinctus; assembly: GCA_963921185.1. Taxonomy (NCBI): domain Eukaryota; kingdom Metazoa; phylum Arthropoda; class Insecta; order Diptera; family Syrphidae; genus Dasysyrphus; species Dasysyrphus tricinctus. Next base: position 158,791,757 of record OY992532.1, on the reverse strand, counting down.
AGTGCGCAACTCTTCCTTAAAACCTTCCATTTGCTTATCTAAACTCTTTTTTAATTGATATTCCCGGTTTTTCCTAAGCCTAGTTGGTGTATTAAAAATATATCTCGGGATATATTTTGCCTTACTAATTTTTCGCGCCGATTTGTAAGAAAACCGCCTTGGGGACGGAAATTGTGTTGGGGAAACGTGCGATGAAGGACTATCATTAAGAGAAAAATTTCTAACATAAGTACTTGCAGCGCTTGCAGCCAAGTTTTTGAAAGATAAAGCTGGGCTGGAAGTGGTGGGAAGTACTACAGCCGGAGCTGAAAACACAGGTGAAAGTGGAGGCGCAGAGGTCATAATACCTGACGTTACCGTAGAGGTAGGTGGCATAAGGACAGCAGACTTAACCGTAGAGGTAGTTTGCATCCGGTCCCTCGCAGCATTAATTAAACTAATGCATGAAATATCATTCGCTATTTCACTACACTTACATATAGAAGCAAGAGAAATAGGCAGTGCATTTTTAACTATATTTTTTTTGGTGCCACTTACTTTTATATCTTTTTCATAGAAGTGTTTTTCACACATCATCGACTTGGGTTTCAAATCGTCGATGTTGGAAAAGCCTCCATGTTTAAGCCAAACCGACATTCTATGGTCTTTGGGTACTAAAAAAAAAGAAACTGAGCCTAGCCTAATTTGCCTCTCCTGGCACTTGTGATAGCAACACTTCTTAGGCATATTTAATCAAAAATTTATAACTATTTTTCACTTTTAAAACTTTTTATTTAATTTTTAACTTTTTACACTTTTAATTGTTACACTTTTTTTTCAACACAAAAACTAAACTATTGCTCACCAAAAACTTCAAAAATTACTTAAAAACCTACAAAAATTGCGATTTAATAATAAACGAATTAAATAATTTATAATACCGAATAACAAAATAAATGAATACAAGAATTGAAAACTGAAACACCCTAATATCCCGCGCAAATAATCCACCGCCTAGAGTAAAAAAAAACACTTCCTGAAAATGAAAATTAAAATACCTATTACAAATGAAAAATGTAGGTACAAGAATATTAAATAAAGCAGTCCGCTTAAATGCTGAAAAGGTTAATATTTGTGAAATAAATTTTACAATTTTACCCAAAACAGGAACAAACACACTTTAAACAACAATAAAACACGAATTCAAATCAGAAAGTTAGCACACAAAAAAGACAGAAAATTGGGGGTATTTGGGTGAAAAATGTAAGAATTTGTAGGTGGGACACAAAAAACTTTTAAATTACAATTTTTTTTTATAAAAACACAAATATATAAAAAAATATAAACAAACTAAATCACAAAAAGTTAACACAAAAAAAAGAAGAGAAAATGAAGTTGGGGTAGGTATTTGGGTTGAAAAAGTTAAAATCACAAATCAATAAATTTTGTTAAAACTGGGTAGGTGTGTGGGGTATTTTCGTAGGAAATCAAACACTTTATCACATTTATATCACTAATTGCCACTTTTTATGTTGCTGCTCAGTAATTTTTCACTCAAAATTTAACAATTTTAGATAACTTGCAAAAGATCGACTTTAATGCAAGCAAAAATTTCGGTCTGATTTATAATCCCAATTGGAAAACAAGCTGAAATACCTTCAAAAAAACCGCGAAAAGTTTTTTTCAATACTATCTCACATACACCTTTGTATACAGCATAGAACAAACACATTGCCAAATTTCACTTAAAATTACCGTAATCAGTCTTGCTCCTACTTTCTGTTCTATTTTTTTCACTCCTCGAACTCCCATATATTTCCTATATAAACCTATATAGGCTTCTCATTCTTGCCATTTTGCGTCTATCTCATATACTCTGTCAATATCTAAAATCAACACAACGGGGAAATATCTCCACTGTCAGAAAAGTTGCTCAACATTTTAAATTTGACATTCAATGGATTCAATGTTGAGATCATAAATAATGTTGAGAGTAGGTGAGGACATTTCGACACCAATTGGCGCTGCAATCGGCGAAGCTCATGAGACTACTATAAATTATATATACAATGACAAAACTAAGAAACCGAATGCAGGTGGACACGTGTTCCGCACTAATAGAAACTTAAAACCTAATTAAAAATTAATGCTGTCACAGCTTTATTATTCAAAAAAGTCTATTGAATAGACATTTACCGAGTAAACCACTTGCCGATGAAGAAATTTTAGAGTATGAAAAACATATGAATGTAATGCATTTACATGTGAATGTAAATACAAAGAAAAGACTTATGTGCCAAAGTTGTTATCCGTCCATAAGACTTATTTTACATTTTTTAATAAAATTATACCAATGAAATGTAAAGGTATATTTAATTGTATTTTTGTTTAAATAAAATATTTATTTTAATTGTTTGCGTTGTTTTTTATTTAAAAAAGTTCAATACTATTTGGTCTTTTTCAGTACAATTTTTTTTCAGTTTTCAGCACAATCGACACCCTAATGCAAATATTTTTTTTATTTTTGATTCTGTTTCAGCTATCACCTATGTAAATTTCGTTGAAATTACTCAAGGAACAACGAAGTTGCAATATGTTAACATATTTGTTGAACACCCTACTTTGAAAATATTTGTTTCTTTTTTAATTCCGTATCAGGTATCACTTGTGTCAATTTCGTTGAAATCGCTTAAGGAACAACGAAGTTGAAATTTTTTTTTGGAACACCCTAATGCAAATATTTTTCTTTTTTTATCATATGTTTCAGCTATCACCTACGTGAATTTCGTTGTAATCGCTCAAAGAACAACGAAGATCCGAGGGTTTCAGTTTTCGGACAATTTAATATTTAAGAATTTTGTTTCTCAAAATATACGCTTCAAACAATTTTATTTCGTATGATTTGAATCAGTTTGAATCGTAAATTTCGATAATTTTTTTTTGGACCACCCTCAGGCAAATAATTTTTGCTTCATATAAATATGGCTTAAATATTGACCTGTATATTTTCGCAGTACTTCGTAGTTAAAATATTATATTTTACAAAGTTTTAATCCAAAATGAAATATCCATAGAAATGTTTACCTACCTTAACCTCGTTTCCGGAGCTCGAAACCACAAACTCAATATAATCAAATCCAAATGTAACTAGAAATAATCGAATCCCAAAGTAATCAAAAGTACCCAAATCCAAAAGTAACGACAAGTAATCAAAGTAATCAAATACAAAAAGTAACGAAAGTAATCAAAGTAATCAAAGTAACGAAAGTAATCAAATCCAATAGTGAGATCTGAGATCCATGATTAGAGTACAAAACGGATATTTAAAATAATTCAGTTAAAGATGTGGTTTTCTTTAGAAGCCCATAACTTGAGTTCTAGCAGAAGGATCATCAAGGTTGAAATGATTAAAACAAGGGTAAATAATAGGCTACCATGGGGAGGTGCCTTATAAAAAAATCGTTGTGGGGAAGGGGAATGGGGTAAAGAAAAAGTCATTCAGAGTAGGTACTTAAAATAATTCTTTTAAGATGTGGTTTTCTTTAAAAGCTCATAGCTCAAGGTTGAAATGATTAATTCAAGGGTAAATAATAGGCTACCATGGAGAGGTGCTTTATGAAAAAATCGTTGTGGAGGAGGGGAAGGGGGTAAAGACGAAATCATTCAGAGTTCTAGTTTTATAAATTATTTAAAAAAGACGAAATATAATACAAATTTATTGAAGTTTTGTGAATCATACATATATTTTCATAAAAACCATCTCCCTACATCATACATACATACATACACACATACATTTCTTTAGTTGCCATTTTTGACCAAAAAACCACTTTTTTTTTGTTTTTGTCTAGAATTACAGGATTTACGTAATAAAAAAAAACAATAAATATTAATCAATTTTTTAAGAAAAAAGTAATCAAAGTAATCACTCAAAAGTAACGATTACTTTGGAAAAAGTAACGAAAGTAACGATTATTCAAAAGTAACGACATTTACATCACTACGTGTATATCACATATACAGTGTACGTGAGTGAAGCAGCAAGAATTGAAAAAAAAAAAAACAAAATGAGATTTATCTGTCATTTTGCCGAACTGAAGGGAAGTGTTTTGATATACCAATTTGTTAAACAAGTGAAAAAGTTTATTAAACTAAATAAAAAAGTGAATAAAAGTTAGAATAGTGAACACTATCAATAATTTTTTAAAAAAAATATAAAACAGCATGTGGTGGCTACGTTAAATCCTCTAAAAACGCCTAAACTAAGGAGTATACAAACATTTTATTTTACAAGTTAGTTTTGTCTGATATTTTCATATAAAGTAACGTGATGTTAATTAGGTAAATAAATTATCTTAGAATACTTTAAAATTAATACGTTATCGCAATTTGCTATCAAAATAGCAAATTTGTTGAAAATAAAAATATACTTTAATCCAGTGATTTCGTTGAGACCCATCTGTCAAATGAGAAATTCTCGCACAGGGTCGATCTAGTTTTTTGTTGGTGATTGCAAGGCGCTCAAATCCGTTTAGTTATTTTTTAACGCTTTAAATAAAATATTTTTAAAGGCCCTTCTGCCATTACCCCTATTTATGTTGGATTTGTATCTTCGTCAAGAAGTGTTTGAAAGTTCGCTACCATAAAAAACATCACTTTATTAAGTATAATATGAGAGAAAACTTACCTGTGAAAAGAAAAATTAAATTTATGCACCGTATTATAGGCGTTCTTATATGATTTAAGGCAGCACCACATGTATTTTTATATATTTCTTATTAATAAAGTGTTTCAAAGTACTCACTATATGTATTAACTTTCATTTCACTTTTTTATTCAGTTCAATAGGCTTTTTCAATATTTTTATAATGTTAAATCTTTGTACACTTTTCTACAGCTCGGCAAAATGACGGAAGCATCTCAATGTTTTTTTTCTGTTTTTTAAATCTGGCTTCCTTTGTGCGCCCCAGCCTTCAGCCGTGTAACTGCACTGCAACCCTGGGGCAATGCATTTGTGTTAGTATAACTCACACTTTTTTGAAAAATGCTTCACTGTTTCCACGATATGCCAGTTCCTTTTCTTCTTCTTCTTTGCGTCTGTCGCTATCGCTGACTTAAGTTTGGGAGCAACTTAAAATGTCATTTGGATTGTCAAAAATATTAGGCCAGTTTGGTAAGATGCAATTTTAGCCAAGTTTCACGAAACTTATTTTTTTTTTTTTTAAATTGGTTTCGACAGCATATTGTGAAAATTTGTTAAACTCAGCCATCAAGTTCAGCAGTGAATGCAATCATTGTCTGTTTATTTATAGCCATTCCACACTATCCCATTCACTGATCTCTATATATAACTGGATAGCGTATCCATACAAAAAAGTTGACTCCATTTGAAGAACTGTTATAAGTGACGTTGCCTATTTTTTTTTGTTATACTGTATGAAAGTATAACATAAAAAGTGAAAACTGACATCTTCAAACGTCAAAAAGTGAAAAAACAAAAAGGTTTAACTTTTCCGAGTTTAAAATTAATATTCAAGAGAATTCTAAAACTTTATTAAAAATGCGAACTAAAACTGATCCATCTCATGTGGTAAACTTTTCCGAACAAATTTATGGCTTTTTACAAATTCATTCTTAAAGGACACACGAATTACGTCAACGATATGGCCTGGGAGCATGACGAAGAGTTCCTTGCCTCCGTTAGTGACGATCATTCGTGTAAGATTTGGAGTTCAGCTCACAGCTTTGAAACTGTTACAACCTTCTGCCTGTCTTAGGCTGGTATGTCAGTGCGCTGGCATCCAGATATCCAGACGAACCTGGCAAGGTGTTGGTGGCCGAAAAGAAAGGAATAATACATTTGTACAACGTCCGCTCTCAACAAGACATAATGTCCTTGGAGTCACCGAATGTTCCTCTAATGGGTGCTGACTGGTCGTTACACAATCGTTTGTTTATGACGGCATTGGCTGGGGGAGATTTCATCACCTGGGACCTTCGTAGGACATGGTTAGTCTATCTTATTTTTGTTCTAGATATCGTTAGATGCTAAGCAATGTTTTATTCCATTTTAGTGGACCAGCTGATATTAAACAAATCACGAATACGGAGGACGTACTGTGAGATTTTTGCCCAACAGTGAAGTTGTCTATGCCAGTATTGGTCGACCCGACATAACTCTAAAGGTATACATAGCTAAATCAACTGTTCCACTTATTGAATCGTCCCTTAAATTATATGGTGGAATGTCGATGTCAAGAATTAAATAAGTTTTTGCTGAGAAAATGTGTTTTTATTTAAGAGAATGTGGAGACTTCTAAGATCCCAGAAATATAAAAAAAATGTTTTATTGTTAAGTTTTTCATTGATCTAATAATGTATTAATAAAATTCTATTCTGTAACATATCTAATTGTGTTTTTTTTTTTTTATTTTCTTGGCCTATGTTTTAGGCCTGCTGAATCCTTGATATTGATAGATAAACCAAGCTCCCATTTCCAAACTATTTGCTTTATTTGAATGATTGGAACGCATTTAAGTCTATTTTTAAGTATTCTAACTAGAATCAAAAACCATTTTCAATTCGAAAAAGGATTTCAAAAAATTTGCATATAAAAGTAGTATCATCATTTTTCCACCTTCAAAAAACTCATGAAATGTGTTTTGTATGCAAATTTTTCGAAATATAAGTTTGAATTGAAAATGGTTTTAAAAACCATTTAAAGGACTTAAATTCAAACTCAGAAACGTTCCAATCATCCAAAAGGACCAAATATTTTGGAAATGAGAGCTTGGTCTATCCATCAATTTCAAGAAATTTCTAAAAATTCGTAGAAATTTCTTGATATTGGTAGAAAGACCAAGCTCCCATTTCCAAACTATTTGCTTTATTTGAATGATTGGAACGCATTTAAGTCTCTTTTTAAGTATTCTAACTAGAATCGAAAACCATTTTCAATTCGAAAAAGGATTTCAAAAAATTTGCATATAAAAGTAGTATCATCATTTTTCCACCTTCAAAAAACTCATGAAATGTGTTTTGTATGCAAATTTTTCGAAATATAAGTTTGAATTGAAAATGGTTTTAAAAACCATTTAAAGGACTTAAATTCAAACTCAGAAACGTTCCAATCATCCAAAAGGACCAAATATTTTGGAAATGAGAGCTTGGTCTATCCATCAATTTCAAGAAATTTCTAAAAATTCGTAGAAATTTCTTGATATTGGTAGAAAGACCAAGCTCCCATTTCCAAACTATTTGCTTTATTTGAATGATTGGAACGCATTTAAGTCTCTTTTTAAGTATTCTAACTAGAATCGAAAACCATTTTCAATTCGAAAAAGGATTTCAAAAAATTTGCATATAAAAGTAGTATCATCATTTTTCCACCTTCAAAAAACTCATGAAATGTGTTTTGTATGCAAATTTTTCGAAATATAAGTTTGAATTGAAAATGGTTTTAAAAACCATTTAAAGGACTTAAATTCAAACTCAGAAACGTTCCAATCATCCAAAAGGACCAAATATTTTGGAAATGAGAGCTTGGTCTATCCATCAATTTCAAGAAATTTCTAAAAATTCGTAGAAATTTCTTGATATTGGTAGAAAGACCAAGCTCCCATTTCCAAACTATTTGCTTTATTTGAATGATTGGAACGCATTTAAGTCTCTTTTTAAGTATTCCAACTAGAATCGAAAACCATTTTTAATTCGAAAAAGGATTTCAAAAAATTTGCATATAAAAGTAGTATCATCATTTTTCCACCTTCAAAAAACTCATGAAATGTGTTTTGTATGCAAATTTTTCGAAATATAAGTTTGAATTGAAAATGGTTTTAAAAACCATTTAAAGGACTTAAATTCAAACTCAGAAACGTTCCAATCATCCAAAAGGACCAAATATTTTGGAAATGAGAGCTTGGTCTATCTACCAATATCAAGAAATTTCTACGAATTTTTAGAAATTTCTTGAAATTGATGGATAGACCAAGCTCTCATTTTCAAAATATTTGGTCCTTTTGGATGATTGGAACGTTTCTGAGTTTGAATTTAAGTCCTTTAAATGGTTTTTAAAACCATTTTCAATTCAAACTTATATTTCGAAAAATTTGCATACAAAACACATTTCATGAGTTTTTTGAAGGTGGAAAAATGATGATACTACTTTTATATGCAAATTTTTTGAAATCCTTTTTCGAATTAAAAATGGTTTTCGATTCTAGTTAGAATACTTAAAAAGAGACTTAAATGCGTTCCAATCATTCAAATAAAGCAAATAGTTTGGAAATGGGAGCTTGGTCTTTCTACCAATATCAAGAAATTTCTACGAATTTTTAGAAATTTCTTGAAATTGATGGATAGACCAAGCTCTCATTTTCAAAATATTTGGTCCTTTTGGATGATTGGAACGTTTCTGAGTTTGAATTTAAGTCCTTTAAATGGTTTTTAAAACCATTTTCAATTCAAACTTATATTTCGAAAAATTTGCATACAAAACACATTTCATGAGTTTTTTGAAGGTGGAAAAATGATGATACTACTTTTATATGCAAATTTTTTGAAATCCTTTTTCGAATTGAAAATGGTTTTCGATTCTAGTTAGAATACTTAAAAAGAGACTTAAATGCGTTCCAATCATTCAAATAAAGCAAATAGTTTGGAAATGGGAGCTTGGTCTTTCTACCAATATCAAGAAATTTCTACGAATTTTTAGAAATTTCTTGAAATTGATGGATAGACCAAGCTCTCATTTCCAAAATATTTGGTCCTTTTGGATGATTGGAACGTTTCTGAGTTTGAATTTAAGTCCTTTAAATGGTTTTTAAAACCATTTTCAATTCAAACTTATATTTCGAAAAATTTGCATACAAAACACATTTCATGAGTTTTTTGAAGGTGGAAAAATGATGATACTACTTTTATATGCAAATTTTTTGAAATCCTTTTTCGAATTGAAAATGGTTTTTGATTCTAGTTAGAATACTTAAAAATAGACTTAAATGCGTTCCAATCATTCAAATAAAGCAAATAGTTTGGAAATGGGAGCTTGGTTTATCTATCAATATCAAGGATTCAGCAGGCCTAAAACATAGGCCAAGAAAATTAAAAAAAAAAAACACAATTAGATATGTTACAGAATAGAATTTTATTAATACATTATTAGATCAATGAAAAACTTAACAATAAAACATTTTTTTTATATTTCTGGGATCTTAGAAGTCTCCACATTCTCTTAAATAAAAACACATTTTCTCAGCAAAAACTTATTTAATTCTTGACATCGACATTCCACCATATAATTTAAGGGACGATTCAATAAGTGGAACAGTTGATTTAGCTATGTATACCTTTAGAGTTATGTCGGGTCGACCAATACTGGCATAGACAACTTCACTGTTGGGCAAAAATCTCACAGTACGTCCTCCGTATTCGTAGATTTGTTTAATATCAGCTGGTCCACTAAAATGAAATAAAACATTGCTTAGCATCTAACGATATCTTGAACAAAAATAAGATAGACTAACCATGTCCTACGAAGGTCCCAGGTGATGACATCTCCCCCAGCCAAACGACAGTCTGAGCTCCTCGGCGAATGTTCTCTCGCAAACACCCTACATACGACTCAATGCGGCCATTTTGCAGGGCAAACTGGACGTTGATACCCATGGTGTTAGCATTCATCTCCATAAGATCCAATAAGCTCTTAGCAACGCAGTTGTCGCTTGGGCAGTAAATCACCAGCCAGTTCCGTAGATTGTTGGTGGCATTTGTCGGCCTGTACCCCGGTCGAAATTTTTTTCCTGGCGAAGAAATGTATGTTCCTCCTCAAACTGACCACTACTTCCCGGGGCGCGTTAGACATCTGCAAACCACACTTCTCGAGAATTTGAAGAGCTGTACAGGAGTTTCGTTCACATTCCGACAGAACTTAAAAAAAATAAACAAAATATTCTGTTTTTGTACAAATAAAAATCTCACTTCAAATTACTTTTTTTTTGTGCTCAGCAGACGTCAAAAAGTGAGAATGCCTAGCAAATGTCATCTTCAATTGGAGTCAAAAAAACTGTTATACTTTCTATGGAATACACTATCCAGTTATATATAGAGATCAGTGATCCCATTGAGTATTAATACATGTCAAAAAAGTGTGATGAAATCATGTATAATAGTGTGGAAGCAAAATATGAAATTTCATCACACACAACTTGACATCGCATCCTACACGATTTGACGTGTGTTTATACCTGAAAATATTTAAGATCGGTTCTAAAACCATCACACATTCTATCCCACTTGGGCGTTTGAGGTTATGGTGAAACTGATTTGTTTTGATGCAAGTGTGGAAGCAAAATATGAAAATCATTTTCATCACACAAATTTGGCAGTCGTATGAAATTCTTTCCAACACACTTTATTCTGACATGTGTTAATACTTTGTGGGATAGTGTAGAGGCACTTTTATATTTTCGATTTCGGGCACAATACAATAACCCTGTGAAATTAATTAGCGTCTTCAAAACTAATAAGCGTCTACGAAATGTAAGTACAATTTAACCTAAACAAAAAATAACCGAAAAGTGAATAACAAAAATAATTTGAAAGGTCTGCAACACCATCCCAGATGAAAATCCTCATAGACTTCATGGAGGATCACCCAGAAATAGCAAAAGGCTTTGCTCCAAAGAGTTCCCAAGGCAAAAGGGAAATTAACATGCTATGGGAGGATCTATCCTGGAAGCTAAATGCTGAGGGGTTGTCGACAAAAAACGTAACAGCTTGGAGAAAGGTGAGTAAAATTATTATCAATAAAGATTATGTTTGAAAGAAAAGTTATTTATAGGTTTGGACCGATTTTGTCTACTGGCAAATAACATCAGTGGGCTGAAAGGGATGTGCCAAACACTGCAAGTGAAGGGAGAGTCGAGTGGTCTAAGAATTAACAGCAAAAATACAAAAATAATGCTCACAGGCTGCTCCACACAGCAGCGTATTATTCTACAGGAGACGCCAGTTGAAGTAGTGGAACAGTTTAACTTCCTTGGCAGTATTGTTTCTGCAAACGGTGGTACGGATCTGGACGTTAAAAGTAGAACAAATAAAGCTCGTGCTGCCTTCGATACTCTGTCCCCTATCTGGAAATCAAGTCAAATCTCCTTACGCACTAAGTTGAGATTCTTCGAATCCAATGTCAAATCCGTGCTGTTATATGCTTGTGAAACCTGGAAAGTCACGTCTATCATTTCGAAGAAATTGCAGGCTTTTGTGAATCGCTGTCTTCGCCACATCCTAAAGATTCACTGGCCACAAATATCAAATGAGGAATTGTGGCGCAGGACAAGTCAAGAGCGGCTGGACGTCGACATAAGAAAGCGTAAAAGGCGTTGGATTGGTCACACACTGAGGAAACCAACCGATGAAATTGCAAAGCAGTCCTTTGAATGGAATCCTCAGGGTGCATGGCGGGTTGGAAGACTAAGAACAACATGGAAATCAACTGTCTTAGCGGAAGCAGAATCCCAGAGAAAGACGTGGCCACAGTTAAAGTACCTTGCAGCAGACCGTGAAGGATGGAGACGTTTTGTTGACGCCCTATGCCCCAGCCGGAGTTACAGGACACGATGATGATAGGACCGATTTAAAATATCGATCAAAGAAGAAATAAAGCAACAGCATACTTTCAATGAAGAAGACAGGTTGTGGACCGCCTGAAGAAATACCCATCTCAGATTTAGAGGAGAAAGTTAGCTTCGCTCCGGGCTACTGTGACAGGAAGTAGCTCTAATTGCTTCGGTGCTCCGCAAAGTGTTAATACTCAACCCAAGTATGAGGAGTATCATATAATCGTAGAAAAAACATTGCGAGAAATTTTTGAAAGTCCTGCGGAATTTTGTCAAAAGAACATAAACAGTAGGTTATACCATTAATACATATTGATGTTTATGAAAGTGATTACATTTCATTAATTGCATATTTAGATCTCCTCCACTTTCAACACAATACTCTTGCCCATCCGGATCCAAACGTCGTCGCAAGAATGAAAACACGGATCCCACAGCATTACTCAAGGAACAAATTGCTAGCGACAAATAATTTCAAGTAAATCTGATTAAGGTTTTAACCAATCGATGCCAGCAGGAGATGGGGTTTCAAGACAGAGTGATAACTCTTTTGAAAACTACCTTAGGGTACCTCAAAAAAATGAACTGATAAATAATTAATTAACTTGTATGTTTTTTTTTATTGTGAAGTGTTTTGTTTAAGTTTATGTTTTTTTTATAGTTGTAAGTGTAAGGCAAGTACTTTTAAGTTAGATGTAATGAAGTCTAAATAAAATTATTTCATAAGTTGAACAGTAAATTTTTAATGCTATCCCTTTTTCTTTCGGACCATAGGTTAGGTTAGGTAGAAGAGCTGACAGTTGATCTCGTTACCGTCACACTTAGATCTATGTAGATCCGTTGTGATACCCTAGGAAATTGTATTCCACTTAATGTAAAAACCTATGTGCTCTGTTAGCAATCAAGCCATTTAGAGGCGTTGATGAAATTCAGAAGGCTATTAGCCGAAGTTCCAGAAAGTTCCTCTAGGTCGTCATAGAAATGGTTTCCTAGATGTTTCTTTCTTAAATGACAGTGCTGGGCAGTGGCAAAGGAAGTGTAAGGTATCCTCTTGTGCTTCTTCATCGCTGCACCCTCTGCAAAGGTCGTCAGTACTGAGCCTCATTTTCTTTTTATGGTATCTCAGTAGGTTGTGCCCGGTGATTATGCTGACAAGGGAACGGAGATATGATATTGAAATTTGGCCATAACTTTCTAGTTGTGGCACATGTTTCAAGCAGATTCCATCTTTCATTGGTTTTTTCTAATATTTTGTTACGAATTTCCTGTTTGATGCTACAGGTTGGTACTTTGATATTTTGTTCGGCTTGACTTGAATCAAGCGACGAACCCGTTCTCGCCAGCTCATCAGCTCTCTCGTTTCCCTGTACATCACTGTGACCGGAAACCCAGCAGAGTCTAATGTTATGCTGCATGCCAAGAACCCTAAGCTCTTCGCGACAGCAAGTCACAAGCTTCAAATGTATCTCGGTGGCAGAAATTGCTTTTATTGCTGCTTGGCTATCAATAAAGAGGGTGATATCTGCTCGTGGTATCGCCATCATTGATATTTGCGTAGCTGCTTTTGTCACTGCCAAGACCTCGACTTGGAAGACACTGCAAAAGTCCGGAAGTCTGAAGGAGCTAGCTAGTCCCAGAGTTTCCGAGAAAATTCCTGCACCAACTCCAGTGTCCATCTTCGAACCATCAGTGAGGACAGTTATCGTAGATGCATTACTGAAAGGTTGGTTGTTTTCCCACTCCTCTCTATTAGGAAAAGAGGTAGTGAAGGGTCTGTTGAAGTTTAAATGGGGTGTTTTGTAGTCTGTGCAAACATTATTTCCCACATATCTCTGCAGAATCTGAGTATGGCCCGATGTGCTTTACTTCCAGCATTTAGTCTGGCTTAGGCGCAGGGCACTGTATGCTGCAGATTCTTGCACGAATAGATTTAGGGGTCTCAAGTTGAGTATCGCCTCCAGTCCCCGCTGTGGGAGTGGTTTTCAACGCCCCCGTAATACCTACGCATACTAATCTTTGAACTTTTGTCAAGGTTTTCAGGTTTGTTGCTTTCTCAGTCGCGTTCCACCAAACTAAATTACCGTAGGTAAGTATCGGTCTAACTATTGCCGTGTACATCCACCTGATAATTTTTGGATTGGGTCCCCAGGATTTTCCAAAGATCCTGTTGCAGGAATAGAACGCAACCATAGCTTTCTTTGCTCTCTCTTTAGTGTTGAGACTCCAGTTCAGTTTCTTATCAAGGATCACACCCAAGTATTTGGCCTGATTCGAGATTTTGAGTGGAGTCCCTGCAATTGATGGTAATCTAAACATTGGTATTTTTCTTCTGATAGTGAAGAGAACCAATTCAGTTTTCAATAGATTGACCATTAGACCACAATTCTTTGCCCATGTGTTGACCTTTGACAGGGCATATTCTATTTGTTCACTAATAGTGGATGGAAATTTACCTGTCGCAAGTAGTACTAGGTCATCTGCATAAGCTACTACTTTGACTCCACTATATTTTAATTTTACAAGAATTTCGTTCATAACTAGTATCCAAAGAAGCGGAGAAAGCACCCCTCCCTGGGGTGTTCCTCTGGATGTGGATACTATTAAACGTGATTATAAAAGTTCTGTATTAATATGCCTGTTTTTTAACATGCACATAGTCCAATTTATAATTGACTTTTCTATATTCAGCTCTACAAGGGCTCTCTTAACTCGTCATTTTCCACATTATTGAAAGCTCTTTCAATATCTAGAAAGGCAGCAAGAGTGTATTCGTTGTCTTTGAGAGTTTTTTCAATTGTATTAACAACACAGTGAAGTGCAGTTTCTACGCCTTTGCCTTTCTAGTAGGCATGCTGCATTGGAGAAATCACCTCCGGGTTCAGTGAGCTGCGAATATAGATGTCCAACAATCTCTCGAAAGTTTTAAGAGTAAACGACGTGAGACTGATTGGTCTATAGTCTTTAGCTTCCGTGTGGCTGGGTTTACCAGCCTTCGGGATAAATACAACCTTGACTCCACGCCGTGCTTGAGGTACATATTCCCATCTGAGGCTACTTGAGATATGTTTTTCAGGTGTGAAGTAATGAGGTTTTCACTTTTTTGTAACATCATTGGAAAGATGCCATCTAGTCCCGGGGATTTGTAAGGGGAGAAAGAGTTTACTGCCTATTTAATCATGTCTTCCGTTACAATGTCCGACGGTGTTCTGTGCTCTGTAAATATTTCAGTTTCCCGGTTATAGCTTGGGTTAGAAGTACACCCGGGAAAGTGAGCATTAACTAAGAGTTTTAGAGTTTCACTGCATGATTCTGTCCAGCGACCAGTTGGTTCTTTTAAGGAACCTAAGGTAGATGGCTCTTTGGAGAGAATTTTTCTTAGTCTAGCTGATTCATTGGTGCCTTCTATTTCATCGCAGAAGGTTCTCCACGAGCTGCGTTTCGCTCGCTGTGTTTCAGCTTTGAATTTTCTTTGACTGGATTTGTAGATCTCCCAGTCGATGTCTGATCTGGTGCGCTTGGCGACATTGAAAAGTCGCCTCGTTTCTTTCCTAATGTCGCCCGGTTCTATTGTCCACCAAGGTGGTTTTTTGTTGCCTTTTTTACCTGGTTTTAATGGACATCCTTTGACAAAAGCATTGCTGAGTATTTCTGCGAATTTCTCGGCAGCCTTGTCTAAGTTCTCAGGATTATCAATTGCATTGGTATTAAGCAATTTGATTTCATTCTCTACTTCCCCATTAAAAATATCCCAGTTAGTTTTCTGAAGTTTCGAAAAGGTTTTTGAGAGTTTGTTGTATTAAGTATAAGGAATTCAATTAACCTGTGATCGGAAAAAGATTCTTCCTTAAGTACCTTCCATTGTTCTATTGAGACAGTATTCGAGTTGCTCACAAGAGTGATATCAAAGAATATAAAGTTACCAAGTAGTCGTATCTCATACAAATTTTTTCTTTGAAAAATTTTGTATGGCGGGCTCCAACGTTGGAACCCGCTCTCAGAGCTTTTCCTATTTCTAAAACTTTCTCTCAGAGCTTTTCATAAAACGTGAAATGAGATGCCACACACAATGACACGGTCAAAAGTATCCTCCTTTTTACTATCCTTATTATTATTATTATTGCCTACCCATAACAAAGCTACATATACCTACTTACTTCTTATATGTAATATTTCAGAGATAATATGCTCGCCCTTGTGCGACCTAAGATAATAAGTGTATAGTTATAGGATACACAAACAAAAATATTCTGTTTTCTCTATGCACTTTGTCTTGTCCTTCAAGCGGATCCTATAGACACCACACTTGTGTGCGTCTATCGGTGTTATGTGTGTGGTGTAGTGTGTGCACACAAGTGTTGTGTAGTGTATTTGGACGACGATGATGATCAAAAAATCAAATGAAAACGAGACGACCCGCACAAAATTTATTCGCTTCGTTGATGCGCACGTAGCTACATGTATATATATTAATGCTGTCGAATTATTTGGATATACATAAGGGGACATGGCGAATTCCTGGTCAATCAACCGCCAACCAAATTGACCACATTGCGATCGACGCAAGGCACTCCTCCAGTATCAAGGATGTCCGAACGTTCCGAGGAGCCAACGTTGACTCGGACCACTACCTCGTTGTAGCAAAGGTAATGCTACGGATATCCAGACCGAAGCCAAAACAGGGAAATACTGTCAGGAAGTTCGACGTCGGACGGCTACAGTCGCAGGAAATCGCCAGGTCCTTTTCCGATCGAGTCTTTCGCGCCCTCTTAACTAGTCCTTTGCCGCCAACTGCAAACATCGAGAACCAGTGAAAAAACTGCCAGGAAGCCATCAGAGATGCCGCCTCTGACGTGCTGGGCTTTGCACGACCACCACAGCGAAACCCCTGGTTTGACGAAGAATGCCGGCAAGTACATGCAGCCAAACAACAGGCATACAAAGCGGCGCTGCATAGAAGGACCAGAGCTGCTCGCGAGCTCTACGAGCAGAAGAGGAGAGAGGAACACAAGCTTCTTAGAAGGAAGAAGAAAGAGCATGAGAAGCGCGTGATTGAGGAGTTAGAGAGATGCCACTGCAGGAATGAAGTTCGGAAGTTTTACCAAAAAGTAAAAAGAACCTCCCAAGGTTACAAGGCCCGAACCGAAGCCTGCAAAGACGATCAGGGGAACATCGTGGTGGAATCGTAGTCGGTGCTGAGGATATGGAAAAATCATTTCTACAAATTGTATAACGGCGATGACGAACCGAATTCCGCTAACATGCAAATTGCACCATTCAACTTGGACGACGTAGGCCAACAATTCCGTCCACCCGATCTTGACGAAGTGAGGATAGCCATATCTAAACTTAAGTCCAATAAAGCTGCTGGAGCTGATGGCCTTGCGGCTGAGCTATTCAAAGCGGCTGGCGATGAATTGGTTAGGAGTATGCACCAGCTCATCTGTAAAATATGGTCGGAAGAAAGCATGCCCGATGAATGGAACCTCAGTATTGTTTGCCCGATCCTCAAGAAAGGCGATCCTCTGGACTGCACCAACTACAGAGGCATCAGTCTTCTTAATATCGCCTACAAGATCTTCTCTGCCGTACTTTGTGAACGCCTGAAGCCATTCGTCAACAACCTGATAGGTCCATATCAGTGTGGCTTTAGGCCAGGGAAGTCCACCATCGACCAAATATTCGCACTACGACAGATCTTGGAGAAAACCCAGGAGTTCCAAATCGATACCCACCACCTTTTTATCGATTTCAAGGCCGCGTATGACAGCATCTATAGAGACGAGCTATATAGAGCAATGTCTAGTTTTGACATCCCTGCCAAACTCGTCCGTTTGTGCAGGATGACGATGGAGAATGCACGCTGCTCCATCAAGGTCGGCAAAGACCTCACCGACACCTTTGATGTCAAAAAAGGTTTTAGGCAAGGCGACGCGCTGTCATGCGACTTCTTCAACATCGTTCTTGAAAGAATAGTGCAAAACTCTCACGTCAACACTAGAGGCACAATCTTTCAAAAGTCCGTCCAATTACTCGCTTACGCTGATGACATTGACATAATGGGACGAACAAAGCGTGATGTCAGTGGTGCTTTTGTGAGCATTGAGAAGGAAGCCAAGAAGATGGGTTTAACGGTGAATGAAAGCAAAACGAAGTATATGCTGTCAACAAGAAAGGACACCCAACACCGACGTCTAGGACAGAACGTCACTATAGACAGCTATAATTTTGAGGTGGTCAGAGACTTTGTCTACCTAGGATCCGCTATAAACTCAGCGAACGATACCAGTGCTGAGATCAAATGAAGAATTACTCTTGCCAATCGCTGTTTCTTCGGGCTAAGAAGGCAATTGAAAAGCAAAGCCCTCTCTCGAGCAACTAAACTGTCCCTGTATAAGACGCTTATCATCCCGGTCCTGATGTATGGTGCAGAGGCATGGACACTGCTAACGGTGGATGAGAACGCGTTAGGCTGTTTCGAGAGGAAAATTCTCCGGGTGATTTTTGGTCTCGTCTGCATAGATGGGGAATGGAGGAGAAGATACAACCACGAACTGTATGGGCTGTACAGCGACACCAACCTAGCCACAAAAGTGAAAAGCCAACGACTAAGATGGCTGGGTCACCTAGAGCGAATGGACACCAATGCTCCGGCCCGGAACGTCTTTGAATCCAACCCCGTGGGACAACGCAGCAGAGGTGGACAGCGTAAAAGGTGGCGCACGCAAGTGGAAGAGGACCTCAACCAACTTGGCGTGCGAAACTGGAGACAGCTAGCTAGAAACCGAGCCGGCTGGAAGAAGCTTGTTGGTTGAGGCCCTGGTCCACCCCGGACTGTAGCGCCACCTTAAGTAAGTAAGTAAAGTCGAATTATTTGCGGGTTGAGGAAAAAAAATTAATAATGAATTCGAAAAATAAATTAAAGTCAGGAGTTTCAAAATGTTGTATTGCTGATTGCAATATCTTAAGAAGGTTGAATCCAGAAGTGAAATTGTTTAAATTTCCACCACTAGATTCACCTATGGGTCAAATTTGGAGAGAAAAATGCGGAATAATTGAAAATAATTAAAAAAAAAATTATTGATCTGTAACCGCCACTTTTTTCATGGGGACATCGGGAAAAAAAAATAAAGAATGGAGCTGTGCCAACAGTTAATTTAAACGTTCCTCTTGACGAAGAGTTTGAAATAGCACCTCCGAACTATTTTAGTTCAGATGAAATATCCAGGAGAAGGAGATCTTCGGATAGTTTTATGGCTGAAGAAGTTGTTTGCACAAATTGTGAAAATATAATAAAATAACAGCATTTTATAGAAAAAGAAATTCTTTTCTTAAAAAAATAAAATAAAAATTTGAGGAAAAAACTAAAGAAAGCTCTGAATGATAAAACCAAAATTGAAAAAAAGCATAATGAAAAATCAAATAAGATCAATACAGTAAAAACTTATATAAGCTCTTTGGATATAAGTGAGGAATCAAAAATATTTTGCAGGTTACTCATATGTAAAAGACCCAAAGAATACAGCAAAGAGGTTAAATGGCTTGCTCAAAATATATTTTACGTTTCGCAATCTACTTATTCCTTTTTGCGAAATAAATTAAATTTAAATATGCCTCATATGTATATCCACGTTGCATCGATGGGCTCCCATAAAAGTTCTCCAACCTGGATTCATCAATAATGCTTTTGAGGAATTCAAAAGCAAAATTGTATCCATGGACGAAAGGGAAAAACAAAACGTTGTGCTACTGTATGACGAAATTTCAATTAAAAGGGAGCTAAGATACAACTCAAAATTCGATTTAATCGACGGTTTTGAAGATCTTGGTTATAAGCGAAATGGAAACATTGGTAAGCAAGTTTGTGTGTTTATGGTAAGAGGATTATTTTCTAACTTGAAAGTTATTTTTAGTTACTTCGTCACCGAGAATGGTTTATCAGGTGAGGATTTAAAAAAAATAATCTTAGAAAATATACAAATTCTAGCGGAAGCTGGAATTATAATACGGGTAGTAGCATGTGACCAAGGTTCTTCAAACAGAAAAGCGTATAGTTTGTTAGGAGTGTCTGAAGAAGAACCTTATTTTTCAATTGAAAACAGAAAAATCGTATGCTTATACGATTTTCCACATTTGATCAAGTCGCTAAGAAACTGTTTGATCAAGTCAGATCTAAATACCCCTGATGGCCAGGTTAGTTTCGAGGTTGTCAAAGAGCTTTGGTAGTTAGAGCAAAATGCGAAAACAAGAATGTGTCCGAAACTAACCAGCCAACATGTTTTTCCCACAGATTTTGATAAGATGCGGGTGAAATTTGCAACACAAGTCTTTAGTAGAACTGTAAAGGCTGCAATTCATACAGTCGTAGATAGTATTGGTTTTCAGAACTGCTCGAAAGAGGTTGCAATTTCTACAGCACTGTTTTTCGGTAAAATTGACCAGCTTTTTAACTGAATAGTGGTTCTCTTAATTCCGACAATTTTTACAGGGCAGCTATTCAAAAAAATAATTGTGCGCATGAATTCTTAAAATCGTTCAAAAGTTATGTAACTCAAGTATCCTTGGTTAATCCATCAAAAACTGTTTATTTTTTGAAAGGTATTGAACAAACTATAAACGGAGTGTTACATCTTGCTGAAGACATATTTAAGGAGGATTCTGATGGGGTATTTTTCCTCTTGACCAAGCGGTTAAATCAAGATCCACTCGAAAATTTATTTGCAGTTGTAAGACAAAAAGGGGGAAACAATCAAAATCCTTCTTTATATGAATTTAATATAATCATTGCAAAAGTGATGGCTACTAATATTATTCAATCAAGTTCTTTAAGCAATTGTGAAGAGGACACAGATCCCATGCTTAATATTAGTGGATTCGATGAAAATTTTTCTGTTTCCATCTCAACTGCTCAAAATTACCAACAGTGTGAAAAAGAATTACCAGACCTCGATGTTCTTGAGCAGTACCCTGACTTTTTCGTTGGTGATAGTTTTGAAAATATTAATTCTGAAATGACGATTGATCTTGTATCCATGAGGTATTTTATAGGTTACGTTGCTTTTAAAGTTGCACCTAGAATAAATTGTGAAACATGCAGTGCAAAAATTAAGAAAAGAGATGAAGTAATAACATCTCCTTCAGAACTTTTCTTGTTTCAAAAAAATTACAGCCGTAACTCAGATTTTGGCAACCTTAATGCTCCATCAGATGAGTTCTTCGAAGTAAGTAAGAAGCATATTTTAATATTTGATTCAATATTTTCAGTTAGCCCTGATATTAAAAATATTAAAGAAAAGATAATTGAGAAATGCAAAAATGCTACACATGAATGGTTTTCCAACGACTCATGTCTCGATCATAAATTGAAATTAATTGATTTTTTGATTTTAGTCCTTCTAAGAAAAAAATGTTCATGGGCACTTGACGAAATAAAGTCAAAGAGCAAGAAAAAAACTAAAATTTTAGCCAATTAGACAAAAAAAATTATCGAGTTATAATTAAAAATATAGATACATTTAATCAAAATCTGAATTCTGATGGTTGTAATTTTTTAAAATAAAAAAAAGTTCGGAAGTGTGCTGATTCTCATCTTTTTTCTCAATTCTTCTGCACTCAACATTTAACAATTTATATTCGGTGAAGCCTAAGTAAAAACATAGCCCTTATTTTATATTTTATACTATTACCAAAAATATTTTCAAAATTATTATTATCCACCAGCAAAAAATTCAGAAAAATTCGGGTTTTATTTTTCCCCTTCTTTGTCTAACAGCTTAAAACCAATTTTCAAAAAGTTCTTTATCCAAGCGATTTGTCTGCAGAAAAAATACCTCATTACATTCATCTTTAAATAATTCATTAGGTTATAATAGCACTCCGTTTATAGCCTTTCCAATACATTTGAAAAAGAACTTAGTTTTTCTTTTTTACTAAGTACTTTTGAATGATTTAAGAACTGATGCTCGTAATTATTATTAAAAGTTACAGCTGATCTATAAATATGTTCAGTATGTACCCAATGAACCACTATTAATATAATCAAAACGCTGATTAACCACAACTTACTATTATTTTTTAAGAATTTCACCGTAAGTAATTCTGCTGAAAACTTTTGTTTCAAAGTGTTTCCCATTTATTGAAATCAGTTGGAAGCATATGTTATTAGCATGGTAATTTTAGCCCCATTGTGCTTTTGTCATTTTGATTTAACTGCTATATATTTTTGACAACTTCAAAACTCATCAAACCATCAGGATTCAGGTGATATAAAAAAGCGTTGCCAATGAATACAGGCGTATTTAAGTTTAATTTATTTCCAATATACATACATATTTAATTCTTTCTGAGCACTCGTTCCGAAAAAAAAACTTTAAAAACATCCTTTGAGGTACACTCTTTCTTTACCGTGAAAATAATCAAAAAATATTAAAACCAAAAAATAAATAATCTACAAAAAAAAAAAAAAATTAAAAAAAAAAAATACAAACAAAATATAAAACCCAAAAAACAAGTGCAAACAAAATAATAAAACTGCGGCATTTACATATGTATAGGTATAAGGATACACTGGACGTCCGAATGCCGATATAACTAATCACAACAAAAACATAAATGTAAAAAAGAGTTCTTATATGCACAAAAAACCTGTACGTAAAAAGTCAGCCAAAAAAAGTACTGAGATCTTAAATATATATGCCAAGTTTTAAGTTCATGAATTTAAAAATCAAATATCTTAAGTGGAGTAACATCGAAGCAACTCCAAATTTTGACAGAAATTTAGTATTTAATGATTACTGATTAAAATTTGGTGGAATTTTTACCACTCTCATCCCAATACAATTATCTGCTTTATGCTTTTTGCTTCCTCCCAATATTTGACAGAGATAAATAAACTCTCCATAAAACACTAAAATCAAAGTTGAAAATTTCCCTAAATTTCTTTGCGTAGGGATCTACCCTGAAAGAAACAGGAAAATGGGTACTTTAAAAAAAAAAAAAAAAAAATAACAAAAAAATAACATAATTTCATTTTCCCGGACTGTTTTTCTTAATTCAGTAAAAAAATATTTAAATCGTAAATAATTTACAGGATTTCGAAATAAAACAGTTTTGCCTTTCCATCTTAAGCCAAAAACATTTTTTTATTTCATCTCAATGTACATATGTATGCGTCAAATAATAAAATAAATATGCTTGGCGGCGGGTTGTCTTCTCTTATAATTAATTGCCATTTGCCTTACTATCGATCCTCCCTCATCCTTAATCAAACAAGAAAAGATACAGATGCATAAATACACATCAGGGACTGGATATTCTATGTCTGTGGCTGTATCTAAGTGTAGGTACATGCTCGAAATCCTGTTCTGTTCTATTGAAAACTCAAATTGCAAAGGCGAGGGGATTCTGAGATCGGTGCCTGACACCTGATAATACGAATAGTGAATATTATGGTATGCGTGGTGTTTGCCAAGATTGTATGAGAAAGAGCTTTTCTCTCAATTATTTTTTGTTTCTTTCTTTTTATTATTATTTCCAAGAGAGCTTTCGGAATTGGATTTTATTTTATTTTATTTTATTTTAAGATCCAGATAATACTTCTTGGTAACTTTATATTCTTTGGTGATATCGAGTACTTCCTCGCGGTTCTTAGTAACAAATGTTGGTTCATTACCTCTATTCGCTACTAGTATTTTATTTTCTATGATAAATTCAAAAAGAGACACCCCGATCGTGCTGCCCCATTGAATATGATGTGAATTAGAATCACATCCTATCACAAGGTCCCATTTCTCCACAGCTGCGCGTTGAACAAGTTGGCACGTGACATTTGCAGGAGGTCCCTCCGTCCCATCGTACGGCATATAGCATGATGCCAAGATAAGCGGTGGAAGCCCATCGCGCTCCAACTTTATCGCAGTTTGATCTAGGTTACTGTATGTGGATAGAAGAAAGAGATTTATCTGTTTTCTAGCTACAATACATGTTCTATAATTACTGTTAGTACCTGTGTTAGAGGATTTAAACAGTGTAAGTCCTTTTGAGTGGAGCCCCCTAATTTTGCCACCTGATATCCAGGATTCTTGAATTAGGGCAATGTCTATTTGTCTACTCTCCATGAGGTTGGCTAGGTTGGCGCTGGCAACTTTACTATGATGAAGATTTATTTGTAAAAATTTCATGATAAGTTATTAACTACCACCTCCTTATTTACCTGTTTTTTTTTTATTGGCTATGAACCTAAGCTTGCATCGGTTTGTACCAACGCGCACTTTGTAGCCAATTTTCCGCAGAAGTGGCATCGATTTGTGGCTTAGACTCACAATCACTTCGGTGCCATCTTTGGTTGGTTCGTTAACCTGAACAACCTCCCAATTCTGGCTGAGTTGTTCGGTGTTCAGGGACTTGAGGTTCCGTTCTAACCGGTCTCTTGGTATCACGTGTCCCTTCAGTGTCAGCACTGCCTTTGGCCTGCTGAGTTCGCCGATTTCCTTCTTACTGATTAGTCGAAGGTCAGCGTTCGGCCAAGGAGCTTCGGTCTTCTCGATGAACTCTCGGATCCATGTGAGAGTGTTACCGTCTTCACATGTTATCACCTTGAATCCGTGGACAGTGCTGAGGCTACCGAAGAGTGGCGGAGGCCTGTTCTTGACGATAGCCTCGTTTACCCCGTCCAGAATTCTAAGTTCTATCAGTTGCCATTGATCATCCGTCAGTTTCCTTGAAGGGTTGCCAAAGTCTGCAATCGCAGTCTGTTGGACCTCCATGGTCACCCGGGAGAATTTGGCTTTCTTCTTCTTGTTCCCCGGTGAGGGAACAGCTGGTGACGTAGTGTCGCCGTGCCTAGCTCTTTTGGAACCACTCGCAGTTGGGCGAGAGATAGACGGAGGCAAGAGGCCGTCCTTTCCTACCTTCACCTTTCCTTGAGCAGTCCCCAAGTTCGGCTCGTCCTGAGTTAGTCTGTCCGTACATGTATTATCCGTCCGTGACGGATTGTCGTCTAGCCTAGCTTGGTTGGACGTACTCGCAGTTGGGCGAGAGCCAGGCGGAGGCCTTCCTTTCCCTTCTTCACCGTACCTTGATCAGTCTTCAAGTTCGGACCATTGTTTAATTCGTCTATCGGTGATTGAAGATGAAGTTTCAAGAATTTGGTTCGTGTCGATCTCATCACGGTTCTCAATTTCGTTGGTAGGAAAGTCGTTTGGCATTGGCTCATTGCGATCAATACAAATTGCATTTTTTCAGGGTCGTACCGGGATTACCTTTCTTTCATCAAGATTCTCCATTGACCTAAGAGTTTTATACATATATACCTAGGCAAGCAAGAACAAATTATTTAATTTTCATATGAATCTCAAATGAGGTTTACCTCTATAAATGCCGATACATATTTAAATTATATTCCTTGCCTTAGAGTGTATTTCGTTGAAATGTATCTTGCCTTGGTCATTTGAAGGACGGTATGGAATAAGGAGCCAAGGCTCAAGTGGATATTCACTATCACCTAGATTTTTGTGAATTTAAGCTCAAGTTAAAGTAAGTATGTATATGATTGTAAGTACCGAGTAGCCAACTGTTGTGATCTTGTTCATTAAAGTGGCTTCTGAAAAACGCTTTTTCGTAAGAGTGCTTCCAAACTAAAGAATCGTGGCAAGAACCTGTATATTTTGGATTGATGGGCATAATCCTCATTTTGTGGTCGCAAATCTTAAATGAATTACTTTAAAATTTTCAAATTGTTACCACATAGTAATACCTACAATCATGGTATTTAAACTATGCCTTCCTTTCCGATTGAAATATATTTCTTCATTTTGTCTAAGCCTTTGTAAAAACAAATGGGTGCCGTCTACACATCCCACAACTTAAATGTAAATATAAAAATAAAAAAAATATAAAAAAAAGGATTTCAACTAACCTCCCGGTATTGAATATTTTTTATGGAACCATTGCTTTATTTCTTTATTTTTTGAGTAGGGTTTTCTATTCTCCATATTATCCATGAAGGACATAATTTCGCTTCCAGCACCCTGGTGGTCTCATGGAGAATAGTTGAGAGCGTACTTTGACCCAAAGTAACATCCAAATCATTTCCAGTTAGCCACTGGTATCCACCTCCACCTAAAATTTCCAAGGTAGCTGCAAGTCTTAGTATGGGTGGAACGTAAGTAGATCGACAGCCGACCGGCAAGTTTATCGTTTCCAATACTAATAAAAAAGTTTTCTTCGAGAGACGGAAGCTTTGTATGAATCTAAAAATTAAAAAAAAACAACAGTTCAATATGTACATTAATTGGAGCCGATGGTATATTTTGGCGTGGAAAGTATATATAACCAAAATGTGAGAATGAGAATTTGTAGGTGTAGGAGGTTGATAACAACTACATTTAGGGCAAAGCCTCTTACTCACATTTTGGTTATATACGCTTCCACTCCCAAAATTTTCTTTTGGTTATAGACTGTAGGTCGTGGTTGATATATTCGTCCTTAGCTAGGTATCCCTCGGAACAGAAAATTACCCAATTCCATAGAAATCGCAAAATTTTTGCTTCGGCCTATCTCAAAGTAAAAATTCTTCAATTTGCATGAAATTCCGTTCCGACAGAAACCTCGCTGGAGGCGATTATGTACTTACACTTTGGCTGGAAGGGATAAGGGATCCGATGCATCTCGAAGCTCTCTTCTTCTTCTCCTCAGTTGAATTTTTTCTAATTCCTCTCTATTGTGAATTAATAAAATATTTCGGCGGAACATTTTTGTGCGTACGTTTTTTTATAAATTAAATAAACTTCTCCTCACACAAACCAAACTTAAAACTTAAACCAAGGCGA
Organism: Dasysyrphus tricinctus; assembly: GCA_963921185.1. Classification (NCBI taxonomy): domain Eukaryota; kingdom Metazoa; phylum Arthropoda; class Insecta; order Diptera; family Syrphidae; genus Dasysyrphus; species Dasysyrphus tricinctus. Next base: position 158,765,335 of record OY992532.1, on the reverse strand, counting down.
TAGCTAAATATAGGTATCGTGCAGTTGCTATCGACAAAACGATATTATTTGACAGCTTTTTGCATTACACGCCGTCTCCATTGGAGATAAATTCATCGCAATCGCAATAGCAATAGCAAATAGCAGATAGCAGACGAACTGTCAGATTTTCTTCGGTGGGCATTTCATCGCATACCTTTTTAGTATAGTGAAGACAGAGCGACGATGACGTTGGATACAAAAAGATACCCAATGACAGTTCCGCTTGCGATAAAGCAAGCGATGAATAGCTTGCGTGAAAGCATACTATCTATCGCATACTATGAAAATATAGCTGCGATATTGGTCTCCACTTGCTATAATTAAAGCATGCTTTAAAGCATGCTATGAAATTATAGCTAGTGGAGACCGCATGTTACGGGAAGTAAAAATCAAATCGCCAAGTCGATATCGCTTGGACGATAGCGCTCTTTTATGGTTACATGAAGCTTGCCTATCGTTCTCGATATCGAAAACGATATCGTCTACCCTACATGATGAGGGCCCAGAATAATTCATCCCGTGTGTGCTTGAAGTGAAGTATTGAAGCAGATTTCTACCCGGCAGAATTAATCCCGTGTGCAGGCCCAAAAGGTCAATCTTCGCGTTCCAATGTTTCGCTATGCTATCTAGTTATCCTAAAAATTTCGAGATAACTTAAGTTGTTGCTGTTACAGCGGTCATCAGCTGTTTTTAACAAGGAATTACAACAACACAAAGCTATCCGGATAACTGAGAATAACCATCAGAACTTGCCCAATGCACAATGACTACACCTTTAATTCTGTATCAAATTTCATAATTCTACAACAAAATAGCCATTTAATTTATAGATTGTAGAAAGTGGGTGGATGCCACGTCCACTAATGGAAAATCTGAAATTTTCAATTGTTAGCTTTGTATGCTCCGCAAGTTGTTGATAGATGATAAAAATTCTGAAAAATTGGATGGATGCCATGCCTCCTGAAAGCGAAATCTAAACATTTTCTTTTAAGTGCATTACAGACCTATTATTCCGCCAAAATTCAAAGATGTGCTACGTAGAAGTGCCCTATATTTATGTAAATTAAATACAAATTAAGTTAAAATGGGTGAATAACATGCCCTCTAAATGAAAAATATCAATTTTAATTTTTTCTTTTCTCTGTACTACAAGACCTTCCGTTGTGTGAAATTTCAAGATTCTTCCATTATTTTGACGATCTGTTAATCAGCGACCAGCGAGTGAGGGATGAGTAGGTCAGTTACATGACAGTGTTCTTCATACGAGCTTCACGTGAAGTGACTCATTTCGACGTCTCTTATTTGCATCTCACTTTCATCTCTTAGAAAGAAAGAGAGGGCCATCTTTCTTTCCTTCTAAGAGTGAGGCTGAAGTTTTTAAATTTTTGAAAATGTCTGCCTAACCTCGCCATCTCTTAACTTCCAATAAAAAGGAATGAGATAAAAAAAGAGATGTCAAAATGAGTCGCTCAACGTGATGATGGTATGAACCACAGTACATATTGAGCCTGATTACACGATTCGTTTTTTCGGACGTTTCGTTTTTCGTCTTTTTGACAGGTACGTACCTTCGTGATTACACACAACGAAAAAAATCCATTCGTGATTTTGACGTTCAAAAAATTTGAGGTTTATTTATTGAAAAATAGGCAGTAATAATAATCAAAAATATTTGTATATCACTTCTTGTTCAAATTTAAAGCTATTTAATTATGAAAAACAATTTTTAATCTCACTATTTAAATTTTTTAAGCATCCCCCGCCTCTACTCGTTTGTCAAATCATAAACGTCAAAGTTCAACCAGAAAAAGTCTTGAAATTTTCATACGTGCTTTCGTCTTTCCGTTCCCCCTACGTTTCTACACCCCTCACCCAATGTGTCAAAAAGACGAAACACGTAACGTCCGAAAAAACGAATCGTGTAATCAGGCTCATTAAAGGTAATATCTTCCGAGTTTTCATTTTCTATCAAGTTCGCGCATGTGTCAAAATCTCAGAGACCCCTGTCAGTTCATTGTGTGTGTACTGTGGCATGTTCAACACTTTCCAACTTTTTACCTTTATACTTTCAGTTTTCTCAATTTTCCAAGCCTCTGATTGGCCAGAATTCATAAATCTGAAGATTCAGTACTGAAATTGAGGCATTGAATGTACCCATTATCACTTTGACAAGGGCTCTGAGAATTAATTTGTTTTGCAAAAACGACAGCAGCAGCAAAAATACAACGACAACTGAATACCTCGCCATCCGACGATGACATCGAATATATGTCCGAGGGTGGCGAGGGACTATTCACAACAGGAGAAAGCAACAGCAACCTGTTTGTTGATATAACCTCACCAGAGGCGTCCTCCGAAGAGGAAAATGAGGCGCAAGAAGCGCTAGACGAACAAGTCATTAGCCAAAAGATCGACGCAATTCGGGGGAGATGGAACGTCTCAATGCCATCGTAACCCCACTAATTCAAGCTCTAAAGAACAAGCAAGAAGCTCGACGAGAAAAAGAAAGGCAGGAGCGCGAGCAGAAAAAAGCAATGCAGGCACCACAAAAAGAAGCGCCACAACAAGAGCTGCAAACGAAAAAACCGCAGCCAGAGCAAAAGCAAGCTCAGCAGCAACAACAACAGCAGCTGCCAAAGCAGAATAAAGAAACCCAGCAACAACAACAGCTGACAACTGAACAACCACAGCAACAACCGAAGGTGCAACGCACAAAAAAACAGCAGCAGCAGCAGCAACAAACACCACAGGAGCGGAGTCAACAGCAGCGGAACCAGCAGCAGCAGGGAGATTACCAGCAGCAGCCACAGCCGCCCCAAAATAAAAAAGAAAAGGTGCCACCAATTAACACCTATAAAATGGAGCTTCAGGAAACCATAGACCTGTGTAAGTCGGCCATAGGCCAAAATTTTACTATTAAAAGATTAAGTAAAGATAGACATGCGATCCACTGCTCCACAGTGGCGCAACATAAAATAATCAAGGAACTTTTGAAAAAATCCACGACTGAGTTCTTCAGTTTTACCCCCAAAGTGGATAAATATCAAACGGTCCTCCTGAAGGGCATAGATTCCTGCACGGAACCAGAGGTGCTCTATAAGGAGCTCTGTGAAAAAGCGAGCAGCGATCTCGAGTTTATCGGGGTCAAGCCGTTCACTACAGTCAGAGCCAGACGGGAGAAGCGGTCTTTGCCGTTCTTCTTAGTTCAGCTCTCGCCCAACAGCAAACTGGATAGTTTGAGGAGTATCTCCATCCTCAACTACCAGGTTGTAACTTGGGATAAATTAAAGAGACGCGGCGACATGCTTCAATGCATGCGCTGCCAAAGGTTCGGCCACTCTGCAGCAAACTGCGAAATGCAGTCACGCTGCGTGAAGTGTGGTGAGAACCACATTAAGGGGGAGTGTAAACTCGGTGAGGAAAGGGTCGATGATATGACCCAGCTTAAATGTGCACTTTGCGGAAAGGAGGGGCACCCTGCTAATTATCGGGGTTGCTCAGCCTTTCAGCAAATTCGTACCAATAAAGCAGCTAGGCAGACAGCGGTAGTGGTACGCCCATCAACGCGTGCTCCAACAACAATACCCGTCAATCCCCAGATCTCCTACGCCCAAATGGCGGCAGGAAGGGGAAACACGGTACAGCCTGCAGCTAAGGTAGCCCAACTGGCCCTCGTGCCTAGGGCTCCGGACGCTCAGGCCGAAATAAGAAGCATGTTGCTGGCAATTCAAAGCCAGTTAACAGGACTTCAGAAAGAGATAAGGGAGCAGGCGAATAGGGTGGACTATATCTACTCTGTTTTGCCTAGCTTAACGCAAATTAGAGGTTAAAGGTGCGCTGTCAGAGAGGCCTCTTAGGATCCTTGCTGTGAATGTAAATTCACTGATTAGGACTGAACGCAGAGCTAATCTATTCCAATTGTTGAAAGACCAAAGTCCAGATGTGCTTATGGCCAGCGAAACTAAGCTGAACCAGAAACATAAGTTGACTAACAACAATTACAATATCGTTAGAAGAGATCGACCCAACTCCACTCAAGGGGGGGGCGTCGCAATCTTCATACGAAAAGGCATTAATCATAAAGTTATATATAATAGTGATCTGCGCAGGTTCCGGCTGTTAGAGGCGTGCATCGTGTGCATTCCGAGTTCTGTATATCAAACATTTGTTTACATTATTTAAAAAATTGTAGTTCTATTTATTTTTGTGTATATGCGTAACGAATCTTATCCAAACAAATTACAAAAAGCTATTTTTTTGTGACCGTATTTCATTTGTCCAAATGGGTCCACCAAAGTGCAAAAAACTTATACTTTCAGGGCTCTGTACATGAAAAAATTTAGCCAAGTATATAAGAAATTATCATTAAATTTCATTGTCCACATATTTATGATAAATCTTGCAAAAAAAAAATTATCAAAAACTTTAACTTGTAAGCGCTATTAATTTAATTCCGCTAGATGAGCGAATTCCCACACTGTGCGCCGTCTTGGACGATGACCTCTTTATTGTCGAAGATCCGCAGGAGAAAGTGGAGGCTGTGGGGGCTGCTTTCCAGCAAGTGTACAAGGTGAATGCATGCATTCGCCCGAACCATGACCTGGAGAACAGAGCCTTGCTCCACCACTTCTACCTTCGGAATGACATCACGCAATGGCGATCAGAGAACCTCGGTTTCACAGGGTTCAATGAAGATCATTTGGCAAACGCCATAATCGCCGAGCGAAATGGGCCCAGTTCCCTGTTAATTACGAAGGTGGAACTTCAGCTCATCTTCGATTCATTAAAGAAGAAGAAGTCAGCAGGAGTCGATGGCATATCCAACGTTGTACTTCGACATTTACCACAAGAAGCTGTAGACATTTATACCACACTGTTTAACAACGCTCTGAATAATGCATATTATCCAGTGCGGTGGAAGACAGCTGTGGTGCATCCTCTCCCGAAAAAGGGAAAGGACAACTCCAATCCGGTGAATCTCCGGTCGATAAGTCTTCTTCCGAGTATCAGCAAGGTATTCGAAAAAGTTATCAATAGAGCTCTGTCTAAGTGGGCAGAGGACAATAATATCATACCGGATAATCAGTTCGGTTTTAAGGCGGGACATGACACCATTCATGCCGCGTCTAAACTCGTTTCGGATATCCAGTGGAACAAATCCAAAAAGCAGTGTACGGGTGCCTGTCTGGTTGATTTGGAGAAGGCCTTCGACACCGTATGGCTAGAGGGTCTTTATCTAAAGCTGACCAGACTTGGTGTTAGTAAACCACTATTATATATGCTTTATGATATGCTCAATGGTAGAAAGTTTGTTGTCAAGAGTGGCAATGTGACTTCTGCCACAACCAGCAGGGAGCGTTCAACTCGCCGATTCTTTTCAGCATTTACACCTGCGATCTGATAAGTAGTCTAACTCAGGCAATTGCGTATGCCGATGATCTAATTGCGTACAGAACAGCTCCAAAAGTCGAGGTCATCAGAATTCTTTTGCAGCGTGACTTCGAAAAGATTCAGCGATATTGCGATGACTGGAAGTTGAAAATCAACTTTCAGAAATCAGAAACTATCTTGTTTAGGACTCCGTTGCGTGGAGCCACAAGGGATACGAGAAAGAACTGGCGTAAACTGGTGATCGTAGGGCCAAATGGACAGCCACTGGCGAGTAAAAGTGTAGTAAAGTACCTTGGCATCTGGATGGATCAGTATTTGTATTTCGACAGACATATAAATGCTGCTCTGTCCAGGGCTAGGGGAGCTTTTGCCCTGACGAAACGGTTGTTTTATAGCAGCCGGCTTGACAGCAGGGTGAAGGTGATTTGCTACATGGCCCTCATACGGCCGATGATTGCCTATGGGTGCCCGGTTTGGTTCAACGTTGCCCCATCTCAAATGGAAAAGATTCGGGTGTTTGAGAGGCAGTGTCTTAGACGCTGCCTTGGATTACACAGAACACCAGAGTCGGAGTACAAACATTATTATTCCAACCTGGTTCTATACAACGGCGCCAACATAAACAGGATAGATAATTTCTTGCTGAAGCTTATTCGAGGTCACATTGCAAGAGCAATGTCCTCGACCAACAGCTTAATTTTTGGGGCTTATTACCCTAAAAACGACTATTACGAGAGTGTGCGTCTAAGCGGCTTTATTCCGCCCGATGCATTCCTCTATTTAGACAGTCGAGGGCTGATCCAGGATAGAGCGGCGGTTCCGCAAATCTACCACGTCGGCCGTAGAACTGTAGATCGGCGGCTCCTTTACAGTCGAGACGTCCTCGCACAACATGGAGCGGAGCACTTTCGGTTCAGTAGGACTGTGTCCGATCGGGACCGGAGAGATAGGGTAAAGCAGGAGAACCAGTTCTGGTGGTTGAAACCTGAACACGAAGTTAATTCGGATTTCTAAAAGTTATCTATGCATTTTTCTATGCCATGGCCGACTTACATAGGTTTAGGTAGTTAGTTTTAAGCAGGGACAGTCAGGGTGGCACAAAAAAAAAAAAAAAAAAATATATATATATATAAAATCAACAAAACACACTAAAAAAATTATAAAACCAAAAACACAAAAAAAAAAAAAAAAATTAGAAAAACCCGGAAATGCTTGCTGTGGCTGTTCTAGTTTGTAAGTAGTTTTAAGTAGTTTTATAGTAGTTTTAATTAGTTTTAATTAGTTTTAATTTAGTTTTATTTAGTTTGTAAGTTTTATATAAAACCAAAATAAAAGATAAAGATACCAAGTTTTTTTCAATTCTTCTTGGTGAAAAATTAAACCATGAATTCTAGTTTTAAGATAGTTCTTAAGCCGAAAGGCATTAGCATTAAGTTATTAGGTTAACTTAGAGCGCCCGAATGGGGCCAGTAAGTTAGTTGTAAGATATTGATAAGTAGGCTAGTTTTTATGAATTTTTGTCTAGCTTTAAGATAGTTTTAAGAAATTGGAAAAATAAAAATTGAATTAAACAAAAAAAAAAAAAAAAATTAATTTTTTTTTTTTTTTTTGTTCAGTATCTGACAACCGATTTTTGACAACATGCGCAATATATTACCTTTAATATGTGCACTGTGGGTTTGAACACCGTCTTTGACTTGAGGGGTATAGTTTCAAAACTTTTCTTCTCCACTTTTGAAAATTTTGAGTGAAATGAAGAAAACTTTTAAAAGCTATAGAAATGATAAAAACGATTAGTTTTAACGCTAAAATACAAGTTAAGGATGACTTTTTTCCATTCTTTAGGGTTTTGAACATATTTGGTGAACCTACAAATTATGAAAAATCAATTTAATTTGGAAGAGAATAGTTTTGAAAGTTACGATTATAGTCGATTTGATTTGTATGGGAATAGACGACTTTTGATTCAGAAGAGTATAGGAATAGAGGAGTTTTGAAAATAAAAAAACCTTAAAGAAAAAGAAGATTTTTGGTTCAGGAAAAGATGAGTTTTGAATTGAACGACTGAGTGGAATAATAGCTGCGTTTTTTGTATGTCTATATGGAGTTTGGCGAAAAAAACGACATCGGGACATTTCAACATTTGCCTTGGTCTGCCATTTTGTTCTGAACTATCTTACCAACAAACATTTGACATTTCTATACAAATTATCGATAGCACAACGACAATGGTAGTCTGGCCATACCGTTTTTATCGGGACAAAAGTTAGCTCCAGTTAATTATCTTAGCTAACTCTATATGGACATAGTTGTTGTTGTATTTAACATGTAAATTGTTTTGCATTGTTGTCGTTTTTTCACACAATTTTATTTGGACATGCAAAAAAACACAGCTAATGTAGTTTTGAAAAAAAAACACCAATTTTCAAGTACATAAAAGTTTTGAAAATTACAAGTTTTTAAAAATTCTACCTAATTCCCACTTTTTACATCTATAGTTACTGAGTACATTTAAACCAAAATTTAAATTTTCCTTATCCTATAAACTCAATGATAACATGCAAAATTCACAGATTGAACAGGTATTAGCCCTATTTTTTAGTGCATTTTTATCTTCGCTTAAAAAAAAGTAGCATGTTAATAGCCCTGTTTTTTAGTGCACTTTTATCTTCGCTTAGAAAAAAGTAGCATGTTAAATACAACAACAATACGGAATTATACCAGTTTGTTGTTGTAATTAACATGGAAGTTTTTTCTAAGCGAATATAAAAATCCACTAAAAAACAGGGCTAATTACAACTACAAACTGGTATAATTCCGTATTGTTGTTGTATTTAACACGCTACTTTTTTCCAAGCGAAGATAAAAATGCACTAACAAACAGGGCTATTGTCAAAGCTCATATAAAATATAAAATTCGTTGAAATTCGTAGTTTTGGAAAGTACACAAACAGACATATATATTCATACTATTTTTTATGTTTTGTATTCCTTATTTTTCAGGATAACCAAACTGCCTACATTTGATCGACTTTTCTATTCTTTGACAAATAAAAGCCGATTCGTTTCTGCACTTAACAGACGGATCATAAGAATTCAAACGAAAATGGCAGAGCGTGATAACTTGAATGCTAGCGATATCCCAAAGGAAACGCTTTTGGACAATCCCAGCATACCACGACCTTCGTCGCCACCCAAACCTAAAAGCGCTTCAAACCCGAGTGAACCTTGCAGTAGCAGTATCTCAAAAAAAATTGAATCTATTTCTGCTTCACAGAATGCAATCATTATTACTAAAATTGAAGATGAGAACTCAGTTTCTTCAACAAAACTTCCCAACACCAGCAACAATACTTCTGGAGGGACATCAGTTGCTGGATCAATCGCTTCATTAATAAAAGGTCCGATAAATGGATCAGTGGTTGCCAACAATTCTGGTAGTGGACATACATCAAGTTCTGTTGGTGCTTCTGCATCAGGTAACAATGCTTCAACATCGGGTGTCAAAACTAAAGCCCCTATACGTGTTGGTTTCTATGACATCGAACGGACCATAGGAAAAGGAAACTTTGCGGTAGTAAAGCTAGCTCGTCATCGAATAACAAAAAATGAGGTAAATTTATTACACCTGGTTTAATATTGAAAATAAAATAAAGAAAATTCTTCTGTTTAATTAGAGCGACCGAATATAATTCAATTAAAAAATCTAATGAGCTTAACTCCATAATGCCTTCGGTCAGGTACGACAGTTGGGCTCATCAGTTACAGTTAGATGATTACCTTACCCTTGTAACGGTCTGAGGTGCAGTCGGCAAAGAACTTTCGACTGGGTGTCTCATATTATCCTTACGTAGAGGTGCTATAGCCCCAGAACATACAAAGAGGTCAGCACATAGACGAACCACGTCAATCGTCCTAATAACCTTTCCCTCCTATGCTACCACTATAACCCAATGCTAACAGGCACAGTGGGTTGATCCTGGCAGCAGGGAAAAAGTGTGTTCAGGTGGTGATGGCGTGGCATGCTAGCTTCATGCACATCTTAGCTCTTCGGAATGGGAAGGTTCTTGCCATCACAACGCTGAACGGTCGTTATATTTAAAACATGCTGCTAAATATTAAAGGAAACAAACGGGATCAAAAAGGATCCCTGTGCCGAGATTCAGCTATTTCAGCGAGTGGGATGAGATGACTCGCCTTACTCGCCGACTCATCTCACTCCACTCGCAAAAGTGATTCAGCTATTTAAGTGAAATCAGTAAGTTCGAATTTAGTTTCGAACATGAGACAAAGGGTTAATATAAAAGAGCCAAATTCTACCTCCTTGTCGCACTCGTTATGTTAGATATTCCGTTTCACATCACCATTTATGGACGCGAAATAAAATAACAAATACAACAATCTCAACATTGGAATCTTAATAATGGAGTATCTTTTGTTTCAATAATTTTTTTGTCGTAATTAAAGTTTAATGTGAGTTTTCACCCTTGAGAAATAAAAGGTTTAGTAATGTCAAAAGTGAATGGAATATAATTTTATTCAATAAACATATGTTCATATGATAATAAAAAAAGATTTAAGAATCAATAAAAGGGTAGTTGTTTTATCTACGTTGTTTTTTTATATTTCACTAGCTGGCCCGCCCCGGCTTCGCACGGGTATACAAATTTTAGTTGCGTACACAAATTTAATTATTATCGATAATACTACAGTAATAGATATACGTTTCTATTATTAATATTAAGTTGAATTGTTTCATTAATATCGTTTTCGATCTTCCTATCGAATATTCTATGAAAATGACATTAGTTGTCAAAATTACTTTTTTTCCATTTCAACATCGACCACTCCTCACTGGAAAACCCTATATACTGTCGTTATAAGGAAAAAGGGCGTATCTCTATTTTAGTAGTTTCGAGATAAATGCATTTTAATGACTTTGCTTTTCTCGCCTTCTAATTAAATAATTTTGAAAATTTTTAATAACGATTTCTTATTAAAAGAATAAAGATGTTATTTTGCTATGCGCATAAGTTTTAGTAACTTTATTGATGATTTAGAAAAATGAATTTGCGACTTTTAAGCTTAGTAAAGGCACATAAGCAACTTGCTTGAAGCCTGCAATGAAATTTTCGTTCGTGGTTTTAAGCCATTTTCAGTTAATAATATGATTTTCAGACTTTACACGATAAAAATAAACTATTTAACGTTTCAAATTGTGGTATTAACTCAATTTTTAATTTTTACGCTTACGCCCTTTTTTCATAAGATGGCAATATAGTACAACACGGATATAAGAAAGTCTGAATATCCCAGCAATATTTTTCCTAAATCAAAGTTTTTCTTTTCTTCAAACAACTAATATAAGAAAAGAAAGACTCAAGTGTATAAGTATAAGTGTTTCTTAAATAAATGCTAACAAAGTGGGTAAACACACCCGAATATTTGAGGATTTAAAAAATTAAAAAAAATTAGCTTTTAGCGTGCAAAAGTTATTAAAATAAGATAAGTCACAAAATCTCATAATTTATTTTGGTCGTACCTATCGTATATGTCAGATGTTATGCATATTTGTTTGTGTCTTAGACGCCTGTTGTAGACATCATTCAAACTCATCATTAAATATTTAAATGATTGCGTTTAGAAAGTAAAATCATGGGTTATTTTGTTTCCGAAGTAAAGCTTTTGTTTTAATTATTATTTCTGGTAAAAAAAATCATTTTGGTCCAGCCTTTCATATAAAATGAGTTTTATTATTTTAAAGATTGAACTACCTTACCAATGACCATGAAATATTCAGTCATTTTAAGTGGAAGAGATTGCGGATATTTAAAATTTATCTGGCTAGAAATAAGTCTTGAGCTTTATTTCTCCATCAAAATAATAAATGATTGTGCTTCCAAAATGCCTCAAAATTAAAGAACACATTTTTTAGGTTTAGTTCCTATGAAAACTATGACTGGCATCTACAGAGAAATAAAAAAAATGCATTTTTTTTAATAAGGTGAACGTATTAAAAACGTTATTTATTTCATAATTTGAGATGATACAATCAACACAAAAATTATTTTGTCCCGTTTTTTCATACAATTACTCCTATGGACGACGGGTTTCAAGTGTCGTATCCTAATTTGCAATATTTGGAAATCTTCTCGATGTTCACAGTTCCCCAAAAATGATAATTTACTGTTCTTGATTCACATACATATACTTACATAACCTTCACCAATTTTACCCTTTTGCATCATAAAAATGTTACACTGACCGTCGACAAATTAATGTTCAAGAATTGTAGATTACGAAATACGCCAAGCTGCATGTACCTACATATAATTATTTGTCCTAGCTAGGTATATCATTTTTTTCACCATGTTTGCAATAATGCATTTGTTCAATTTAACCAACACTACACATAGTAAAAAGTAAGTAAAAATTAAACTTTAATCCCAGTCTCAGCTTTCTCTCAATAATTATTATATTTACTGACAGAAAATACAGAGCTTGTTTTTGAAATAAACTTTATTTTTTCATATAAAGGCATCAATTTTTCTTTTTTATGATAAAAGTGCAGCGCCACTCATTGAATATTTCTCGAATAACTTTTTAAACCTTGCCAGCCATTTTTTGAATATAACCCATAAATTTGAACTCAATCTGACGTGTAGTTTTTGAGTCTATAAGTCATACACAGACAAACATTCATTTTTATATATATAGATTTCCTATCCATGAATAGGAATTCTTGAGAAAAGCACACATACCTATCCAAAACTGGAAATTTACCAACACATACACCAAGTCACTGCGAAAATATCTGGCGAGTTTTTTTTTTTATAATTGGCGCGCACTCAAGGGGTTATGAATACCCTTAAAATGTTTTCACACAGTGCGAGCGTTTAGGAAATAGAGAGAGAACAGAAAAGGAGATAACGGTGTACATTTGTCTTAAATGTCTGGATATTGAAATGGGAAGGAAAAACAGAGTTGGGTAAGGAGTTCCACATTCGTGTGGTACGGCTAAAGAAAGAATCTCTATATTTGACGGTACGTCCAAAGTTAGGCTCAAGGGTATATCTACTGATGAGCATTCCTAGCAGTGCGGGTATTACGCTGAAATTGTTTAAGGGGAGGAATGCAGCTAGCTCCTTCAACAGAGCAACGCAACGTTTGAAAAGGTAGCGATAAAATAGTGATAAGCATGCAACATTTCGACGGTGTTCCAACGAAACAAATGTTGCCGAGATTAATCCATCACCTATTAGTTTTAAAGCTCTATTTTGGATTCTATCCAGTAGGTGCAGTGATGTTTTGGAAGTGCCTGACCAGATATGAGAGTTATACTCTAGCCTTGGGCGTATGTATGCTTTATACAGGGTGTCCTATAAATAATGGATAACCTTGTAACTGGTTGCAGCAAAAAAATATTTTCCCATTGGTTACTATGTTATGATGTTTTTTTCCAAAAGTTGTTAACAGGTACTACTTTCCTCAAATACGCGAAAGCTACGACCATGGATGAATTTTTACTATTTTTTTATTTTTGTAATATTCTGGAATAACTGTTGTAATAGATGGGTGGTAAAATTTAATAGAAGCTATTGCATTTTTTTTATTATAATTTTTAAAATATTTTTTTCAGTTCAAAAATTTATTTTCAAAAAAGTTTGACCACCTCTAATAAATTAAAATTGTATGAGAACATGAATGGCCAATTGCTTCAAAAAGTTGTCTATTTAATGCACTTTCCAAAATGGTATAACACATGCTTGTGTATAAACAAAATAACCAAGAAAATTTGGCAATCATCAAAATGTTACAATAACCTCCAAATTTGGGTTGGACAAAGATTTTGTCTTTTGATGTGTACGAGGGTTCATTGCAAGTATAAAACTCATTTTTAGGTGTTGGAAGCCCCACTATTTGGCCACCATATTGAAAAACGAGTTCTAAAAAGTTTTCCGTGGTAACTTAAATTTTATAAGTCTAAGAAAAAAACTTTGGTGAAAATTTGTAGTTAATTTAATTCTCTTCAATTTATGTTAACACACTTTTTACCCTAAAGTTATAAATAAAATAGTTATAATAGTATGTATCTGGAAAATAACTCTATGATAAGCTTAAGTATTACCTTAAACCAAAAAAGTATGTTCGAATATGTCCATTTCTAATTGAAAAAGATGAGGGTGGTAACTCTGATATATGTTTCTGTTATGTCCGCCAAGTTAGCATTACCACTTCAAAATTTTTAAAATCTAGTAATTGCATTATTTGTCGTAAAGTTGTCGTGAAAGAAAAACATTTGTCGCGCTTGTTTTTTAAAAATTAACCCCTGGTAATGCTAACTTGACAGTCAAGTTACTAGTTAGCACTACCACCCCTCGAAATAGGGTTAAATGAACTCAAAAAAGAAAAAGTAATATGTGAGAATTTGTCGTAAATATATCGTAAAAGAAAAAAAATTGTCGCCCTTATTTTTTAAAAAATAACCCCTGGTAATGCTAACTTGACAGTCAAATTAGCACTACCACCCCTCAAAATAGGGTAAAATGAACTCAAACAAGAAAAATAAATATGCGAGAATTTGTCATAAATCTATCGTAAAAGAATAAAAATGTCGCACTTATTTTTAAAAAATAACCCAAAATCGATTTTTTTCCTTTTTATTTCAATAATTCCAGCACTACCATATGAAAACTTTTTACTGTTTGTGTTTTTTGGTATGGAATTTGTTTAAACAATTGTCGTAATATGTCTTTAAATAAGTTGTGTCAAAAAATAATTTGTCGCGCCTTTTTTTCTATAAAAATTTCCTTGAATATGACAAAAAGCCCCAAAATCGATATTTGTCCCTTTTGTTCAATAATTCCAGCACTACCATATAAAAACTTTTTATTGTTTGTGTTTTTTGGTATGGAATTTGTTTAAACTATTGTCGTAATATGTCTTTAAATAAGTTGTGTCAAAAAATAATTTGTCGCGCCATTTTTTCTATGAAAATTTCCTTGAATTTGACAAATACCCCTAAAATAGCATTTTTTTAATAAATCCATAAAAAAAATATATATATAAAAAAAATGGCGCGACAAATTATTTTTTGACACAATTTATTTAAAGACATATTACGACAATTGTTTAAACAAATTCCATACCAAAAACCAGAAAGAATAAAAAGTTTTCATGTGGTAGTGCTGGATTTATTGAAAAAATTCTATTTTAGGGGTATTTGTCAAATTCAAGGAAATTTTTATAGAAAAAATGGCGCGACAAATTATTTTTTGACACAACTTATTTAAATACATATTACGACAATTGTTTAAACAAATTCCGTACCAAAAAACACAAGGAATAAAAAGTTTTCATATGGTAGTGCTGGATTTATTAAAAAAATGCTATTTTAGGGGTTTTTGTCATATTCAAGGAATTTTTTATAAAAAAATGGCGCGACAAATTATTTTTGACACAACTTATTTAAAGACATATTATGACAATTGTTTAAACAAATTCCATACCAAAAACCACAAAGAATAGAAAGTTTTCATATGGTAGTGCTGGATTTATTGAAAAAAAATTCTATTTTAGGGGTATTTGTCAAACTCAAGGAATTTTTTATAAAAAAAATGGCGCGACAAATTATTTTTTGACACAACTTATTTAAAGACATATTACGACAATTGTTTAAACAAATTCCATACCAAAAACCACAAAGAATAAAAAGTTTTCATATGGTAGTGCTGGATTTATTAAAAAAATGCTATTTTAGGGGTATTTGTCAAATTCAAGGAAATTTTTTATAGAAAAAATAGCGCGACAAATTATTTTTTGACACAACTTATTTAAAGACATATTACGACAATTTTTTAAACAAATTCCATACCAAAAAACACAAAGAATAAAAAGTTTTCATATGGTAGTGCTGGAATTATTGAAATAAAAAGGAAAAACAAATCGATTTTGGGTTATTTTTTAAAAAATAAGTGCGACATTTTTTTTTATTTTACGATATATTTACGACAAATTCTCACATATTTATTTTTCTTGTTTGAGTTCATTTTACCCTATTTTGAGGGGTGGCAGTGCTAACTTGACTGTCAAGTTAGCATTACCAGGGGTTATTTTTTTTTTTTAATAAGGGCGACAATTTTTTTTTCTTTTACGATATATTTACGACAAATTCTCACATATTCCTTTTTCTTTTTTGAGTTAATTTTACCCTATTTCGAGGTGTGGTAGTGCTAACTTGACTGTCAAGTTAGCATTACCAGGGGTTATTTTTTAAAAAACAAGCGCGACAATTTTTTTTCTTTCACGACAAATTTACGATAAATAATCCAATTATTAGATTTTAAAAATTTTGAAGTGGTAATGCTAACTTGACGGACATGTTTCTGTTGATGTAATGAACGAATGTCTTACATTTTGCTGATGAATGTAAAACTTGAACAAGGTATTCCTCTTCTTTGTCAAGTATGTCATTGTGTTTTAATTGCAGATGATGATTTTGTTCCCATCTTGCATCACAACCTGGGGGTCAATTCTCGATCTGTGAAACTGTGAAATGAAAACAAAGTTATAATTTCAGTTTTCACAGAGTTTTATCATTTCACAAACACGCGGCAGGTGTCAAAGTGAGTACTAAAAAGTACTAAAATGAAAAAAATCCACCACTTGCTCATAGAAAAAGACGATTGTGACGTCAGAGAAAGACCAAGATGGCAACTTGGGAGTATCAAATGAGCACAATTTGTTTCTGTTTATCATTTTTCTTTTCACAGGTTTTCGCAGAATGAATTGATTGTGATAAAAGAATCATCATATGAAAACATTTGTTTTCATTTTTTCACACTTCGAGAATCGCATTTGGCGTGAAGGGGCTATCATATTTATCACTTCACAGTTTCACGGATCGAGAATTGACCCCCTGTAAGTATGTGGGCCTTAATTAAATTGTTGTAAAGTGCAGCTCCCAGTTGCTCCCCAAGTGTGTGTAGAGACACATAGCGCATTTTTTCACCCACTCCTACTTTGATCCACAATTCCTGCAATCCCTCACAGAATAATTCAAATTTATATCGAAGGATGATGACAACGACATCAGTGTCATTTGATAACACTATAAGGCATTTTATGCATGACTGGACGGCATTGAACAGTTGGATTATAATTCTCTTATCTGCTTCCTCAACAAAGGTTTGAAGGTTCGAGCACGTTTGAAGTTCTTTGTTATTGTTACTTATAATTAATGCATCCTTGCTGTCATTGTCACCTTTTGCCTTCTCAATGAAGCTAGTAGCAGCAGCTACTTGGAGCATCTATTTGTTTTTACCTGAAGACCTGAATCTATCCATCTGTCTAGGAATAGGCGTTTCCTGTTTGATATTTATCAGTTCGATTCTGAACTATTAATTCAGTGCAATTGTACAACATGAACTATTAATTCTGAACTATTAATTCAGTGCAATTGTACAACATGTTCTACTTAAAGGTGTAAATGTAAATTTAAGTATTTGACATGCACAGAGTATTGCAAATGTGGTGAGCAATGTACGAGATAAATGTGTATACAAATGATGTGCAAATATATGTAATTGTATTTTTTATAGTTCTTTAATTTTTTTCTATAAATCAAAAATAACAGATTTTCTTTAGTACATATCAATCAGGAAACTTCAAAAAGCATTTTAATTGATATCGTATCCGTTGGTTTTTAGCAGCTAATGAGGAAGAGTGATAAGATGGGCTTTTGTGGGCGGATATTTACGTCGTGTATTGCCGAGCGTATTTAAAAAAAACATTTATTTGTTTTTTTTTTTATTGTTTATTTTATTTTATTTATTTTATTTCATTTTTTCTTTTATTTTTACTTGATTAATATTATTATTTTTATACATGTATATTTATTATTATTTACTAGAGAGAAGCCGCTGTCCTTAGCATGGCTGCACTTCTCTAAAGTAAGGTGGATTAACGACTAACTTGTTCTAGTTAAATTATTCAACAGGTAGCCACGGTCGCGAAGTGCTCCCGTGGGAAAAGAATGCACCTTGTTATTGAAATAGTCATATTTCATTTGAATAACTGAAATATGACTATTTAGTTTATGCGCTTGTTGGTGAGAGGGAAAAAAGGGGGTGTGTCCATAGGTGACACGTTTTGCTGTGTAAGCAAAAATGGTGGGAACCCGTTATTTAGAAAAGCCGTTAGGCGAAGGGAAGTATATGGGGAAAGGGGATTATGGGTGTAGGTGGAGTCTCAGATGTAACTCCTCCCCCCTTAAGATTCTGCTCCGAAGAATCATTTTTGTTCATAGAAATTTGAATTATTTTATTTTTCTTTTTGAAAATAATTTTAAAAATAAGTATACTATTAAAATGAAAGTAATTAACATTGTCCCAATGTTTATGGAAATATTCGCGATATTTGAATTTTTAATTTCTTCTATGAGTTTGCGATTTTCTAAATGTTTTACTTGAAGTTCTTCTGTTGAATAATTCATTACAATATTTTTTATTGTTATGTTTTTAAAATTCGGGATTATAAAATTATCATAATATATAAAATTTTTATATTCTACGTTATTAATTTTTATTTTACAATTTTCAAATCTAATTATATTGTTCCCGATCAAATTTATGCTATAATTGTGACAATTATGAAAAATTTCAGTAGTTTTTAAATTTTTTGTAATAACAATATTATTAGTTATTTGTTTAATTTCTACTTTTTTATTTTCTATAAATTCGCATTCAGCGTTTTCTTTTAAAATATTTGACACACATGTGTCGTTAACAATTTTTAGATCCTTCATTTTTGATCCATTATCTGTATTATAATACATAAAATTTCCATTTGTAATGAAATTATTATTTGATGTTACAATTTCTAAATAATTTTTGTTTGGAATAGGCTCAACAATTATTTTATAAAAATTTTCCTGTGAATAATTTGGTATAAGTAATATGAATATAATTTGATCTTCGTGAATTATAACGGAACTTTTAATATTTGGTATTTTAACAAGTGTTATATTGAATTTTGCAATTTCCTTTGGTGATAGTAAATCTGTACTGAGAACTCCTAGCTGGCTAAGCATTAAATTTTCTTTTACTTTCCTTACTTGATTTCTTAGTAGCTCTATATCGTAATTAATCTGAAATGCATGTTGCATCCCTTGTATTCTAATATGCTCTTCTTTTATTGCATTCCCTAAGTTATCGAATTGTTTCTTAATGTCATGTTGTTGTTTATATATTTGTTTAGTAATATTGTTTGTTATTTCGTTAAAGTTGTCATTAACCCTTATTTGGTCGTTTAGTCCGTCTATCAAATTTTTGTTGTTCTTTGTGTTAATTTCTAGACTCTGTTTGATTTCTAGTTCGTCATCGTGGTCCATTGTACCGGCTAAATATTTCAATCCTTTTCCTAATATGTCAATTAACCCTCTTCTTGATTTATGATCACGATGTCTTATGGTATTCTCTATTTCTGAGACTAAGCTGTTAAAATTATGTTTTATAGCTGGAAATTCCTCATTATCTTTTAATTCATTTATGTTATATTCTAAAATATCAAGATTTTCTGTCCATGTTGTTATATTAACGTTGTGTAATAATTTTGTGTAATTTGTAATAATATTTAAATTTTGTTCTCTAATTATAATGAATCCGTTTCCGTTGTTAACGTTTTGTAAAGTCAATCTTTGTCCTGTTGCTAATGTCATCATTTGGATTATCAGGAGAATAATAAGCGTTGCCTGAAAAATATAAATTAGGAGGTTTGTTCAAATTTATATTTTCTTTTTACTTGAGTTTTATAAAACTTACTACCTTTCTCATTTTGTATATAATCTTTGTCTATAATAACTGGGTTTGATTTTAAGTGGACTGGTTTCAGTTTGTTACTGACTCTATTTTTTAAATAGGTATGTTTATCTTGGGTAAGGTCTATATCTTCTCTATTGTTATTTATCTTGTTGATATATCTTTCTTTATTTGTTTTAACTAGCTCGATAATTCTAGGATAATCATGGCAAGATATTGTTCCGTTTAGGAAATCTATCGGTCTTTCTTTTGTAGAGGAATGTTTTGTTTTATTGTAAATGGTAACGGCCTTGAGAACTTTTTGTCTTAAGGTATCTGTATTATTTTCATCCGCTGAGAAGGTTCGTAGATGCTCGTTAAGAGTTGAGTGAAATCGCTCAATGTCTGCGTTACCAGTTTTGTTATATGGTGTTGTTATATGAACATTAACGTTGTTATCTTTCAGAAATTCCCTAATAGATAACGATGAAAAGCCGGTTTCACCGTCAGTGACTATAAGTTCTGGAGTCCCTAGGGTTGCAAATCTTTTTTCTAAAGTGTTTAATAATGAAATCCATGTTCTGTGTTTGATTTCGTAAACTGACACGTGTTTAGAAAACTTATCTATCATCGTGACATACATTACGTACCAAATATCAATATGCAATATTTGATTTATTTTTGTTGGTGTTTCCGTTATTTTATACGGAATTTTATTTGGTAAGCGTTCGTATTTAGATTTATTGCATATTTCACAGTTGTTGATGAATTTTTGTATTTTTTCTTTTAGGTTGGGAGTATAGTATACATCTCTGATTTCCTCATAGGTTTCGTTGATTCCTCTATGATTCAAGGAATTATGTGATTTTGATATCACTAATAATTCTTTCTCTTTATCTTCGATATCTCCTAAAAATTTAGTGCACTTGATAAATTTTAACAATTTGTTGTTACCAAAATATTTTAAGTATACTTCTTGGAATTGTGCAAATAGATGGTCATCTCTTGAAAATATACCAACAATTCCCTTGGGAGGAATAAATTTTTTCATTAAATCTGAAATCAGTTTTTCATTAAAGTTTTTTATCTCAATAACAATTCTATTCTTTCTAAATGGTTTATATATTCTGTGGTTACTTGCATTTTCTGTTTTGCATAGGATTATTTGAGTTTTATAAATATTAATGGGTGTTTCCACGATGGGAATATGTCTACTACTATCCTCATTTGCACTGTGGATAGTGGCTATTAATGATTGTCTGTCCAATTGTTCATCATTGATTTCATCGAGGTGTGTCACATCTTCGTTGTGATAAACCTCTATTCTTGATAATCCGTCAGCGACTTGATTATCTTTTCCTTTAACATACTCGATGTCAAAATTATATTCTTCCAGTTTGATCTTCCATCTTTGCAGTTTGGTATTTGGTTCTTTTAGTGAACTTAGCCAAACTAGGGGTCGATGGTCAGTTCTAACTGTAAATTTCCGTCCGTATAGGTACGGCCTGAAATATTGTGTTGACCACACTATGGCCAAAAGCTCTTTCTCAATTGTCATATAACCGGTTTCGTGTTCGTTAAATGTACGGCTAGCGAAACACACTGGGTGGTTATCCTGTGAGAGAACAGCGCCAATCGCAAAATTAGATGCGTCCGTAGTGAGAATAAATTTTTTTGTGAAATCGGGGTATTTTAAGATTGGATCGGATACAAGGAGGGTTTTCAAATTTTCAAAGCTTTCTATGTATTCGGAATTATTTATATTTATTTTAGCCCCTTTTTTAAGAAAGGCTGTCATAGGTTTGGCAACCTTGCCATAATCTTTTATAAATTTCCGGTAATACCCGGTGATACCCAGAAAGGATTTAATTTGTTTGGTTGTTGTGGGTAATTTATAATTCAATATTGCAGAAATTTTATTAGGGTTAGGTTTAATGCCTTCTGTCGTGACGACATGGCCCAAAAATTCTGTTTCTTTTTTCATAAATTCGGTTTTATTCAATTGTATTTTAAGGTTTACTTCTTTTAAACGTTTAAATATTTTCCTCAATGATACTATGTGTTCCTCCAAAGATGTCGAGAAAACAATAATATCATCGAGATATACCAAGCAAATTTTTCCAATGAACTCTGATAGAACTGAGTTCATGAGCCTTTGGAAGGTCGCGGGCGCATTCTTCAATCCGAATGGCATACGAACAAATTCATAGTGGCCACTATCGGTTGAAAATGCTGTTTTTCTTATGTCCTCTTCCGCGATTTCGATTTGGTGGAACCCCTTTGCCAAATCGAGTGTGGTGAAGTACATTGATTTTCCCAATTTGTCGAATATGTCATCCATATTCAGAATTGGAAATTTATCGTCAATTGAGACTTCGTTCAATTTTCGATAATCAATTACTATTCTCCAATTCTTTTTCCCAGAGGCATCTTCCTTTTTCGGAACAACCCAAATGGGAGCAGAATATGGAGATCTGCTTGGACGGATAATGCCTTGTTCAAGCATCTCGTTTATTTGTTTAGATACCTCCAATCTATGGACTTCAGGGTATCTGTAGTTCTTTGTATATATAGGGATGTCATTGACTGTCCTTATATTATGCTTAATCGCATTAGTGAAGGACAAGTCAGTTCCTTCCTGATAAAATATATTTGAAAACTCGGAAACGAGATTTCTTACAGCTTTACTTTCTTCCTCGTTAAGGTGTTTGATCCTGATTTGGTCAAAGATGTGATTTTTCGTAGTCATCTTCCGTCATAGCTCCTTCGATGTTATCCGGTATTGGAATTTGTTTGTTGAAAGTTTCATTTGGTGTTTCCTCTTCCTCGCTATTATAGTAAATTGGTATTTTCACATCCTGAATTAATAATTGTTTTCTATCAAGGTCTATGACTGCTTTGATGGGGAATAGTATATTATTCCCAATCAAACCATCATAGGTATTGTGGAATTTGTGTTCAAGGAACTCGGCAGTTTTATTAGGCATGCCGAATTCTTCAAACAATGGAATCTTCACTTTGCTATGTGCAAAGATAGGTGTTCCTGCTGTTTTAATTTGGATAGGTTTAGTTAGTTTTGTACGCCATTTTGGGTGGCACAACCCTGGGTTAAGAATACTGGTCTCTGATCCGGTATCAATCAGTATTCTTAGTCTAAATTTATTGTTTTTGGTGTTAATCACTAAATAGGGAAGTCGGCCTGAAGGCTTCCCTCCTGAAAATCCTGGTTTGTATCTAACGTGTTGATTTCCCTTTGATAGGAAGCAGATAGTGTATCCATTGCTTCGGGAATGTTAGAGTTATTATAGTTGTTCGAATAATTTCGCGTTTGTGCTGAATTCCTCCATTGACCTGAATTGTTGTTATTATTCGAATTATTATAGTTATTCGAAAAGTTTCTCCATTGACCTGAATTGTTATGGTTTCGGGACTGTCCCGAATTGGAGTTTCTGTACTGTCCTGACAAATTATTATTATTACTGTTAAAGGGAATACTATTGTTGTTTCGAAAAGGGTTTTGGTTATTATACCTTGATAGATTTCCCTGTACTAAGTGGTTGGGGTTTTTGTTTTGCCTAACATTTGAGGTATTGCTATTTCTTAAATTGATCTTAGTGTATGCGTAACCGGATTCATGAAGAATATCCATGGTGGTTTCTAAAGTTTTAGGTTGCCTGCATATTAATATGCCCTTCATTGGTTCTGGTATTTTGTTGATGAAGAGCCTAAGTGCCATGTCGCAATTCTTTTTTGTCTCTACAGATGAAATGATAGATTTATCAAGGTTGGTTTTATTGTTTAATCTCCTAAGTGCAGTTTTTATTCTGTCGTAAAAGTTTTGACAGCTATCATAAAATTGCAGACCTCTGAGGTCATCGTAGAGTTCCTCAACAGACTTCCTGTCACCAAAGTATTGAAATAGAATTTTTTTTACTTCTTCCCAACTGTGGGCAGAATTATTTATCTCGATAGCCTCCCGAGCTCTCCCTAATAGTTTACTTTTAATTATATCTAAAAATATTAATTGACTGTTGTTTTCAAATTTATTAAGGGATGGTTGAATTCTATCTAAAAGTTCAATAAAATTATTTAAGTTCTCAAAATTACCATTATATGTAGGTAATGAATTTAAATATTTTATAGGATCTAGATTTAAAGTTAAACGACTTACGCCTGCGGCTGCGGCTGCTGCTGCTGCTTCTGTTGAAGAACGTGTATGCGGCATCTTGGTTTTTTTTTTTTTTGATAAAAAGTGTATTTATTTTTTTTTCACTGTGCTTGTTCGCACTTGTTTGCACTTGTGTTTTAAACAAAATTTGTACTTGTTCGTACTTGTTTTTTAAACAAAATTTGTATTATTCGCACTTGTTTTTTTTTTAAACAAAATTTGTACTTATTCGCACTGTTTTTTAAACAAAATTTGTACTTATTCGCACTGTTTTTAAACAAAATTTGTACTTATTCGCACTGTTTTTTAAACAAAATTTGTACTTATTCGTACTTGTTTTTTAAACAAAATTTGTACTTATTCGCACTGTTGTTTAAACAAAATTTGTACTTATTCGCACTTGTTTTTTAAACAAAATTTGTACTTATTCGCACTGTTTTTTTAAACAAAATTTGTACTTTTTCGCACTGTTTTTGCTTTTACTTTACTTTTATCGACTGCGCCATTTACGTCGTGTATTGCCGAGCGTATTTAAAAAAAACATTTATTTGTTTTTTTTTTTATTGCTTATTTTATTTTATTTATTTTCTTTCATTTTTTCTTTTATTTTTACTTGATTAATATTATTATTTTTATACATGTATATTTATTATTATTTACTAGAGAGAAGCCGCTGTCCTTAGCATGGCTGCACTTCTCTAAAGTAAGGTGGATTAACGACTAACTTGTTCTAGTTAAATTATTCAACAGGTAGCCACGGTCGCGAAGTGCTCCCGTGGGAAAAGAATGCACCTTGTTATTGAAATAGTCATATTTCATTTGAATAACTGAAATATGACTATTTAGTTTATGCGCTTGTTGGTGAGAGGGAAAAAAGGGGGTGTGTCCATAGGTGGCACGTTTTGCTGTGTAAGCAAAAATGGTGGGAACCCGTTATTTAGAAAAGCCGTTAGGCGATGGGAAGTATATGGGGAAAGGGGATTATGGGTGTAGGTGGAGTCTCAGATGTAACTGGATCAATGGGCGAAAATTGTATACAATCATTCCCTATACTGTTCACTATCATGTGTGAAAATTTCATTACACTGGGTGAAGTGGTTCAGATTTTCTATTACTAAGTCCATATAAGTCAAAAAATAATAAACGCCCACAAAATAGGCGTGGTAGGAACTTTTTACAGCTAATATTCCATACAAAATATTTTTATAAGGTTAACTAAAGCAACATCCGAATTTGTATAAATTTTGACGAATATATTACTTTTTTCAAAAAAGGGGGCGTGGCAGTGGGCGGAAATTAATTATGATGGCTTCTCAGCTTATTTTTTATCATGCCTGATCATTTCATCAAAATCAGTTTAGTGGTTTAGTTTTTATGGAGATTTTTCCGTTCTCCCATACAAATTATACTACTATTTGTCGGCCATTTTGGAAAATGGCGTCTAAAAAACCCCGTCCAGAAAACGGTGATGTCTACCCAAGTTTTTCTGACTCTCCTATATGTACTTTAATCTATTCTGGCGGTAAGATAAATCAGTACGGAAATTTTTACGGGACTTCACTACAGGGACAGGAGTACAAGATACAACAACCATACACAACGACTAAGAATCCAAATAAGAAAAAAATCGAAATCTCGACAAAAGAAAAAAAAACAAACAAAAACAAAACCTTTGCATACCTATACAATTCTTTGGATTCAAGAAGAACGAAAAAACAGACGAACGCGCAGAAAACAGGTGATAGAGCAAAAAATTAAGAAAAAAACCCACCACCATTGCTTTCAAAATTCATTCATAGCAAAAAAAAGAAAAAAGAGAATACATACCGAAAAACCAATAACAAAACCAGATACACATGCGAATGTTCATAATTAAATTTTAAAAATGTTGAAGCAACTTTAGCGATGCCAGCGCACCATCGATCACACACCACACTAATAAAAACAACTTCATGGTATTACTATAGAGTTTATATACAAAGATTCAGCTAATAAAAGTGAGTGAGCGAGCGAGTGAAATGAAATGTCAGACCAAAGATAATATAATACAAAGATGTCGCATCCAGTAGAACAAAAGTAAACCCAAAAAATAATCGGCCGTATCTGATATCAGATACGACAACATGTTGCTAAATGTTGCATTGGTCAATTTTAAGAGCGAGAGCGGAAAATCTCTGTGGATGCAATTTAAAATTTGAAATCTCTTCAAAATATATATCTCAAGGACAGGAATAGTATAAATGACGTATAGGTAGGTACATAAATTGAATTTTTTTTATGAAGCGATTCCAGCTTTTTGGTGGCGTGTGGAGGAGA
Source organism: Dasysyrphus tricinctus (assembly GCA_963921185.1). Classification (NCBI taxonomy): domain Eukaryota; kingdom Metazoa; phylum Arthropoda; class Insecta; order Diptera; family Syrphidae; genus Dasysyrphus; species Dasysyrphus tricinctus. The sequence continues at coordinate 158,739,643 of OY992532.1, read as the reverse complement.
CTTGCTGCGGTCGGTGGTTGTTTTTTTTTTATGTGGCTTTCCATTCAACCATTTCAGATTTGGTGGTCAGATCATAATTTTTTAGTGGTAAATAGAACACAAAATGAGATTTGATTTGCTTTTGCAATTGTGTTAGTGACTATTTTTCTATTGATGAATTTGTCCAACAAACACCACCTTCTTATCGAAAGTAAACAACACTGCGAAATGCCGAATGCAAACTAATACGTTCAGATTTATGTCAGTTTATTTTGGTGTGTGTGCAAATGCGTGTAAATCTTGCTAAAAATTGAGATTTGAAGAATCGACCTGAGATAAAGAAAAAATCGATTTTTTTGGTTGAATGGAAAGCAAAAGTTGATCTCAGGTCGAAAAAATCATAAAAAAGTCGACTTTTTTGGTCGAAAGGAAAACCACATTAGTTTTTTGCTTATCCTTTATTTGTGTGTTCATGATGATGATGTGTATCTGTATCTGTATACATGCAGTAACATTATTGTTGTTGGTAGCGATCTTTGAATAAAAGGAAGGTAGTAAGGATTTTCTTATTGTGTTTGTTTTTTGTGAGGTAGGTATATCTATGTATATACATCGAACATTGTTGGTTAGTTTGTATTCCTTGTGAAATTAAAGGAAATCCATTTTAATTAATTAACTTACAAGTGAATTCATATTTCATAACTTGTGAGGTAGGTACGTACATAGGTACGTGTGAAATGTGTATGCTCCGATTTTTTTGATATATATACGTGATAACGCATTGCTTTTTAATTTAGGCAGGCATTTCTATTTTTTTGTTTTTCAATACGTAGGTAGGAAGGTATCCCTACTTTGATAGAATTATGTATTATGAAAAAAGTGATACGTACTACATAGCAGTCTGAGCAGTCATAAGGCCTGCTATCACCAGTTGCAGTATTATCCACTCATTACGGGACACCCTGTATATAGATATACGTGATAACGCATTGCTTTTTAATTTAGGAAGGCATTTCTATTATTTTGTTTTTCAATAGGTAGGTAGGTAGGTATCCCTACTTTGATAGAATTATGTATTAGTAAAAAAGTGATACGTACATATAGACCAAGATCTCAGGGCCGCCAGACATACGTCATTTTATCATAGCTGAATTTTTTTCTGTGAATGCACACTAGGGTAGGTATGAACGAATGGATAATATGAACCTTGAACCCGGGTGGTGCGTTTCGGAGGTAATAAGTGCTTAAAGTGCATAAAATTGATGCAAAATTACGTTATTTTATCAAAGCTTTTTTTTTTAATATGTTTTAAAGAAAGTTATGATAAACTTATTTTGAAACTTACCAGACACCTACATGGAGGCACAATGTCAGCCAGACACCATTTGAATTTGAATTTTATATTATGTTCTTCGGGTAACTGTTACAGTATACCTAGGTATTTCCTAAACTGCCAGACACCTACAGAGGGACCAAATGTCAGCCAGACACCTTTGACGTTTTCAAACAAATATTTTAGCTTACGTTTTAGTGTCAAAGCAAACGTTTCATCCACTTCGGAAAACTATTTCACAGTTTTTTTCAAGCAACCAGACACCTACAATGGGGCTTTTCATTCACTGGACACCCCAAACTTTTCAAAATAATCGTATATTTTACGTTATAATATCATAGTTATAACATATATGTTTTATATCTATACATCTATACATCTATACATATAAATAAAATTGGAATGTTTGTCGTTAATATTGAAATAATTTCAAGTTTTTGATATTAGGTGGTTGTTTACTTGCTAAGAAACATAACTGCATCATTTAAAATTTTTTTGTCTGTCTGTCTGTTTGTCCGCGGTTAACTTCAAAACAGCAGAATAGGTTATAATGACACTTTACATACATGTCGTGGACAACTCTGGGAGTAATCTAGGCTACTTTTAATTGTAAAAATGTTAACGGTTTCTTTAAAATATTAGAAAAAGAATGAAATTAAGGGAAAATTATGTAGAAACAAAAAATTCATATACATATATGTAGGAAATAATTACAAACAAGTAGAAATAATCGATTTTAAAAGTGTCAGATAATTAAATTAGAACAATAAATTATATAGGCAGTCCTAGAAGTGGTGAAAGCCTTGCTCAAAATTTTGTCGAAATTTTTGTTTGGATCTGTGAAAACTACATGCCACCAACAAGGTAGCGATGCCACGGCCCTTTGACCAACACAATGTATTTTCAAGATGCAACAAAAAAAAAAGTGTTTTATACCTTACGTTTTTTATTCATAGCCATCGACCTTGCAGCTTTATGACGGTGACGGCCCTTTAACCACAATAATGTATTTTTAAAATGCAATAATGCGATTGAAACGCTGTCAGGTTTTATTTACGTAATAATTAAATTGGAGTGTTTGTCTTTAATATGGAAATAATTGAAAGTTGCTCAGATGGTTGTTTATTTGCAAAGAAACATAAGTGCATTATTTCAAAAAAAAATTTCTATTTGAACACAATAGTCTTCAAAACGATTCCGACGAGAGCCACGAGACTTTACGTTAATGTAGTGGAGTAACCGAAAATACTTTTAATGGTAAAAATGGTAAGGGTATCTTTGAAATATTAGAAAAACAGTGAAATTCCGCAAAAATTGTGTCGAAAAATTTAATTATTTTTTTTTAATTGAAAATTAGCCTTTACTCAAAACTTCGTCAGCAAAATATGAAAAAAGTCTATTCGTTGTACCAATATTATTACGTTTATACTTCTATCAGAACCACTTTAATTGAATGGACAAAGAAAAATCCAAAGCTGACCTTCATTTTATTAAAATAAATTTCCTTGCATTTTATAGCACTCTACAGCTTAAAGGTGGACTTACATCTGAAATTCGATAAATCGAGGACACATAATTAGAATTTTCTTTTGTTAATATGTTCTCGAATTTGTGTCTACCCACCCGGGCGGAGCCGGGGCGGGCCAGCTAGTTGTATAATATGTTCCTTGGGCAGCTTGGGAAATATACTGTAATAGTTTCCCGAAAAACATATATAAAATTGAGTTTCGATATTATAATGAAAATTTCACGATTTTTTTTGGCACCTTTATTGGTGACTGGCTGGCATTGTGCCTGGTAAGTTTCAAAATACGTTTGTCATAACTTTCTTTCAAACATATCAAAAAACCAGCTTTGATAAAATAACGTAATTTTGCATCAATACAATACAATACCTCCGAAACGCACCCGGGTTCAAGGTTCGTATTATCCATTCGTTCATACCTTCCCTAGTGTGCATTCACAGAAAAAAATTCAGCTTTGATAAAATGACGTATGTCTGGCGGCCCTGGGATCTTACTCTAATAGAAACAATACATAGATACATAGTTAGATACGTAAGTGCATGTAACTTGTCGTATTTTTAAGATTAGTAGGTAGGAAGGCATGTTAAGATTTCAGAAAAGTAATATTGCTTTGCATCATACAGATTTTGAAAAATTATAATTTTTATGACATTTTTTAATACAAAGTTTAAAAATGGAGCTTCAAAATTTCGTATTTGGAAGGTTCTAAAAAACACAACAAAAAAAAATGTAGGAAAAAAGCCAAAACAGGTCGATAAGATAAGTTTAATTAACTTTTAAATTCACTATTTTGTTTATTTGAATTAAGTTCCAGGTGTCCAGAAGCTATAGATTTTTTAATTTTCCATTTAAACTGTTCGATGCCTATAAACGATTATTCGTTAGGTGATATCGTAAAAAACGAAATTTGGTAATCACATATTTGCACAATTTTCTCTCAACTTTTTTATTTTTAAATAATTTATAATCATGATTGTGACGCTTTTATACCACGTAGGATAATAAAAATGAGTATCAAAATAACCATAATTTTATTTATACCTATGCGAAATTAATAAAAGCCAAAGTACCTAATCCATTCATGCACTCAACAGATATGAGTTCATATGTTATAGCGCTCAAATATTAGCCGTTTTCCTTTGGAGGTGGCGAAGTACTTACGAGTAGATGAAAACCCTAATCTAGTACTACCAACTGCACATGCTCTCATGCGCGAGTAGATACATTTTACATGGGAAAGCAGTTTGATGTGTTCCATTGAAAAAAGCTGGCAAAGTACTTGCAAGTACTTCACCACCACCAAAGGAAAACGCCTATTGCCGTTATCTCCGTTCAATAGAATTTTAGGATTCTAATTTGGTAATCATCAGCCATTCCAAAAAATTCGAAACCAAGCAACTCAATTTCAAATTAAGGAAAAAGAATATATTTAAATATGCCAATATTTAGAGCAAGTGATCAAAAAAGCTCATACTTTATCTTCCGTACCTGCGCATTTTTCAGCATTTTTACCGCTATCAGTTCTCTATAAATTGTGATGTAAATGGCGATGTGCAGTGAGGTTTTCATAAGTATATTCAATACACTACTTAAATTTGGAAAAAATTTCATGATAGGAGTGCTGTAAAAATAGTAATACGTTTCGAAATGACTGATCATTTAATGTCTTCTCCCTTACCGAAAAATGACAAAAGTTGGTATAAATGGTGAACTATATTAGTGATTGTAAAATTATTCCACGTACAAAGCAAGACTTGAAAAAGAATTATCGTGGATTTTTTTAAGATTTTTATATCATGTTTAACTGTCTGAAACAGGGTAACGGAGAAGACAAAATTGCACTTTTCTCACCCAAATTTCAACGACTCACAGGCACTTCTTTCTTAAAAGGTCTTAATTTCCTTGATATTCATGCTTAAAATGGATCAAGTTAAGTACAAAATAAAATGCACGACTTGATCGCACGTACTTGCTCTTATATTCAAGTTGTGTGGGGCTTAAGAACTTTAAAAAATATTCAAGTAATTATAGAAAAAGTATAAAAAGCATTTAAATCGTTCTTTTAATTGTATAAACAGCCTGATAAAAAACTTAGAGCTCAAAAAAAAGTATGCCATTTGATTACTTGAAAAAATATGAATAAATGCAAAAAAAAAATTAAAAATCGTTGGAGCCGTTTTCTTAAAAATTAATTTTTTATATATAAAATTTTTGTAACATTTTTCAAAAAAAAAATTGGTATGCCAGTTTTGAGTATATATTAATATACATTTAAAACTGAAATTTCAAAATAATTCATCAACCCGTTTTTGAAATATTGAATTTTGAAAAAATAAATTTGAATCTTTTTTTAAAAATCCAAAATTTATTTTTTCAAAAATTTTGGTATGCAGTATTATTTATTTTTTAACAAAGCTTTTGTGCAAAAAATTTAATTGAAATCGGATGAGCGGTTAATGAGGAAATCAAAAATAAAAAAAACCGTTATATGGCAGGTACCGTTAATAAATGTTTTTGGTGATTTTTTTTCTTATTGAAATTTACATCATGTCTACAGTAATACACTGATTTTTTTTTATCAAAATCGTTGGAGCCGTTCTTGAGATAAATAAGCTTTTCCTTAACGGTTGTATGGCAAGTACCGTTATTTTTTGAGCTAAAAAAAAAATTTCAATTTCCCCTCTGGAAAGTTACAAAAAAACCTTAAGTTCAAAATTTGAAGAAAATCGCTTCAGTGGTTTAGGCTGTAGGTTCAGGTACATACAGACAGACAGACAGACAGACAGACAGACAGACAGACAGACAGACAGACAGAATTGTGCCACCCACTTTTTTCGTGTTCTCTATCATCGTAATGTCATGTTTGATTGTTATCTCGAAATTTTTTTTTTGCACGAATCCAAAACTTGCCCTATAGTACCTATATCGCAAGTAAAATATGTGTTAAATTTCATTGATATCGGTTGACGTTTACCCATGCTAGCGAGCACTTGAAATTTTTCATTCAAAATACATAGTGTTTTCATAGTCTTTTATTTTTCAATTACCTGGATAACTTTTATCATTGATGAGAATAATAATATTTTATTTATTTTATTTTTTCTTATCAATAACATATTAAAAATATACTATTAATAACTAATTAATAAGAGCACTAGCAGCGAAATACTATCGGCTCTAAGGTAAAATGATTTTAGATCATAGCTTAATTTTAAGTAAATGTAATATTTTGTTTATAATTAAAATATTGGATGGAGTAGGTTCTTTTAATAATTCTATAATATTTGGTTTTACACTAGTCAACAATATTAAAGGAACAAATTTTTTTTTCAATTTCTGTTAGCGTTTTTTGAAGAGCTGTATCTTTGTGACGAGTGGTCGTATTGAGTTGAAATAAAAAGCATTTTACAGCTTTATGTTGTTTGTTTTGAGATTTGTTTGCAAACAAATTTTTTTGAAGTACCGTTATTGCGTTATTGCAAAAAATGAGACGAAACAACTAAATTATTTTTTTTTTTATTTTTTTTGAAGGTCCTCATTTCTATGGATAAATTTTTTTGAGTCAATTAAATGTCATGATCAGATACCTTGTTTATTAAGCTTCAATTCAGTTTTTCGTTGTTGTCGTACGATTTTTTTGACATGGTTTATCTGACTTTGAATGAAAAAAGATACTTTTAGCCTTGATTACCAATATCTCAGCAAGTAATGTTGTTATAAAAATTTCAAAGACAGTTTTGGAAATTTGAAAAAGCGTTTTACAAGATTTTTTTATGATTTTGTAGAAATTATTTTTTTTACCGTTCACCGTTAGTTTAAAAAAAGTACTAAAAACCGACGTTTTGTGGTCTTTTCGTAAATCTTTTTTTTTTTGCAAATATTGATTGCATGGCTTGCGTTGGTATGCAAATTAATAGACTTTTAAATCATCAATATTCTTGTAAATTTTCAAATTGATTCATCGAACCGTTTTTCCTCACCAAAACTTCAAAGTCTTACAAACCAGGTAAAGGAACAAATTGTGTTATTCCTAAACAGTGCGTAGTCGTCATCAAAATGACAAGAAAACTGTAATTCCAGTGGATTTTTTCCACAGTTTTGCATTAGTTAGATATTTTTTTGAATTGAAATTAAATAAAAAGTATATTTTTCAAAAAAAAAAAAAAAAAAAAAATTATTTCAAAAATTTTTCAAACAAAAAAACTTGATTTTTTTTAATTTTTTTTTTTTTGAAAAATGTACTTTTTATTTCATTTCAATTCAAAAAAATATCTAACTAATGCAAAACTGTGAAAAAAATCCACTGGAATTACAGTTTTCTTGTCATTTTGATGACGACTACGCACTGTTTAGGAATAACACAATTTGTTCTTTTACCTGGTTTGTAAGACTTTGAAGTTTTGGTGAGGAAAAACGGTTCGATGAATCAATTTGAAAATTTACAAGAATATTGATGATTTAAAAGTCTATTAATTTGCATACCAATGCAAGCCATGCAATCAATATTTGCAAAAAAAAAAAGATTTACGAAAAGACCACAAAACGTCGGTTTTTAGTACTTTTTTTAAACTAACGGTGAACGGTAAAAAAAATAATTTCTACAAAATCATAAAAAAATCTTGTAAAACGCTTTTTCAAATTTCCAAAACTGTCTTTGAAATTTTTATAACAACATTACTTGCTGAGATATTGGTAATCAAGGCTAAAAGTATCTTTTTTCATTCAAAGTCAGATAAACCATGTCAAAAAAAATCGTACGACAACAACAAAAAACTGAATTGAAGCTGAATAAATAAGGTATCTGATCATGACATTTAATTGACTCAAAAAAAATTATCCATAGAAATGAGGACCTTCAAAAAAAATAAAAAAAAAATAATTTAGTTGTCTCGTCTCATTTTTTGCAATAACGCAATAACGGTACTTCAAAAAAATTTGTTTGCAAACAAATCTCGAAACAAACAACATAAAGCTGTAAAATGCTTTTTATTTCAACTCAATACGACCACTCGTCACAAAGATACAGCTCTTCAAAAAACGCTAACAAAAATTGAAAAAAAATTTGTTCCTTTAATATTGTTGACTAGTGTATATTAATTATTTTAAATATTGCATTAGAAGAGAAGATGCAAGGACCGAGGAGGTGGCTGATTGTGAGGTTGCTTTGGCAGGTAGGACAAGTAGGTGGTGATTCTTTTTTGAGAAGATGTTGGTGTGTAAAACAGGTGTGACCTAGGCGGAGCCGGATAAAATTAGTTATCATTCCTTTTGGGCTTTGTGTCGAGTATATTGTACGTGTTTTGTTTGGATTGATCGTAGTGTAATGGTGGTTGTATTCTTTCCATTCGGCGATTTCCAGTCTGAGTACTTTTTTGTGTATTGACCTTTGCAAATCAAAATACAAATTACAACAAAACTGAGCAAAAAGAAATCTTTAATCGTACGTGTCTTCTCTGTTACCATTAGCTGTCTTCTCCGTTACCATCTTTCATATTTTTTTCTGATAGTAAAATGAAACTTGTATGGAAACCAGGGATGGTTTTTTGATAAATATTGGTTTTATGAAAGTGTGAAAAAAAAATCAACTTCATGTTTTAATGGACGGCGCAGAATTTTAAACTGCAAGCAAAGGTCGGAAATCTCTAAATCGTACGTGTCTTTTACGTTACCATCTATTTTTTTGTATAAACTTACTGAATTTCATAATTTTTTGGTGAAATTTATGTGTCGTGTACTTTGTGATAAATTACTAAAAACCACTGAGTTTCATAAAAAAATATTAATTCCTTAACAAGAAAAACCTCACTACAAGTGTCCGATTGCCTTCTCCGTTACTTTGGAATGGCCAATATTCAAATCAATTATTTCTATCATCTGTCAAAATGTCAGCCCCACCTTTTAAAATGATAAAAATTAAATACTAAACATAAATTTATTCATCGGTTTCCGATACCGAGACGATACCAGTTCCAAAGCATCCGAAACTATACCGATCCATACTTTTTGGACCGAAAATTGCCGAGACCTTTATTTATTATAAACAAACAATTGTTCTTGTAATTGATTTAACGGAAACGGACTTTATCGATTTCGATGAAATTTTCAGTTTTTCTCTCTTTAGCAGAAAGAAGATTTAGGGAATGAGTTTATTTAGAACCATCACCACTTTTTCTGGTATCCAGCTCTAGTAATTTTGAACAAAATATAAAAAAAACATTAAAATCGTTCTTTTGTTCTTTATTGTATCAACAACTCCAAAAATAGCTTAGAGCTTAAAACAAGTATGCAATTTGATTAAATACTTGAAAAAAATTAATACATGCAAACAAAAATTTAATTTCGTTGGAGCGGTTTTCCAAAATTTTGACATGCTAAATTTGATTGAATTCGTTAGTGAGAAAATTTTGACATGCAAAATTTGATTGAATTCGGTTAAGCCGTTAATTGTAGACAATCCCTTATAAGTTCATAACCATCATTGCCTACTTGAATGGCAGAGTCAAATGGATTTTTGTCAAAATAGAACCACAGTCTATAAATTTGCCTATTCGTTCAAAAAACGAAGCTGGAGCTAACGGTCATGAAGCTAAGAAACCTGTCTGGCATATGACACACGTATCTTGTAAAAAGACGATGGAATTATATGCTTTCCGTCAAATTTGGCACGTTTTTGCCACCTGCTTATCTTTTTCCAAATCGTACAGCTCTCAAATTACCTACAAACTTAACTATGTCATCTGGTGTAACGGAATTTTAAGTAAAAAAAAGATTTCTCTAACTCTTAAGTAAGTGAGGAAAAATAAAATACCACGATTTTACTGCCATTCCGAAAGAAAGATGGGTTTTCCACCTTTATAGCCTAAGCATTTATAATAGTTCTTATTATTTGAACCCTGATCGTATACAAAACTCAACAAGTTAGGACCAATTTTACATAAATCTGAAATATTTTTGTCTACAATTTATTTTAAAACAGATCCCTTGACTTGTTCGCAAATTAATTATTAAATACAGTTTACTAAAAGACCCAAAAACGCATATATTTTTGCCTATATTTGAGGTCCTTAGAAAATTTGTATTTTCTAAACGATCAATTACATCTTGGTGAGAATTAAAAAAAGTCTTTTCTAATACAAACTTCGTCCAAAATTAAAATCCCTTTTTTCCCTAATTGTCATATAAGAAACCTTATTGCTTAAATGATTACAAAAGCAGAATTTTCAAAGAAATACGCGTTTGGTCCATAAAATACCTTTTGGAATATTAATTTTTCAATTTTTGCCCATTATGTATTTTAATGTTTTATTAATTTTTTGCGTTGTCTGAAATGATGAGCGAAGATATGTTTCAGGGACATGCAAAATTTTTCGAAAACTTTTGTATAGCATTTTTTGAAACTGTATAGTTTCTTTTGCGTTTTTCACTTAGTTTTTGCAAATAATTTTAAAAAGTGTGTACTTTTTATATTTTTTAACAATTTAAACAAAATGTTTCATCATTACCTTAAGAACTTATTCTTCTGCGCTAAGAAGGATACTGAGATGGAGAAATCCAAACAAAAAAAAACAATCGCCCCAAAAGTGAGAGGCAAGGGGACTCACTCAAAACAAGCACCCCAAAAGCGAGAGGCGAGGGGACTCACTCTAAACAAGCACCCCAAAAGTGAGAGGCAAGGGGACTCTAAACAAGCAACCCAAAAGTGAGCAAGGCTTGCTACACAACCATTAAGGAAAAGCTTATTTATCTTACGAACGACTATAACGATTTTGATTGTAAAAATAAGTATATTATTTTAGGTATGGTGTACCTACTGTTTGGTAATAAAAAATTTACCAAAAGCTTTTATTAACGGTACCTGCCATATAACGGTTTTTATAATTTTCAATTTTCTCATTAACGGCTTTACCGAATTCAATCAAATTTAGCATGTCAAAATTTTGGAAAACCGCTCCAACGAAATAAAATTTTTGTTTGCATGTATTCATCTTTTTTCAAGTATTTAATCAAATTGCATACTTGTTTTCAAGCTCTAAACTATTTTCGAGTTGTTTATACAATAAAGAACAAAAGAACGATTTTAATGTTTTTTTTATTTTGTTTTATATTTTGTTCAAAATTACTAGAGCTGGATACCAGAAAAGTTGGTGATGGTCAGTGTTGTCATTAATTTGTTTTAAGAAATCTGCAAAAATGACGAAAAAAATCTGCAATGCACATTTCTTAAGGAAAAATGTGTCCATACAAACAAATATTTTTAATTAGAAACCATGACAAAAAATAACATAAATTAATTTAAGTAATAAAAATAACATTGTTTCTTTTATAATGTACATTGTAGAGTTACCTATCCTTTTCAAAATTATTGCAGTTATTATGATTTGATTTTATGGAATAGAACTTTATATAAAGATGGCAGCATACAGCAAAATTATTAAGATTTTTTTTAAAGAGAACTAAATATTAAACTAGACACGGTGCAGATATAATCTGCGTTGCAGATTTTCGAATTTCAAAAGTCTGTGGATGGGATGAAAATCTGCAAAATGCAGATAAATCTGCACTAATGGCAACGCTGGTGATGGTTCTAAATAAACTCATTCTCTAAATCTTCTTTCTGCTAAAGAGAGAAAAACTGAAAATTTCATCGAAATCGATAAAGTCCGTTTCCGTGAAATCAATTACAAGAACAATTATTTGTTTATAATAAATAAAAGTCTCGGCAATTTTCGGTCCAAAAAGTATGGTATTGGTATCGGCTCGGTATAGTTTCGGATGCTTTGGAACTGGTATCGTCTCGGTATCGGAAACCGACGAATGAATTTATTTTTAGTATTTAATTTTTATCATTTTAAAGGGTGGGGCTGACATTTTGACAGATGATAGAAATTATTGATTTGAATATGATTACCAAATTATAATCCTAAAATTCTATTGAACGGAGATAACGGCAATATTTGAGCGCTATAACATATGAACTCATATCTGTTGAGTGCATGAATGGCTTTGGCTTTTATTAATTTCGCCTAGGTATAAATAAAATTATGGTTATTTTGATACTCATTTTTATTATCCTACGTGGTATAAAAGCGTCACAATCATGATTATAAATTATTTAAAAATAAGAAATTGAGAGAAAATTGTGCAAATATGTGATTACCGAATTTCGTTTTTTACGATATCACCTAAACAAATAATCGTTTATAACGGGTGATTTTTTAGCTGGTTTGGTTTTGGCAACACTGGTTTTGACAGCTGACGTGTGTTTAGTACCTTGTGTCACTGTCAAACAGCTTCAGTTTGGTTTGCAATTTAACCATGGATCGTCTTACAAATGAACAACGCTTGCAAATTATTGAATTTTACTATCAAAATTCCTGCTCGGTTCGAAATGTTCATCGCGCGCTGCTTCCATTTTATGGTCGGCATTCTCGACCTTCTGAGCAGTCTATTCGGAAGATTGTGACCAGATCAGCCAGAAGCATTGCAACAGCTACCAATGCATCCCGAAAAAGCCACTGTTTGGTGCGGTTTATGGGCCGGCGGCATTATTGGGCCATATTTCTTCAAAGATGATGCGAAAGCGTTACTGTCAATGGTGAACGCTACCGAGCGATGATAACAAACTTTTTTTTGCCCGAAATGGAAGTTCTTGACTTGCATGATATGTGGTTTCAACAAGACGGTGCCACATGCCACACAGCACGCGAAACAATGGCGCAATTGCGAGGCGAGTTTGGTGAACAGTTAATTTCACGTTTCGGGCCGGTCAATTGGCCGCCTAGATCGTGCGATTTGACACCATTAGATTATTTTTTGTGGGGGTATGTCAAGGCTAATGTCTATAGGGACAAGCCCGCTTCGATTGACGCACTGGAAGCCAACATCCATGCATTCATTCGTGAGATACCGGCCGATATGTGTGAAAGAGTATGCCAAAATTGGACTCAGCGGATGGGCTACCTGAGACGCAGCCGCGGTCAACATTTGCATGAAATTATCTTTAAACATTAAATTGCAAGGTTCAAACTATCGATTCAAATAAATATTTCATTCATTTTTTCGAATTTTTTGTGTTTTTTTTTTTTTAAAGTTCTAAACCTCTTAAAAAATCACCCGTTAGGTATCGAACAGTTTTAAATGGAAAATTAAAAAATCTATAGCTTCTGGACACCTGGAACTTAATTCAAATAAACTAAATAGTGAATTTAAAAGTTAATTAAACTTATCTTATCGACCTGTTTTGACTTTTTTCCTACATTTTTTTTGTTGTGTTTTTTAGAACCTTCCAAATACGAAATTTTGAAGCTCCATTTTTAAACTATGTATTAAAAAATGTCATACAAATTATAATTTTTCAAAATCTGTATGATACAAAGCAATATTATTTTTCTAAAATCTTTACATACCTATCTACCTACTAATCTCAAAAATACGACAAGTTACATGCACCTAAGTATCTAACTATCTATTTATGTGCCTATGTCCCAGCGGGAAATATCGTCCTCAATGAAATTTATTGCTGAAATAATCAATGAATTCACTTGCCAAATCATAAGAGAAACGACATGCAATGATTTAGTAGGTGAAGAGTAATGCAAAGTTTCCTCAGTTCGTAGCTTTGATTCCACTCTCTGCTTTGTGTTTATGAAACGACCCTTTATTTCGGTGAATTTAAAAGGGAAAAGTATGCGATGAAAAAATTGTGGAAAAGTAATGTACAAGATCATCAGTTCATTGTTTGAATCCACTCATCTGCTTAGTAAAGTGTTCATGGCGAGAACAAAAAAAAAAAAAACAAATGTGAGTGAAACTCATGGGGAATTGTAATCGATGATTCCAACGATGAATAGTAATGCACAAAGTTGTTTATATTTGTTTGGCAACTATAAATTCTCATTTTGTTGGATACAGTTCACAGTGACTTTCTGTAAAAAAGTCCATGTAAGACGAACTGAAGTCAATAGAAATTGCGTTTGCCGAAACGCCAAAAATTTTTGATTTGAAATGGAAACAGCTTTTTGGTTTGTTTTCATTTTAAAATAAAGGATGCATTACCGATTAGATTTAGTATACAATGCAAATGGGAGGATTTTATTGATGAAAAAGAAACTACCACTAACCTGGTGATTTCATAACTGAATTTTCATTAGATTTTTCATCGAAATTATTGAACTGATGAATAAGCTAAATACCCGTATGTAGTGAATTCACAGATTAAGCAATCACCATCAGCGTTGCCGATGTGGCACGATCGTGCCATTTTGACACGGAAATTTTCTCATGGCACGGTGGCACGAAAAGTTTCAATATGGCACGTTTGTTTTATTTTCATTATCTAACATAAATTTAAACTCATAGTATAAACACAGTGTCAATATTCATCAAAAGAACTGGACGTGTCTACTTTATCACCTCAACAGAACTGGATGCATCAATTCCTTTGGAGGTGGTGAAGTACTTGCAAGTACTTTGCTAGCTTTTTTCAATGGAACACATCAAATTGCTTTCCCATGGAAAATGTATCTACTCGAACATTAGAGCATGTGCAGTTGGTAGTACTAGATTAGGGTTTTCATCTACTCATAAGTACTTTGCCACCTCCAAAGGAAAACGGCTAGTATGAACACACTTATTTCATTACAATGTAGTAGAGCGTAGATCTTTCAATATTCAGTTGTCATACAAAGCTTTATTAAACTCTTTATACCTATTTTTAAATAATAATAATACTCATAATGTGATGTGAAATAGGTAGTTATGAACTTGCCAAAAACTCCTGTTTCTGGACAATGCCTACACGAATAGACGAAGTGATTTTTGTTTTTGTAATAGTATTGATTTAAAATTTATTTTTAAAGAACAAATTGAGTTTTTTTTTCATATGGCACGAAAATTTCATAAATGGCACGTTTTTTCAAAAAATGTGGCACGAAATTTTTTTTTTGGCGGCAACGCTGATCACCATGTTTTTCATCACCTAAGTCGGTGAATAAACAACTTCCATTGAAGTAGTGAATTCGTTAGTGAATTTTCATCGAAAAAGTGGCATGTGCTTCCCGCCAATGACACGCCCATGTTAAATTCATCAAAGGAATAAGCTGAAAAGTGCAGGTACAGCTTCCATTCCTCAAGGAAAAAGCAGGTTTTTCCTCAATGAATTTTTTAATTTTTCCCGCTGGGGTAGTACGTATCACTTTTTTCATAATACAAAATTTTATCAAAGTAGGGATACCTTCCTACCTACGTATTGAAAAACAAAAAAATAGAAATGCCTGCCTAAATTAAAAAGCAATGCGTTATCACGTATATATATCAAAAAAATCGGAGCATACACATTTCACACGTACCTATGTACGTACCTACCTCACAAGTTATGAAATATGAATTCACTTGTAAATAAATTAATTAAAATGGATTTCCTTTAATTTCACAGGGAATACAAACTAACCAACAATGTTCGATGTATATAATTATGTGTTCTATTGGGAACACAGTAAAACTCTTGGTTAAGTTTTATTTTATGTTTATTTTAAAGGTTAATTTCTTTCCAATAAGTTTAACAATTACACACATTAATAACATTAGCTTCTTTATATAAGATTTCTTTTTAAGACGCGTCTTCGACAATGAACAAATAAGAAGTGACTGACAACTTAAGTCTTACAAACAATAATGCATTACTTAAAGCTAGCATAAGACTAACAAACAAAACTGGACTTTACCGTGAGCTTAATCCCTAGGCGTCATTTAGTTGCTAGGCTATAAGATGATTATGCTCTCCGGCTTTATCTTCGGAGAAGATGAAGTTGGAGAACAAATTAAATGCTAAGTGGGCACACAAGGTATTTGCTGGGCAAAAACCTTGTGTGGTGAAAAGCTATTTTGTGGAGTACGCATTTGGGGAAATGTGGAAGCATTTTAGTTATATAACACCTCCCACATCAAATTGTTTTTGGTCCCCAAAAACATCATTACAAAAACATCTTGAATCTATTACAATTTGTAAGCACTGTTCTATCTTACTCGTTAGTTTATAATGGTTTCTTCCATTTAACAAATAAATTTACTTCAAAGTTAACTTTTTTCTTTTACTAATACAAATAATACATAATTCCAATAAATAAATCATAATAATCTACATATTATACATTAATTAATTACAATTTAATCAAAATATAACATTAACTTTCAATCAACTTTTTTCCTCTAAGTAACGAGTGTTTATTTGATAATATTTGTTTGGTTTCTTATTACTTTTTTTTCAGTTTTAATCTTTCGTATTTTATTTTAGTCCAGTTATAATTATGTCTTATGTTTACTTATAACAATTCCTTATTTATTCTATTTAATAGTATACTAGATTAATTTTTTTTTGGCAATTGGTTTAAATTTGGTTTGCAAAATATAGATACATTGAAGCAAATTATGTTCTGCATGAATAACAACAAAAATACATTTCTTTGCATGATTATTCTGGCCAGGGTAACTTCTTTTCTTTTGTTTAGTTTATAATAATTAAATAGAATTCAGAACTATAAATCGCAACGTGTGATTCATGAAATCAGCGAGTTAAGATCTTAATCGTTGTTTTCATTCAAAACCAACGAGTGATATGACTGGACGCACTCATCGTTAAGAATGAAATGTCAAAATGGCCAAAGAAGAAGGAAATGTTTTTTTTTCTCTGTTGTGGCTGCGTTGTCTGTTTTGTGTTTTAATTTCAAAACTGTGTTTGATCGTCCATTGAATATTGTCTGGGTAATACAAAATTTTAATTTTGAAAGAAGTAATACTCGAACAGCATTTGAGTTATTAGAAATAGTAAGTGAAAGTGAAAATCTACAAAAGGATACAAAATTCTATCAGAAATACGAAGGATTACCAACAATCTGAGGGATACAAAACTCAAACTCTTGTGTTAAAGGTGAAATTAAATTACTGTTGAATGTCTGAACTTTTTTTTTTTTTTTAATTTAAGTTGTTTGATATTTATACCTTCGTTTCAATTGTTTTTTATAATACTTTGTGTTTCTTTTTGTCGACCGGTCTACAACATAATTACCTTCATTCGTAAATTTATTTAATTTTTTGTATTTAGGTTTGCTTTTGATAACGGTGCGACTTTGAACTATGTCAAGGCATTTGTTTGACCTATTGTTATTGTGTGTGAGTGTATGTGCATTAGTTTTCCCTATCTGAACCTCCTTTTCGCGTTTGAAGTTGTCTGCCAAGTTTTCGATATCTTCCCTACTAATGTTGTTACAAATGAAATCGATCGGTTTCAATTTCGTTGTGGAATGTATAGTGTTGTTATAAGTGTTTATAATCTTGAATAATTTTTCGTTTAGCTCGGAAGTATCCTTGGTGGCATTTAATATTCTAAGGTGTTCGTTTAATGTCCCGTGAAGCCTTTCAATATCTGCGTTTCCAGTTTTAATCGATGCTGTGGTTTTGTGAAAGACAATGTTGTTATCTTTTAAGAACTGTTCCACAGCGGAGTGCAAAATACAAGTTTCACCGTCGGATACGATTTTTTTTGGTTTACCTAAGAATTGTATTCTCTGCTTGATTGCATCGAGGATAGCAATCCAATTTCGGTCTCCTAAAGGGTGAATTGTGGCGTATTTTGAAAACTTGTCAATTGTAGTAAAATACATTTTGCCTCTTTCGGGAAACCAGATGTCGACGTGAAGAATGTCATTTATGTGTCGTGGCGTTTCGGTTACCTGCAATGGTATTCGAATAGGATGGCGATCGTGTTTTGCTAAATTACAAATCTCACAATTATTTACAAACTTTTGTATTTCGATTTGAAGTTTTGGAAAATAATACTTTTGTTTCAATTCGTAAAAGATTTCGTTTATGCCTCTATGGTTTTTTGTCAGATGTTCGTTTTGAATAATGGTAAGTATTTCGTTTTTATCATTGATGTCTTTTAGTCTAGTAGTAGATCGTAAAACTTTAAGATTTTTATTCAATGCAAAATATTTGACATACAAATTTTGAAAATTCAAAAATAATTGCAGATTTTCGCAGTAAACGCATATCAGACCTTTACTTAAGAGGAACTTTTTCATCATATCTAATAAATTGTTTTTGCTTTCATCAATTTGAATGTGGTTTTGAATTTTTTTATGAACGATTTTCAATGTGCATTTCTCTTTTGAGCTGTAGGACAGATAAACTTGGTTCTTAAAAATATTGATAGGCTTTTCTGTCATGAAAATATGGAGTGACTCATCTTCCAAAGCACTGTGGATGGTTGCACCAGTAGAAATTACATCTTTGTTATTCTCGGCACTTGAACCTGCAGTTGTAACATCTTTGTTACTTCCGCTTTTATCCACATTGGAACTAACTTCATTATCAAACAGTTCTCCAAAATAAACTTCTTCGTTATGATCTGAAAAGCTTTTGACAACACCTATCTTATTTTGTAAATTGTTTTCTAAATTAACTTCTTCATTATATTTAGAACCACTATCTTGAATTTGGTCAATAAACCGGCTCAGTCCGTCCGCTACACAATTCTCTTTCCCTCTAAGGTACTCGATATTGAAATCGTACTCGTTCAACATTATCTTCCACCGTTGAAGCTTCATGTTGGGTTCCTTGATCCCACTTAACCAAACCAAAGGTTTATGGTCCGTCCTAACAGTGATCCTCCTACCGTATAAATAAGTTCGAAAATATTTAACCGACCAAACAACTGCCAAGAGGTCCTTCTCAATTGTGGAGTAATGACACTCATGCTTGTTCAAGGTGCGGGAAGCATAGCTGATGGGGTGGTTATTTTGGCTGAGCACTGCTCCAAGTGCATAGTTCGAAGCATCAGTGGTGAGGACGAATGGTTTGTTGAAGTCTGGACTTCTTAAAATTGGATCGGAAGTGAGTAGTGTTTTGAGATTTTCAAACGACTTAATGTTGGTCCGATACATTAAGTTTCTCGGATTTCTTAAGATATTTTATCATTGGGTGGGCTACCTTAGCATAATCTTTAATAAATTTTCGGTAATACCCGGTTATACCTAAAAATTGTTTAATACCTTTAATACTGGTTGGAATTTTCATCTCTATAATAGATTTTATTTTAATTGGATCTGCTTTTATACCATTATTTACTACTACGTGTCCTAAGTAGGATGTTGACAATTCGGCAAAACGGCATTTATTTACTTGGATTTTTAAGTTTGAATCTTTTAAGACTTGCAAGATTTTCTTGAGAGATTGCAAGTGTTCTTCAAAACTAGTTGAAAAAATAAGGATGTCATCCAGATATACAACGCAAATCACATTAATAAAATCTCTAAGGATGTGATTCATCAGGCGTTGGAATGTTTTCGGGGCATTTTTGAGGCCAAAAGGCATCCTTAAAAATTCGTAATGGCCTCTTTTAGTCGAAAAGGCAGTTTTTGCTCTATCGCATGGATCGACTTCGATCTGGTGAAACCCTTTAACGAGATCTATAACAGAAAAATAACTGCACTTACCAAGCTTGTCGAAAATCTCATCTGAGTTATTCATAGGAAAGCCATCATCGATGGTTTGCTCATTAAGCTTCCTATAATCTATTACAATTCGCCATTGTTTCTTACCATCAGGGTCGTCTTTTTTAGGTACGACCCAAATTGGCGAATTGTAAGGACTGTTACTGGGTGCAATTATTTTTTGTCTTAGCATTTCACTGATCTGTCTATCGACTTCTTGGGTGTGTATTTCGGGATAACGATAAAGTTTACTGTAAACTGGAATTTCTGTTTTTGTTTTAATTTGATGCATTATTTCATTTGTAAAGGTAAGATCATTTCCTTCCTTATAGAAAATTGTTTTGAAGGAACGAAGTAGTGCTTTTAGTTTAGAGGCATCGTTTATGCTTAGATGTTTTGCAAAAATCTTATCGTCTATTTCAGTTTTAGAAACTTCGCTACAAAAAACATTAAATGAGCCATCCTCAAAACAATGTGCAGCGTAATTTTCTTCTTCTTTATTGAAATAAATTGGGATTCTAGTGGAGTCTGTTATCAGAACCCGATTTTTGTAGTCAATGACTGGATTGAGGTCAACAAGAATATTATTCCCGATCAAGCCATCGAAATAAACATGAAAATTATATTCTATAAAATTTAAAAAGGAGTTCGGTTTGTTAAATTCGTCAAAAATAGGGATTCGGTATTCAATATTTGTGTCAACGTTGCGGTCTAGAACTTTAAGAGTATATTTTTTTGATGGAATTTCCCACTTAGGATTGCATAAATTCTTATTTATGATACTATACTCTGCACCGCAATCGATTATAAACCTAAGAGGTCGTACGTGGTTTTTTATAACTATATAGGGTAGTTGTTTCTTTGCCCCGATGAAAAATTTTGGCGATTTACAGACTGATCATCATCACGTTGCCTACCTTCATTTATAGAAATGTCCATAGGTTCCCTGTATCTATCTGTGTGTCGCGATTGACCACTGTTGTTCTGACGCGATTGTCTACTTTGATTATAATTGTTGTTGTTGTGTCGTGATTGTCCACTTTGATTATAATTGTTGTTCTGTCGTGATTGTCCACTTTGATTATAACTGTTGTTCTGTCGTGATTGTCCACTATTATTAGTGTTGTTGTGTTGTGATTGCCCCCTCGGATTGAAACGATTATCTTGCCGCGGTTGTCCTGCGTAACTAAATGAACAACTTTGACCTAAGTGGTCATTCTGGTTAAAATTATTGCGTTGGCTATTTATACCTCGAGAAAAATTATTCCTCTGAGAGTAATAATTGTTTTGACCATTCTCTACTTCGCTTAAGCGAGTATTAGGACCGAAACGCTGATGGTTGATTTCGAGGACTATTTTGAAAGCATTACTTAACGAACTTGGATTTCGACTAAGTATAATGGACTTAGTAGGTTCGGGCAGATTATTTTTAAATACTTCAAGCGCAATCCGATTATTGGACTCAATCATTTGGGTAATGTCATTTGAACTATTTTCTAACAGATAAACATTATTTATTCTACTTAAGAAGTTATTAATTTTATTATAGTAGTCTTCTATACTAGTAACAACTCTTGCTGTTCGAATATTATCGATGAGCTTGTCAATCGACAACCGCTCACCAAAATTATTTTTTAAAACATTCTTAATATCAACCCATGTTGTCAATCTGCCATGTCTCTGCAATTGGCTCCTAGCCCTACCTACAATTTTATCTTTTATATACCCTGTAAGAACTAATCTAGCAGAATCTTCAAAAGAGTTAATAATAAAAGCAATAGCATCTACCCTGTCCAGAAAATCTATTAAATATTTATTATTGCCATCGAATTCAGGTAGTTTTGTTACTAAATCTAAAACTAGTTTAAATTTTTCCGGTGGGCTTAAGGCCTCCATCTTGATGATCCAGTGAAAATAAGTATTGGTACTCACTCAGCAGCAATTAATCTTGGCTTATTGTTGGGCTTCGTCTGGTTTAGCCTTAGATTGTTGAGATATAGTTGTTTTTTTTTTCTTTTTTGATTAATTTGAGTTCAATTCAAGTTCATAATTTCAATGTGGGTAGTGTTTAAAGACTTTTTTTTTATCTTGTTAAGGAAATTTAAATTTATTTTTAAGTTCAATTTAACTTTTTTTGTAATATTTTTTTTTTGTCCAGAGCGCTGAAAGCGTTTCAGCAGGGTGGGAAAATTTTTACCGTTTACCTTTTCGTATAATTTTACTTTTTTTTATCAAAAATTGTTGTAGGTACTTTTTTGTCCTTTTTTTTTTAGAGAACACTTGCTTCTATTTAAAGTTGAGTTGTAGGTATGTTCTTTTTAAATTCTTGATTACGTTCTTTTACTTTATTTCAACACAATATTTTGGGCAAAACTGTACCAAAGTTGGATTTTTTTTTGTTTTTTCCCACACACCGCACTTTTTTCTTTTTTTTCCCGACTGCGCCAATTATGTGTTCTATTGGGAACACAGTAAAACTCTTGGTTAAGTTTTATTTTATGTTTATTTTAAAGGTTAATTTCTTTCCAATAAGTTTAACAATTACACACATTAATAACATTAGCTTCTTTATATAAGATTTCTTTTTAAGACGCGTCTTCGACAATGAACAAATAAGAAGTGACTGACAACTTAAGTCTTACAAACAATAATGCATTACTTAAAGCTAGCATAAGACTAACAAACAAAACTGGACTTTACCGTGAGCTTAATCCCTAGGCGTCATTTAGTTGCTAGGCTATAAGATGATTATGCTCTCCGGCTTTATCTTCGGAGAAGATGAAGTTGGAGAACAAATTAAATGCTAAGTGGGCACACAAGGTATTTGCTGGGCAAAAACCTTGTGTGGTGAAAAGCTATTTTGTGGAGTACGCATTTGGGGAAATGTGGAAGCATTTTAGTTATATAACACCTCCCACATCAAATTGTTTTTGGTCCCCAAAAACATCATTACAAAAACATCTTGAATCTATTACAATTTGTAAGCACTGTTCTATCTTACTCGTTAGTTTATAATGGTTTCTTCCATTTAACAAATAAATTTACTTCAAAGTTAACTTTTTTCTTTTACTAATACAAATAATACATAATTCCAATAAATAAATCATAATAATCTACATATTATACATTAATTAATTACAATTTAATCAAAATATAACATTAACTTTCAATCAACTTTTTTCCTCTAAGTAACGAGTGTTTATTTGATAATATTTGTTTGGTTTCTTATTACTTTTTTTTCAGTTTTAATCTTTCGTATTTTATTTTAGTCCAGTTATAATTATGTCTTATGTTTACTTATAACAATTCCTTATTTATTCTATTTAATAGTATACTAGATTAATTTTTTTTTGGCAATTGGTTTAAATTTGGTTTGCAAAATATAGATACATTGAAGCAAATTATGTTCTGCATGAATAACAACAAAAATACATTTCTTTGCATGATTATTCTGGCCAGGGTAACTACTTTTCTTTTGTTTAGTTTATAATAATTAAATAGAATTCAGAACTATAAATCGCAACGTGTGATTCATGAAATCAGCGAGTTAAGATCTTAATCGTTGTTTTCATTCAAAACCAACGAGTGATATGACTGGACGCACTCATCGTTAAGAATGAAATGTCAAAATGGCCAAAGAAGAAGGAAATGTTTTTTTTTCTCTGTTGTGGCTGCGTTGTCTGTTTTGTGTTTTAATTTCAAAACTGTGTTTGATCGTCCATTGAATATTGTCTGGGTAATAAAAAATTTTAATTTTGAAAGAAGTAATACTCGAACAGCATTTGAGTTATTAGAAATAGTAAGTGAAAGTGAAAATCTACAAAAGGATACAAAATTCTATCAGAAATACGAAGGATTACCAACAATCTGAGGGATACAAAACTCAAACTCTTGTGTTAAAGGTGAAATTAAATTACTGTTGAATGTCTGAACTTTTTTTTTTTTTTTAATTTAAGTTGTTTGATATTTATACCTTCGTTTCAATTGTTTTTTATAATACTTTGTGTTTCTTTTTGTCGACCGGTCTACAACATAATTACCTTCATTCGTAAATTTATTTAATTTTTTGTATTTAGGTTTGCTTTTGATAACGGTGCGACTTTGAACTATGTCAAGGCATTTGTTTGACCTATTGTTATTGTGTGTGAGTGTATGTGCATTAGTTTTCCCTATCTGAACCTCCTTTTCGCGTTTGAAGTTGTCTGCCAAGTTTTCGATATCTTCCCTACTAATGTTGTTACAAATGAAATCGATCGGTTTCAATTTCGTTGTGGAATGTATAGTGTTGTTATAAGTGTTTATAATCTTGAATAATTTTTCGTTTAGCTCGGAAGTATCCTTGGTGGCATTTAATATTCTAAGGTGTTCGTTTAATGTCCCGTGAAGCCTTTCAATATCTGCGTTTCCAGTTTTAATCGATGCTGTGGTTTTGTGAAAGACAATGTTGTTATCTTTTAAGAACTGTTCCACAGCGGAGTGCAAAATACAAGTTTCACCGTCGGATACGATTTTTTTTGGTTTACCTAAGAATTGTATTCTCTGCTTGATTGCATCGAGGATAGCAATCCAATTTCGGTCTCCTAAAGGGTGAATTGTGGCGTATTTTGAAAACTTGTCAATTGTAGTAAAATACATTTTGCCTCTTTCGGGAAACCAGATGTCGACGTGAAGAATGTCATTTATGTGTCGTGGCGTTTCGGTTACCTGCAATGGTATTCGAATAGGATGGCGATCGTGTTTTGCTAAATTACAAATCTCACAATTATTTACAAACTTTTGTATTTCGATTTGAAGTTTTGGAAAATAATACTTTTGTTTCAATTCGTAAAAGATTTCGTTTATGCCTCTATGGTTTTTTGTCAGATGTTCGTTTTGAATAATGGTAAGTATTTCGTTTTTATCATTGATGTCTTTTAGTCTAGTAGTAGATCGTAAAACTTTAAGATTTTTATTCAATGCAAAATATTTGACATACAAATTTTGAAAATTCAAAAATAATTGCAGATTTTCGCAGTAAACGCATATCAGACCTTTACTTAAGAGGAACTTTTTCATCATATCTAATAAATTGTTTTTGCTTTCATCAATTTGAATGTGGTTTTGAATTTTTTTATGAACGATTTTCAATGTGCATTTCTCTTTTGAGCTGTAGGACAGATAAACTTGGTTCTTAAAAATATTGATAGGCTTTTCTGTCATGAAAATATGGAGTGACTCATCTTCCAAAGCACTGTGGATGGTTGCACCAGTAGAAATTACATCTTTGTTATTCTCGGCACTTGAACCTGCAGTTGTAACATCTTTGTTACTTCCGCTTTTATCCACATTGGAACTAACTTCATTATCAAACAGTTCTCCAAAATAAACTTCTTCGTTATGATCTGAAAAGCTTTTGACAACACCTATCTTATTTTGTAAATTGTTTTCTAAATTAACTTCTTCATTATATTTAGAACCACTATCTTGAATTTGGTCAATAAACCGGCTCAGTCCGTCCGCTACACAATTCTCTTTCCCTCTAAGGTACTCGATATTGAAATCGTACTCGTTCAACATTATCTTCCACCGTTGAAGCTTCATGTTGGGTTCCTTGATCCCACTTAACCAAACCAAAGGTTTATGGTCCGTCCTAACAGTGATCCTCCTACCGTATAAATAAGTTCGAAAATATTTAACCGACCAAACAACTGCCAAGAGTTCCTTCTCAATTGTGGAGTAATGACACTCATGCTTGTTCAAGGTGCGGGAAGCATAGCTGATGGGGTGGTTATTTTGGCTGAGCACTGCTCCAAGTGCATAGTTCGAAGCATCAGTGGTGAGGACGAATGGTTTGTTGAAGTCTGGACTTCTTAAAATTGGATCGGAAGTGAGTAGTGTTTTGAGATTTTCAAACGACTTAATGTTGGTCCGATACATTTAGTTTCTCGGATTTCTTAAGATATTTTATCATTGGGTGGGCTACCTTAGCATAATCTTTAATAAATTTTCGGTAATACCCGGTTATACCTAAAAATTGTTTAATACCTTTAATACTGGTTGGAATTTTCATCTCTATAATAGATTTTATTTTAATTGGATCTGCTTTTATACCATTATTTACTACTACGTGTCCTAAGTAGGATGTTGACAATTCGGCAAAACGGCATTTATTTACTTGGATTTTTAAGTTTGAATCTTTTAAGACTTGCAAGATTTTCTTGAGAGATTGCAAGTGTTCTTCAAAACTAGTTGAAAAAATAAGGATGTCATCCAGATATACAACGCAAATCACATTAATAAAATCTCTAAGGATGTGATTCATCAGGCGTTGGAATGTTTTCGGGGCATTTTTGAGGCCAAAAGGCATCCTTAAAAATTCGTAATGGCCTCTTTTAGTCGAAAAGGCAGTTTTTGCTCTATCGCATGGATCGACTTCGATCTGGTGAAACCCCTTAACGAGATCTATAACAGAAAAATAACTGCACTTACCAAGCTTGTCGAAAATCTCATCTGAGTTATTCATAGGAAAGCCATCATCGATGGTTTGCTCATTAAGCTTCCTATAATCTATTACAATTCGCCATTGTTTCTTACCATCAGGGTCGTCTTTTTTAGGTACGACCCAAATTGGCGAATTGTAAGGACTGTTACTGGGTGCAATTATTTTTTGTCTTAGCATTTCACTGATCTGTCTATCGACTTCTTGGGTGTGTATTTCGGGATAACGATAAAGTTTACTGTAAACTGGAATTTCTGTTTTTGTTTTAATTTGATGCATTATTTCATTTGTAAAGGTAAGATCATTTCCTTCCTTATAGAAAATTGTTTTGAAGGAACGAAGTAGTGCTTTTAGTTTAGAGGCATCGTTTATGCTTAGATGTTTTGCAAAAATCTTATCGTCTATTTCAGTTTTAGAAACTTCGCTACAAAAAACATTAAATGAGCCATCCTCAAAACAATGTGCAGCGTAATTTTCTTCTTCTTTATTGAAATAAATTGGGATTCTAGTGGAGTCTGTTATCAGAACCCGATTTTTGTAGTCAATGACTGGATTGAGGTCAACAAGAATATTATTCCCGATCAAGCCATCGAAATAAACATGAAAATTATATTCTATAAAATTTAAAAAGGAGTTCGGTTTGTTAAATTCGTCAAAAATAGGGATTCGGTATTCAATATTTGTGTCAACGTTGCGGTCTAGAACTTTAAGAGTATATTTTTTTGATGGAATTTCCCACTTAGGATTGCATAAATTCTTATTTATGATACTATACTCTGCACCGCAATCGATTATAAACCTAAGAGGTCGTACGTGGTTTTTTATAACTATATAGGGTAGTTGTTTCTTTGCCCCGATGAAAAATTTTGGCGATTTACAGACTGATCATCATCACGTTGCCTACCTTCATTTATAGAAATGTCCATAGGTTCCCTGTATCTATCTGTGTGTCGCGATTGACCACTGTTGTTCTGACGCGATTGTCTACTTTGATTATAATTGTTGTTGTTGTGTCGTGATTGTCCACTTTGATTATAATTGTTGTTCTGTCGTGATTGTCCACTTTGATTATAACTGTTGTTCTGTCGTGATTGTCCACTATTATTAGTGTTGTTGTGTTGTGATTGCCCCCTCGGATTGAAACGATTATCTTGCCGCGGTTGTCCTGCGTAACTAAATGAACAACTTTGACCTAAGTGGTCATTCTGGTTAAAATTATTGCGTTGGCTATTTATACCTCGAGAAAAATTATTCCTCTGAGAGTAATAATTGTTTTGACCATTCTCTACTTCGCTTAAGCGAGTATTAGGACCGAAACGCTGATGGTTGATTTCGAGGACTATTTTGAAAGCATTACTTAACGAACTTGGATTTCGACTAAGTATAATGGACTTAGTAGGTTCGGGCAGATTATTTTTAAATACTTCAAGCGCAATCCGATTATTGGACTCAATCATTTGGGTAATGTCATTTGAACTATTTTCTAACAGATAAACATTATTTATTCTACTTAAGAAGTTATTAATTTTATTATAGTAGTCTTCTATACTAGTAACAACTCTTGCTGTTCGAATATTATCGATGAGCTTGTCAATCGACAACCGCTCACCAAAATTATTTTTTAAAACATTCTTAATATCAACCCATGTTGTCAATCTGCCATGTCTCTGCAATTGGCTCCTAGCCCTACCTACAATTTTATCTTTTATATACCCTGTAAGAACTAATCTAGCAGAATCTTCAAAAGAGTTAATAATAAAAGCAATAGCATCTACCCTGTCCAGAAAATCTATTAAATATTTATTATTGCCATCGAATTCAGGTAGTTTTGTTACTAAATCTAAAACTAGTTTAAATTTTTCCGGTGGGCTTAAGGCCTCCATCTTGATGATCCAGTGAAAATAAGTATTGGTACTCACTCAGCAGCAATTAATCTTGGCTTATTGTTGGGCTTCGTCTGGTTTAGCCTTAGATTGTTGAGATATAGTTGTTTTTTTTTCTTTTTTGATTAATTTGAGTTCAATTCAAGTTCATAATTTCAATGTGGGTAGTGTTTAAAGACTTTTTTTTTATCTTGTTAAGGAAATTTAAATTTATTTTTAAGTTCAATTTAACTTTTTTTGTAATATTTTTTTTTTGTCCAGAGCGCTGAAAGCGTTTCAGCAGGGTGGGAAAATTTTTACCGTTTACCTTTTCGTATAATTTTACTTTTTTTTATCAAAAATTGTTGTAGGTACTTTTTTGTCCTTTTTTTTTTAGAGAACACTTGCTTCTATTTAAAGTTGAGTTGTAGGTATGTTCTTTTTAAATTCTTGATTACGTTCTTTTACTTTATTTCAAAACAATATTTTGGGCAAAACTGTACCAAAGTTGGATTTTTTTTTGTTTTTTCCCACACACCGCACTTTTTTCTTTTTTTTCCCGACTGCGCCAATTATGTGTTCTATTGGGAACACAGTAAAACTCTTGGTTAAGTTTTATTTTATGTTTATTTTAAAGGTTAATTTCTTTCCAATAAGTTTAACAATTACACACATTAATAACATTAGCTTCTTTATATAAGATTTCTTTTTAAGACGCGTCTTCGACAATGAACAAATAAGAAGTGACTGACGAACTTAAGTCTTACAAACAATAATGCATTACTTAAAGCTAGCATAAGACTAACAAACAAAACTGGACTTTACCGTGAGCTTAATCCCTAGGCGTCATTTAGTTGCTAGGCTATAAGATGATTATGCTCTCCGGCTTTATCTTCGGAGAAGATGAAGTTGGAGAACAAATTAAATGCTAAGTGGGCACACAAGGTATTTGCTGGGCAAAAACCTTGTGTGGTGAAAAGCTATTTTGTGGAGTACGCATTTGGGGAAATGTGGAAGCATTTTAGTTATATAACAATATACATAGATATACCTACCTCACAAAAAACAAACACAATAAGAAAATCCTTACTACCTTCCTTTTATTCAAAGATCGGTACAAACAACAATAATGTTACTGCATGTCTAGTCTATCTATACAGATGCACATAATCATCATGAACACACAAATAAAGGATAAGTACGGTGACCATATTTTAGAAAGCTGAATAATGAACAAAAGAAAAAAGAAACAAAATTCAACTCAATCTTCAATCATTTATTCCATTACATAATAAATATATATCCTCTGAGGAAAAATGGCTCAACTTAAAATAGAATAAAAATGTTATAAGGCTCTAATCAATTCAGTCTTTGTTTTAAGCTTAGTACGCTGCTGATGCGAAACGAAAAATCCCATACAAAAATGACAGCAGAATCATAAATTATAAATTAAGTTCTACTTTTCGTTCTGCAGTACGCTGTTCGATGAGTGAAATTGATGGTTGTAGCTGATTATTTGGAGAAGTCTACACTCTTTTTTCGCACACAATTAGTTACCCAGACCATAATTGTGTGCGAAAAAAGGAAAATTGTGTTGTTTATTGTTTATTTTTGTTGTTTCATTCATTACAGCATGGGTGCTTGTAATTTTTTTGCATTTGCACTTGTTTTAATTTTTTGAATTTGTGCAACTGTCAATGAATATTTTTCCGCTTCGTTTTTGTAAGCATTTGTTGTCTTGTTGGAGAATAACTAAAAATTTCGTTTCGCATCAGCATCGTATAAGGCTTTACATACAAACTTAGAAATAAAAAAAGCTTAAAAACTAAGGTCAAGAATTTGTACTGGTTTTTCAATTCTTTATTAAATATAAACTTCCTTCTGAGTAGCATCAGGGTAAGCTAAAATAATTTTCAATATTGAATTGCTTTTTTATAAATAATTTCAAATAAAACTTACAAGTCTCAATTCTTCAGCGCAGATGCAGACAACACACAGTTCGCAGACAGCTGATGTGTTCATGAAATGAATAGTTTTTGACTTGAACATGACAGATGATGCCAAAAGCCATAGAGGGCGGCAAGAAAAAATAAATTTGTACTAGATTTATTATTTCTTCGTTCACTAAGTAAGGGCACGTTAGCATCATCAGTTTCTTTCATTAAATTTTTACGTTCCCAATGTGTTTGTTATTGTTTTTTGAACAAAATTAAAGAAATACAGAACAAATAATGAACAACTAATTAAATACAGAACATTTATATGTTATCGTGTACAAAATAATTAATAATGAACAACATCTTCAAATACAGAACAGTTCATTATTATAATGAACGGATGGTCACCGTAAGGATAAGCAAAAAACTTTAAAAAAACAACCACCGCAGCAAGTCTCCTCCACACGCCACCAAAAAGCTGGAACCGCTTCATAAAAAAAATTCAATTTATGTACCTACCTATACGTCATTTATACTATTCCTGTGCTTGAGATATACATTTTGAAGAGATTTCAAATTTTAAATTGTATCCACAGAGATTTTCCGCTCTCGCTCTTAACATTGGCCAATGCAACATTTAGCAACATGTTGTCGTATCTGATATCAGATACGGCCGATTATTTTTTGGGTTCACTTTTGTTCTACTGGATGCGACATCTTTGTATTATATTATCTTTGGTCAGACTACTCGCCGGATATTTCCGCCGTGATTTGGTGTATGCGTTAGTAAATTTACACTTTTGGTTGGCTATGTATGCTTTTCTCAAGAATTTTGTCACACGTATTCATGGATATGAAATGAAATAAAAGAACAACAATGTTGATAAAAACAACTACCCCTTTTATTGATCCTCAAATCTTATTTTACTATCATATGAACGAATGATCATATGTATATTAAATAAAACTATATTCTTTTCACTTTTTACCTAATTAAACATTTTTTATTTCTCAATGGTGAAAACTCACATTTAACATTAATTACGAAAAAAAAAAATAATTGAAACCAAAGATACTCCATTATTAAAATTCCAATGCTTACATTGTTGTATTTGTTATTTCATTTCGCGTCAATTAGTGGGGATGTGAAACAGAATATCAAACGTAACGAGTGTGACAAGGAGATGGAATTTGGTTCTTTTATATTTATTCTCTGTCTCTGTCTCATGTTCGAAACTAAATTCGAACTTACTCATTTCAATTAAATAGCTGAATCACTTTGGCGAGTGAAGTGAGATGAGTCGGCGAATAAGGCGAGTCATCTCATCTCATCTCACTCGCTGAAATAGCTGAATCTCGGCACTGGAAAAAGAATCTAAAAAAAACTTCCAAGTGAGGAGAGTGGTTTAAAAATATTAAAACTTTTCCATCTGCAAACCAGGCAGGAAATTTTCTTATCATACTCTTCTAGCCTCCATCCATCTTTCAGACACTGCCACATCCACCCGTGACGTCACTTAAAAGAAGGCCATGCTAAAATTCAAAAATCGCCGAAAAAAAATCTTCCCAAAAAAAGAATGAATACCATCCGAGAATATGAAAAAAAAGAGATCAAAGTTTTAGATCCTTAACATTATACAAAATTAATTTTACTGTAACCAAAAAGTTTACCTAACACAATTTTCCTTAAATGTGCAAAATTTAGATTTGATTGTTTCTATATGTGTAAAATCAACCATATGTGTAGGAAAGTACTTTACTTAAAACTAATTACAAATAACTTATTTCAAATTCTTACAAGATTACAAAACCAACAGTCGAAATAGATTTCGCTATCATTCAATTCCTATATAATTTATATTTGACCAAAGCTTAAAGGGCCAAAAAACCAAATGTATTATTATAAAAAGAATTTAAGAAAAAAGAATATATTAAAAAGAAGGAAAGAAAAAATAAAATAAAATCTATAGGTTAAAATTTTAAAGTAATTAAATATTTGAAAGAAGTTTGATAGCAAATTATTATTAGATATAGTTTCTTTTCCTTTTATTATTCACTTTCTTTATTTTATGTTCTTTGTAGGCAGTGGCGTAGCTAGGATATTTGTCGCCCAGGGCAAAACAATAATTTGCCGCCCCTTCGGTTTAACAATACTTAATAAAAAAAAATGTTTGTGATATAGGTACCTTCATATCATCGGTCTTAAAGTTGCAGACAAAATTTTGATTAAAATATTTTTTATAAATGCAGGGAATTACATTCTGCGAAATATTGATACACGCCACTTTGCCCTAATATCTGCTGAATTAATATTTTTGTTTCTTACCACTGATATTTAACTTTAAACCGACTGTATGTAATATAGGCACATGAAGTTTTTTTAATGTTTGCTTTCGTCCAAAAATAGTGAAGTTCTCACCAAATAAAATCTCTGAGAGCTCAGAGATTTTTAAAGTGGGACAAAAAATCTTACCAGAGCACTGATATTTTCTTCAGAGTGGTTACTACACTGAAATTGCAGTAGATTGTTGATCTAATGCATTTTTTATCAAATTAAATCTGCTACGAAAAAAAAAAATAATCTTTGATCGAGCATTCGCAAAAAAACTCACATTATTTTTAAGTTCCTTGTGTGGAATGCAGCCATATGTATAATTCAGAGGTTTTGTTGTTGCTGGTTTTATGTTTAGAAAAAAAACCAATGTAATGTTTTATTTATTTTTATTCATTTATCAGTTTTGTTTAAATAATAATTATCTGCGAAAATATTTAATCTACAGCATTTTTTTTTTCAAATCTAACGCGAAAAATTTTCTGAGAAAGGTCAACCCCTCGGAACTCTAAAATGAGAGAATTAACAAACACACATATATGTAAAGTAACAACAGAGAATGGTCATTACGAAAGCCATCATTTGTTTCCAAATTTGAAAGAATTGTTAATTTAAAAAAAATAATTTTTTGTGTTTATTACCAACTTCTATAATGAACAACGGTCATGATTTGAACACAATGAAAAATTGTACGTTCTTATACCTAAAAATGTTATAGAATTGTTTACTTAAAAAAATAATACTGTTTTGTTTATTTCCAACTTCTGTAATAAACAACGATGATGGTTTTGCGCCCGATTTCAATTTAATAAAAATTGATTCAATTATTTACTGAACAAAAATGAAGCATGTGTTTATTTCCAAATTCTCATGATCAACGACGATGATTTTGCCGCTCATACAAATTTGAATACTTTAAAAATTATATGTTTTCTAATACAAATCTAATAAAAAAAATAAATTAGGTGGCGCAACAGCTCGTGGAGAACCAGGGCCTAGTGACTTACAACTCACAACCATTCCTGTGTGCGTGTGTTTGTTGGCAGGAATGGAGGGGACCTACAGTTTTGTTCCGAGTCCGAACGGCTAAATGAGAAGCACTTTTTCATTACAAGTATACTCTTGGAGGATTTGTCAGTTCCTCGCAAGAGGCAGTGCCTCGAATAAAACATTTCTAACACCTTCGGCATGACAGTCCTGCACTAACCATCAAGCCACGAGGTACTACAAAAAAATTAATAAAAATTGCACTAAAAAAAACTTTTGTAATTGGTTTAAACATCCCATGAACAACGAGGTGATTTTCCAATTTGCCGCTCCTGGCGCCCGGGGCGACCACCCCCTTTGCCCCCCCCCTGGCTACGCCACTGTATTGTAGGTGTCAAACAAAATAATTTGTTGACTTATAAAAAAAAAGCCTTAAAATGAATTCACCACAGTTCATTCGATTTAATCAAACAAATGTCAATTGACAGCCGAGGTGGTATATACATACGGTGACCATATTTTAGAAAGCTGAATAATAAAAACAAAAGAAAAAAGAAACTAAATTCAACTCAATCTTCAATCATTTATTCCATTTAATAATACATAAATATATATTCTCTGAGGAAAAATGGCTCAACTTAAAATAGAATAAACTCAAATCAATTCTTTGCTTTATTGATAGTTTTAGCAGATTATTTGGAGAAGTCTCCACTCTTTTTTTGGGTAATACTATGTTTCCACCTAAGGTTTATCTCAGTTTAGATTAAATAAATCTTTTTGGTGTTTCCACCGCTCAAAAAGATTTAAAAAATATTAAATCTGACAACACTTTCAAAAATGCAAATGGCGCTTCAATTTTTCTTATGAAGTGCGAAAGAGATAGAATGTTAAATTCGAGTCAAACAATGAAGAACTGAATCGAGTCTCGAATGAATCGTTCAGCACCATGTTAAAATAGGTTAGTTCGATTTGTAAAACTATTTGTCCTAGGAAGATTTAATAAGATTAATTTTTAATCTCCAAGATTAACGAAATATATTTGTATGGTAAATCTTCAAGATTTAAAGAAGATTTGAGGTGAATCTTATTAAATCTCAGATTAGCGTTAGGTGGAAATGTAGCATAATTAATTACCCAGGCCATGGCTGATTATATTTTTTTTTGCATTTGCATTTGTTTTAATTTTTTGAATTTGTGCAACTGTCAATGAATATTTTCCACTTCGTTTTCGTAAGCATTTCGTGGTCTTGTTTGAGAACAACTAAAAATTTCGTTTCGCATCAGCATTATTAGGCTTTACATACAAACTTAGAAATAAAAAAAACTTAAGAACTTAGGTCAAGAATTTGTACTGGTTTTTCAAATCTTTCTTAAATACACACTTCCTCCTGAGTGGCATCAGGGTAAGCTTAAATAATTTTTAATATTGAATTGCTGTTTTATAAATTATTTCAAATAAAACTAACAACGCTAAATTCTTCAGCGCAGACGCAGACAACACACCGTTCACAGATAGCTGATGTGTTCATGAAGTGAATAGTTTTTGACTTGAACATGACAGATGATGCCAAAAGCGATAGAGGGCGGCAAGGAAAAATACATTTGTACAAGACTTATCATTTCTTCGTTCACTAACTTAGGGCACGTTAGTATTAACAGTTTCTTTCATTAAATTTTTACGTTCCCAATGTGTGCGTTATTGTTTTTGAACAAAATTAAAGAAATACAGAACAAATAATGAACAACTAATAAAATACAGAACATTTATATGTTTTCGTGTACAAAATAACTAATAATGAAAAACATCTTCAAATACAAAACAGTTCATTATTATAATGAACGGATGGTCACCGTATATATACATCACTTTCATGAATTTATTCAATTTAAACGAATTCTTCATCAAAAAGGGTAGCAGGTAGTACATACATTTTGTATTAAATGTTTTTCATAACTAAGAAAGGAGGAGACAATATAAAGGTTAATCTCTATCAAAATATTGCCTAATAGTTTGAATGAATTAATAAATAAATCTTGTTGCTACACATGATCGCAAAAAAACCCATATAAAAGAAATGGAACAGACCGTGAACTAACTCACAACATTTAGGCGCCAGTTATAGCTATCATTGAAACTCATCATTGAAAACTTTAATGATTGATTTTGAGACGTTTAGAAAGCAAAATTATATATTATTTTGATGGACGATTAAAACTCAAGACTTAATTAATATTTCTAGTCAAAACAAAATTTTAAATAGGCCCAACTTTCCACAAAAATTGACTTTTGATTTTTCAATGATCATTGGTAAGGTAGTTCAATCATTGAAATAAGAAAAGTCTTTTAATGTAGAAAGTTGGGCCTATTTGAATTATTTTTTTGGCTAAATATATTAACTAAGTCTTAAGCTTTGTTTGTTCATCAAAATAATAACTGATTTTGCCTCCTAAACCTCTCAAAATCAATCATTAAAATTTTCAATGATGAGTTTCAATGATAGCTATAACTGGCACCTTAAAAAAAACAAATTTGATAGCCTTCAAGCTCTCAATAAAACAGCAGCAGATTAATATTAGAATTAACGGAAATTATTATCAACGGCAACCTACCCATTTTTCGATTAGTGAAAATTGATTTGGTAGCCTGTCGCTCATAGAAAACAAATCACCCTAAATTACACAGAAAACATCGCATGACAAGATTGAATTTTTCACAACTAATTATCGACTAGTTAATGGCAAATTGTCAAGGAATAACATATTAAGTTTTGGAAGTTTTTACCACTTTTCGAAAAAAATATAGAACGAAAAATTCAAAATTATCACAAGAAATTAACGGCTAGTGAATGGTAAATTATTCAGCCATAAACCATCCGGTATAAACAGTTTTTACGCTTTTTTCAGGTAGTTCTTTGCCAACTTGATGTCAAGCTACAAAAGAACCCAAAAACATAGCAAACACTGTACGACAAATTTAAAATTGTCATAACTAATTGAAGACTAGTAAGTGGCAAACTATTAAGCCGTGCACAGAGGATGTTGCGTACAAGGGGGCCTATTGGTCCATTGTGGTCCCCTTAAAAAAACTATTGGTTCACACAGACTGGTTCGTTTGCGAACCAACCTATGCTTTCTATGAATTTTCCTGTTTGCCATTCAGGCATGCGCTAGATAGTCCTGTTCTCCAACAAAGTAACGAAGGCGTTTGTTTGGAGGTTTGAACAGTCGCAAAGTAGGTGTTCAATGGTTGGTAATTGTTGGAAATTGTGTGTGAAAACAGTCAGTCTGGTGGCCATTGTGCCAATGGCGCAATGACCCGTTAGTACATCTATCAAGATTCTAATATTCTTTTTACTCAGCGATAAAAAATACTGAGTTTTCTTTTCATTAATTCTAGGCCTTAAACTTCTAGAGACAACGCACTAGTTCCTGGACATCCAGGAGTTATTGATTTGCCCTTTCGTTATTAGGTCTATTCTGCTTTTAATCACGCCGATTGAGACGTCTGGTCCCTTTTCTAATTGGCTACTACTATTTCTATTTGATACTGACCCTTTCCTTGCCAGTTCATCTTCTATTCCTTTCTTTATTGTTATGTCCACGAACCCAGCAAAGTTTGACTTGGTTATTGTTAAAAATATTATTCGGTATTCCTCGGCATTTTTCTACTGTCTTGGATCTTATAGTCTCACTGGCTATTGCTTTGATAGCAGCTTGGCTGTCCACGTGATGTGATCTCTGAAGAGCTCAAAATCCTTGTGTACCATTGGACAAAATAGGGACTTTTTCAATTTGATATAGTGGCTACATTTTTACAAGCCGTTTGAGGAAATTGGTCTTCTTGTATCTTTGACTACATGTGTGGTTGCCCATGATTCATGAATGCTGATAAAACTTAGGAACGCTGAAGGTTTAAAAGCCATGTAAGCGATATTTGGTCAGCGTTTCAGCGATGTTCATTAAAGAGGAAAGATTAAGTTCGTTCACTTGTAAGTTTGACCAAGACGACAAAAATCGACACTAATGTGCAAATAAACCCAAACCAACTGTTTCACTGTCTCGCTTGCGTTTTGAAAAGTAATGGTGAGCCTTCTACTTACATGAGGTACGAATTAGTTGCAAAACCCAATGTGTGCGTTATTGTTTTTGAACAAAATTTAAGAAATACAGAACAAATAATGAACAACTAATAAAATACAGAACATTTATATGTTTTCGTGTACAAAATAATTAATAATGAACAACATCTTCAAATACAGAACAGTTCATTATTATAATGAACGGATGGTCACCGTATATATACATCACTTTCATGAATTTATTCAATTTAAACGAATTCTTCATCAAAAAGGGTAGCAGGTAGTACATACATTTTGTATTAAATGTTTTTCATAACTAAGAAAGAGGAGACAATATAAAGGTTAATCTCTATCAAAATATTGCCTAATAGTTTGAATGAATTAATAAATAAATCTTGTTGCTACACAGACCTCCCATGATCGCAAAAAAACCCATATAAAAGAAATGGAACAGACCGTGAACTAACTCACAACATTTAAAAAAAACAAATTTGATAGCCTTCAAGCTCTCAATAAAACAGCAGCAGATTAATATTAGAATTAACGGAAATTATTATCAACGGCAACCTACCCATTTTTCGATTAGTGAAAATTGATTTGGTAGCCTGTCGCTCATAGAAAACAAATCACCCTAAATTACACAGAAAACATCGCATGACAAGATTGAATTTTTCACAACTAATTATCGACTAGTTAATGGCAAATTGTCAAGGAATAACATATTAAGTTTTGGAAGTTTTAACCACTTTTCGAAAAAAATATAGAACGAAAAATTCAAAATTATCACAAGAAATTAACGGCTAGTGAATGTTAAATTATTCAGCCATAAACCATCCGGTATAAACAGTTTTTACGCTTTTTTTAGGTAGTTCTTTGCCAACTTGATGTCAAGCTACAAAAGAACCCAAAAACATAGCAAACACTGTACGACAAATTTAAAATTGTCATAACTAATTGAAGACTAGTAAGTGGCAAACTATTAAGCCGTGCACAGAGGATGTTGCGTACAAGGGGGCCTATTGGTCCATTGTGGTCCCCTTAAAAAAACTATTGGTTCACACAGACTGGTTCGTTTGCGAACCAACCTATGCTTTCTATGAATTTTCCTGTTTGCCATTCAGACATGCGCTAGATAGTCCTGTTCTCCAAAAAAGTAACGGAGGCGTTTGTTTGGAGGTTTGAACAGTCGCAAAGTAGGTGTTCAATGGTTGGTAATTGTTGGAAATTGTGTGTGGAAACAGTCAGTCTGGTGGCCATTGTGCCAATGGCGTAATGACCCGTTAGTACATCTATCAAGATTCTAATATTCTTTTTACTCAGCGATAAAAAAACTGAGTTTTCTTTTCATTAATTCTAGGCCTTAAACTTCTAGAGACAACGCACTAGTTCCTGGACATCCAGGAGTTATTGATTTGCCCTTTCGTTATTAGGTCTATTCTGCTTTTAATCACGCCGATTGAGACGTCTGGTCCCTTTTCTAATTGGCTACTACTATTTCTATTTGATACTGACCCTTTCCTTGCCAGTTCATCTTCTATTCCTTTCTTTATTGTTATGTCCACGAACCCAGCAAAGTTTGACTTGGTTATTGTTACAAATATTATTCGGTATTCCTCGGCATTTTTCTACTGTCTTGGATCTTATAGTCTCACTGGCTATTGCTTTGATAGCAGCTAGGCTGTCCACGTGATGTGATCTCTGAAGAGCTCAAAATCCTTGTGTACCATTGGACAAAATAGGGACTTTTTCAATTTGATATAGTGGCTACATTTTTACAAGCCGTTTGAGGAAATTGGTCTTCTTGTATCTTTGACTACATGTGTGGTTGCCCATGATTCATGAATGCTGATAAAACTTAGGAACGCTGAAGGTTTAAAAGCCATGTAAGCGATATTTGGTCAGCGTTTCAGCGATGTACATTAAAGAGGAAAGATTAAGTTCGTTCACTTGTAAGTTTGACCAAGACGACAAAAATCGACACTAATGTGCAAATAAACCCAAACCAACTGTTTCACTGTCTCGCTTGCGTTTTGAAAAGTAATGGTGAGCCTTCTACTTACATGAGGTACGAATTAGTTGCAAAACCCAATGTGTACGTTATTGTTTTTGAACAAAATTTAAGAAATACAGAACAAAAAATGAACAACTAATAAAATACAGAACATTTATATGTTTTCGTGTACAAAATAATTAATAATCAACAACATCTTCAAATACAGAACAGTTCATTATTATAATGAACGGATGGTCACCGTATATATACATCACTTTCATGAATTTATTCAATTTAAACGAATTCTTCATCAAAAAGGGTAGCAGGTAGTACATACATTTTGTATTAAATGTTTTTCATAACTAAGAAAGGAGGAGACAATATAAAGGTTAATCTCTATCAAAATATTGCCTAATAGTTTGAATGAATTAATAAATAAATCTTGTTGCTACACAGACTTCCCATGATCGCAAAAAAACCCATATAAAAGAAATGGAACAGACCGTGAACTAACTCACAACATTTAAAAAAAACAAATTTGATAGCCTTCAAGCTCTCAATAAAACAGCAGTAGATTAATATTAGAATTAACGGAAATTATTATCAACGGCAATTATCCACCTACCCATTTTTCGATTAGTGAAAATTGATTTGGTAGCCTGTCGCTCATAGAAAACAAATCACCCTAAATTACATAGAAAACATCGCATGACAAGATTGAATTTTTCACAACTAATTATCGACTAGTTAATGGCAAATTGTCAAGGAATAACATATTAAGTTTTGGAAGTTTTTACCACTTTTCGAAAAAAATATAGAACGAAAAATTCAAAATTATCACAAGAAATTAACGGCTAGTGAATGGTAAATTATTCAGCCATAAACCATCCGGTATAAACAGTTTTTACGCTTTTTTCAGGTAGTTCTTTGCCAACTTGATGTCAAGCTACAAAAGAACCCAAAAACATAGCAAACACTGTACGACAAATTTAAAATTGTCATAACTAATTGAAGACTAGTAAGTGGCAAACTATTAAGCCATAAACAGTTCGGTATAAGCAGTTTAAATCCATTTTTAAGGTGGTGCTTTGCTAACTTGATATGAAGCTAACGAAGAATAAAAAAACAACATAGAACACATCGATTGAATTCAATTCTTCAAAACTTATTAATGACTATAATTAACGGCAAATTATTAAGCCATAAAACATTAAGTATAAGAAGTTTTTCACACTTTTCGAGTAGTGTCAAGTTAGCAAAGCACCCAAGAAATCATAGAAAACATTGAACGGCAAATTCGAAATTACCACAACTAATTAACGACTAATTATCGGCAAATTACCCACCTACTCATTTTTCTATTCACCAAAGTTGCTTTTTAACTTGACACTCATAAAAAACACATAATTCAAAAACTCATAGAAATCATCGCACGACAAAATTGTTTTTTTTTTTTCACAACTAATTAACGGCAAATTACACTGGTCTGGAACGAAAATCGCCTTTAATCCAAAATATACTTTTCTAAAGGATTTTTGCATGTTGAATCCGAAGTCAGAATTACTCTAGCACGTCACGTTTTTGAGATATTCCAATTCAAACAGGGCACGCGTTTTTTGGGTACTATTGACGTTGAATTTCTTCACCGATAGATTTTTTTTTAAATACTAATAACAGGGCCTGAAAGAACTATATTTCATCTTTCTAAATCATTTTAAATCATTTTAAAACTAGTTTTCCTCCCAAAGATATTGTAAATTCAAGGAAATCATCCAAGAACTACTTAGCTCTTATAAAGCTTCTTTATTGCAACATGTCGCTGGAAATTCATTTTTTGGACTCCCACTTAGATTTTTTCCCGGTTAACCTTGATGCAGTTTCAGATGAATATGGTGAAAGGTTTCATCAAGACATGATGCACATAGAACGAAGATATAACGGGAAATGGTCAGAAGCAAAGATGGCAGATTTTTGATGGTCAATTTTTCGTCAGACACCAATGAAAAATATGAAAAGAAAAAAAGCTACAAAATAATGTTCAAAGAAAAAAAGTTATAGTAAATTGTTTATTTGGATTTTTGAGTCTATTTTATTTCTTAAAACTACATACTTTTTTAAGGTGTAGTTTAGTAGAATCAGTGTGTTTTTTATATTGTAAAATATTTTACCAGTTTTTTATACAGAGCACTGCCCTTTGGTCAATGAGCACAGCCGTGATCGGCGCAATAACCACATATTGCTGTTCAGTGGTGTTTTCCCCGAAAAAAAGAGTACACGTTGAACTTCGAGACTTTCAACCAGACATTGGTTGTGTTAGGTTAGGTAAGGAGGGGCGTGCACAGAGGATGTTGCGTACAAGGGGGCCTATTGGTCCATTGTGGTCCCCTTAAAAAAACTATTGGTTCACACAGACTGGTTCGTTTGCGAACCAACCTATGCTTTCTATGAATTTTCCTGTTTGCCATTCAGACATGCGCTAGATAGTCCTGTTCTCCAACAAAGTAACGAAGGCGTTTGTTTGGAGGTTTGAACAGTCGCAAAGTAGGTGTTCAATGGTTGGTAATTGTTGGAAATTGTGTGTGAAAACAGTCAGTCTGGTGGCCATTGTGCCAATGGCGCAATGACCCGTTAGTACATCTATCAAGATTCTAATATTCTTTTTACTCAGCGATAAAAAATACTGAGTTTTCTTTTCATTAATTCTAGGCCTTAAACTTCTAGAGACAACGCACTAGTTCCTGGACATCCAGGAGTTATTGATTTGCCCTTTCGTTATTAGGTCTATTCTGCTTTTAATCACGCCGATTGAGACGTCTGGTCCCTTTTCTAATTGGCTACTACTATTTCTATTTGATACTGACCCTTTCCTTGCCAGTTCATCTTCTATTCCTTTCTTTATTGTTATGTCCACGAATCCAGCAAAGTTTGACTTGGTTATTGTTACAAATATTATTCGGTATTCCTCGGCATTTTTCTACTGTCTTGGATCTTATAGTCTCACTGGCTATTGCTTTGATAGCAGCTTGGCTGTCCACGTGATGTGATCTCTGAAGAGCTCAAAATCCTTGTGTACCATTGGACAAAATAGGGATTTTTTCAATTTGATATAGTGGCTACATTTTTACAAGCCGTTTGAGGAAATTGGTCTTCTTGTATCTTTGACTACATGTGTGGTTGCCCATGATTCATGAATGCTGATAAAACTTAGGAACGCTGAAGGTTTAAAAGCCATGTAAGCGATATTTGGTCAGCGTTTCAGCGATGTTCATTAAAGAGGAAAGATTAAGTTCGTTCACTTGTAAGTTTGCCCAAGACGACAAAAATCGACACTAATGTACAAATAAACCCAAACCAACTGTTTCACTGTCTCGCTTGCGTTTTGAAAAGTAATGGTGAGCCTTCTACTTATATGAGGTAGGAATTAGTTGCAAAACCCCCAACCCTCTCTCATGGTACGGTTCTGCGAAAAGGTACAAGAACAACTCATCTCACTGTTTTAAAAAATTTTCAGCCTGTGGGCAAACTTATTTGCCACAGGCAAATTCAAGGTCGATGAAGGTTTTCATCTACTGATCTGTTTTGTTCTTGGTTTATGTTCTTTGACCAGATTTGTAACAAAGTGTCTTTAAATTGAATTTTTGAAAAGAATTTGAAAAAGAAAAGAATTATCATATGAGGTTTCTTACTCTTTAATAAATTTTTTTTTGACGAGGGAGGGGATTTGACGGTCTTAAATGTTGTTTTTGTCAGTAGGTACAAATTCAGGTTGTTTTTGATCAAAAATTACGTTATGAATTAGACAAATACTCAAAAAAAAAGGGTCTACGAAAGAATGGTTTTTATAATTTTCAATTTTTTTCAAAAACTAAGGGACTTAAAAAGAATTGGTTTTCAAAATTCCACCCAGAATATATAGGAGCACTGAAAAATAAAAATTTAATTTTTATATAAGTACGCAAAGTTAAAAAAAATCAGTATACATTTTTTTTCTTCAAAACTTTGAGTTTGAAAATGATTTTTTCGAAAACTATTTACTCAAATAACTTAATTTAAAAAAATAATTTAAGAATGACGTTTTGGCTTTCAAAACAGATATAGCAAAATATTGTAAGTGTTGTCGTTATTTTTTTATAATTTTGTTTCCATTTCAAGGCATTTTCAAAACAAAATGGGCGGAGATACGAAGTGGCCCAATATCTTAAAATCATTCTTTTATAATGTGCCAATAATGATTAAAATTATTTGCTTTTATCACAAAGTGCACAATTTAATAGCTAAGCCGCCCCACTAATTATTTCCTAAAAAAAATGTTTTTTACAGTGTAAATCATAAAAACTACGTCATTTCGAAATTTCTGTTGTTTTTTTTAAATAACGGATTAAAATATGGGTGAACAATGATGGATGATGACAAATCTGGTTTCATATGAAAGCTTATATCTCTGGTGCCAGGTAGAAAGGGGTTAAGTCAGAAATAGTAGTTTTGAGAAAAATGCAATTGAAGATTGAATTTTTTTTGTAAATCCAGATATTCTTTTTTCTTAAAAATAATGATGCAAAACAGTCGTCTTTAATACCATCAAAGGGGTGACCAAAAAATTTAAGCGCTTACCAGATTTTCTGATGTCTTGTCTCCTTAGATCCATCTGTATTATTGTTACCTGTTAAAATTCAGTTTTGTCTAAGGACTTAAGTCAAGAAAAAGTTGTAGGTA
This sequence comes from Dasysyrphus tricinctus, assembly GCA_963921185.1. Lineage (NCBI taxonomy): Eukaryota > Metazoa > Arthropoda > Insecta > Diptera > Syrphidae > Dasysyrphus > Dasysyrphus tricinctus. The sequence goes on along the minus strand of OY992532.1, from coordinate 158,695,937 downwards.
TACTTATTTTTGCGATGGTGTATTTTTTTATGAATTCTTAAAGAGTGTTTTAGTACCCAAGAATAAAGAATGAAAAAATGAAAGATTTATGTCTGATTTATACTGTTCGGTACTAGGGCACAAGATGACTTAAGCCCTTTATGAGCAACAAGATTATTTCAAATCTGTTTGGTACTAAAGGCATAAGAAGACTTAAGTCCTTTGGAGCAACTTTATTATTTCAAAATATAAAATTACTATAAATTCAAGGGACTTAAGTCCACTTATGACTTTAATACCAAACAATCTTAAATATTTCCTGACTTATGCCCTTTGTACTTATTTATTTCTATTGGAAGGAGTAGCACTAGACTTATGCCGATAGGACCAAACGATAGAGAAAAAAACTGACTTAAGTCCAATTAAAATCCGAAAGTCGAATTTTTTGAATTAACCCCTTTCTACCTGGCACCAGAGATATTATGTGGAGTAAGTCCTCCAAATTTGAACAGAATAGGCAAAATAGTTTTTTTTTACCAGTTCAACCGAATCTAAGAGGACTCTTTTTTACAAATCAATCCCATTTTTCAAAAATCAATTTAAAAAAAAAACTGGACGTGATAGAATTTTTCTGAAACCAGGGGCCAGTTTCACTTTGCAACTTTTCACTTTTACTTTGCAAATTCTGTTTCACCAAACGCAAATTTGCAAAGAGGAAATTATTGAAATGAAAAGTTGAAAAGTTTTCCTCTTAGCAAAATACGTTTCACCAAACACAAATTTGCAAAGTGAAAACATCTTTTCTGCAAAGTGAAAAGTTTTGTTAGTTTGCAAAGTATTTGTTCTTTTCGTTTCACCAAACACATAAACTTTTCAAAATATATTCAGAATTTTGAAAAGCTTTTCAGTAATATCCCAGTGGGAAATTTTCAAAAATTCACCAAGGAATCCCCTTCTATTTCCTCGAGGAATGGAAGCTACTACCCAAGGAATTTGAGGTGAAATCATCGAGGAAATTAACATGGGGTTGTCATTGGCGTTCACCAAGTATGATTTTCTTGGTGAATATTCAGTAGTGAAATCACTAAGAAGGTGTAACTTGCTTATTCCATAATTAATTGCATTTGGTGAAACATGCCGTGAATATACATCAGTGATATCACTAGGTACATGGAGTTGCTTTTTCACCAGGCCATTATCTTTTTTTAAATGAAAAATGTCATGAATGTTCACCAAGGAAATCACTTTGTGAATGGAACCTACTTAATCATCTAGTGAAATCATCAGCATCGGTAGTGTACTGTCTAATTTAAGATTAAAATGAACCAAAAAGAAGTTCTCATTTCAAATCAAAAGTTATATTTACGTTTTAACAAACGCAATTTGAGTAATGTTCAGTTCATCTTACATTGATTTTCTTACGGGAAGTCACTGTGAACTTTATCTTACAAAATGAGAACCAAAAAATCACAAGCTCAGGACTTTGTCCATTACTATTCATCGTTGAAAACCTCGTGTTTCTCGAAGCATGATTTCTTGCAATGAAATTGTACACTGCATGGGAAGCACTGAATTCAGTTGATTTTTTGCACCAAGTAAAAGAAAGGGTGATGTCATGAAAATAATGAACTGGTGAAAAAGGCAACACCTTTTTCTAATGAAATCATTCCATGCATGTTCCTCGTAAAAAGTATTTCATGAATTCATTGTGCTGTTCACCGAAATTTTTCCTTGAGGACGAAATTTCCTACTGGGATGCAAAGAGAAATTTTCATTTGCAAATAAGATCCTTATGTAAAAAGTTGTCGAATCCTTTGTATATGAAAACCATAGTATTCTCATGAAAATTTTTTTTTAGTTGAACGTGGACCCTTTGGGGGCGCCACATTCGACCGCATTCGATTGCGTGGAGAATTGTGGATGCGGGGTACATAAAGAATCGAAGACAAGTAGTAAGAGCAAGAGGAAAGTATTATTTTCATGCTCATAAGAAATAAAAGGAGTAAGAGAGCTAAGCAAATCAGCTGTTTTTAAAATGTCAAAGAATAGAAAAACATGAAGAAAATAAGAAAACAAATTGTCGTCTCCTCTTTGAATACAAGAATATTTGTGTTGGTTTATTTAGGAATGTATTTTGTTTGCAGGCAGAGAAGCAAAGAAATTATATGAAGTGGTGAACGAGTTGATCGTGTCGCTTCTGCTTGCGTCGTCGTCACCCGTCGTTGGTGTCTAGTTCGTAGCAACGAGTAGAAAAATTATTATTTGCAGAGATTTTCTTGTATGTGAGTGTGAAAAGACAAACGTGTGTAGGTCGTTGCTATATTTTCTTATTGAGGGTAGGTTTTGTTTTTGCTTTTTTTTTAATTGACTTGAAACTTTCTTGCAAAGTTTCGAGGATATAGGTAGGGAGCCGGTGACATCAAAAGTCCCGTCATCGCGGAAATGGACATGATATATATCATTGGAAAGGTAATTTTATGTACTTTCAGAAAAACTCGGTATGACAGGCCTTAGCCTGCCGAAAGTATCTGTCATACCTGTTTGAACGATGCGACCTCTGTTTTTAATAAAATTCAGTGTGCTTTTGTATGTATGCTATTGATTTCGAAGCCACTGAATAGATTGAGCTCAAATTTGCAGGGAATATTTTGTATATACCATTAACTATTTCTGGAAAGTTTGGTTAAAATCAGTTCACAGGTTTTTTGAGGAGGGGCAGAAATGCACGCTGGGTACCCAATAAAAATGAAGCATTTTTGAGATAAAACTTTATTTTTAGTTTTATTATTGTTTTTTGAAGGGTGATTACTAAAAAAAATTAGCTAATTACAGCCTACGAACTTCCAAAAATAAGTTCTGCCCAAAAAAAACCTGACCTGATAGTACAGTCAAACCCGCTTATTTTGAATTTTTAAAATCATATTTTTTTATTTATTTTATAACTATTCATAAAAAAGTTCGATTAATTGAACAGAAAAGTTTTGTGAGTGTGTTAGTGTTTATGTACATAAGGTAAGAGGTCTGATTAGGCGAGAAATATATATCTATGTACCTAAGTTGACTGATTTTACTTAATAACATGAAATAATCATAATTTGTGGGCTTAAACGTTTTTATTATAGGATTGTATTATTGTGTATTGAAACGTGATTGAAAACTACTGCCTAAGAAAAAAAAATCCCGACGTGATGGTACAGTCAAACCGGCTTATTACTAATTTTTCAAATCACATTTTTTTATTTATTTTCTAACTGTACACAATAATAAATAAACTTCAATAACATAAGCATACATTTTTTGCCTATATACATAGCTATAAATGTACATTAAAAGGTTTGGAGTTTACTTAGGTGGAAACATATACATACATATCTACATAAATGTACCTACAGTGTACCTTAGTAAATTTATTTTACTTGCAAACATAAAAGAATCATAATATTTTCGTTCATTGAAGGGTGTTAAGAAAAAATAGTGTTAAATCCTCCCAAAATTATATGATTTACCGATTATACAGTCAAACCCACTTACTTGAAATCCATTCCGTGTTTTTCATACATTTTTTGCCTATATACATAGCTATAAATGTACATTTAAAGGTTTGGAGTTTACTTAGGTGGAAACATATACATACATATCTACATAAATGTACCTACAGTGTACCTTAGTAAATTTATTTTATTTGCAAACATAAAAGAATCATAATATTTTCGTTCATTGAAGGGTGTTAAGAAAAAATAGTGTTAAATCCTCTCAAAATTATATGATTTACCAATTATACAGTCAAACCCACTTACTTGAAATCCATTCCGTGTTTTTCAGCTCCTTAGAGACAAAAAATAGTGTAACAGCCTCCCAAAAATACATGATTTACCGATTATACAGTCAAACTCGCTTATTTGAAATCAACTCGTGTTTCTAGCTCCTTAATTTATACCAATCAATTTTAAAGAACAAATATAATGTTACAGCCTCCCAAACATAAATGATTTACCGATTATACGGTCAAACCCACTTATTTGAAATCCATTCCGTGTTTTTCAGCTCCTTAGTTTATACCAATCGATTTTAAAGAACCGAAGAAAAAAATATATCGTCATAATTTTCAAGATTATATTTTTGTATACTCTATACATACATATAAATATACTATCATGAAAATTATGACAATATATTTTTTTCTTCAGTTCTTTAAAATCGATTGGTATAAACTAAGGAGCTGAAAAACACGGAATGGATTTCAAATAAGTGGGTTTGACTGTATAATCGGTAAATCATATAATTTTGAGAGGATTTAACACTATTTTTTCTTAACACCCTTCAATGAACGAAAATATTATGATTCTTTTATGTTTGCAAGTAAAATAAATTTACTAAGGTACACTGTAGGTACATTTATGTAGATATGTATGTATATGTTTCCACCTAAGTAAACTCCAAACCTTTTAATGTACATTTATAGCTATGTATATAGGCAAAAAATGTATGCTTATGTTATTGAAGTTTATTTATGATTGTGTACAGTTAGAAAATAAATAAAAAAATGTGATTTGAAAAATTCGTAATAAGCCGGTTTGACTGTACCATCACGTCGGGATTTTTTCTTCTTAGGCAGTAGTTTTCAATCACGTTTCAATACACAATATTACAATCCTATAATAAAAACGTTTAAGCCCACAAATTATGATTATTTCATGTTATTAAGTAAAATCAGTCAACTTAGGTACATAGATATATATTTCTCGCCTAATCAGACCTCTTACCTTATGTACATAAACACTAACACACTCACAAAACTTTTCTGTTCAATTAATCGAACTTTTTTATGAATAGTTATAAAATAAATAAAAAAATATGATTTTAAAAATTCAAAATAAGCGGGTTTGACTGTACTATCAGGTCAGGTTTTTTTTGGGCAGAACTTATTTTTGGAAGTTCGTAGGCTGTAATTAGCTAATTTTTTTTAGTAATCACCCTTCAAAAAACAATAATAAAACTAAAAATAAAGTTTTATCTCAAAAATGCTTCATTTTTATTGGGTACCCAGCGTGCATTTCTGCCCCTCCTCAAAAAACCTGTGATCTGATTTTAACCAAACTTTCCAGAAATAGTTAATGGTATATACAAAATATTCCCTGCAAATTTGAGCTCAATCTATTCAGTGGCTTCGAAATCAATAGCATACATACAAAAGCACACTGAATTTTATTAAAAACAGAGGTCGCATCGTTCAAACAGGTATGACAGATACTTTCGGCAGGCTAGGGCCTGTCATACCGAGTTTTTCTGAAAGTACATAAAATTACCTTTCCAATGATATATATCATGTCCATTTCCGCGATGACGGGACTTTTGATGTCACCGGCTCCCTACCTATATCCTCGAAACTTTGCAAGAAAGTTTCAAGTCAATTAAAAAAAAAGCAAAAACAAAACCTACCCTCAATAAGAAAATATAGCAACGACCTACACACGTTTGTCTTTTCACACTCACATACAAGAAAATCTCTGCAAATGATAATTTTTCTACTCGTTGCTACGAACTAGACACCAACGACGGGTGACGACGACGCAAGCAGAAGCGACACGATCAACTCGTTCACCACTTCATATAATTTCTTTGCTTCTCTGCCTGCAAACAAAATACATTCCTAAATAAACCAACACAAATATTCTTCTACGACGACAACTTTTTTTTCTTATTTTCTTCATGTTTTTCTATTCTTTGACATTTTAAAAACAGCTGATTTTCTTATCTCTCTTACTCCCTTTATTTCTTATGAGCATGAAAATAATACTTTCCTCTTGCTCTTACTACTTGTCTTCGATTCTTTATGTACCCCGCATCCATAATTCTCCACGCAATCGAATGCGGTCGAATGTGGCGCCCCCACAGGGTCCACGTTCAACTAAAAAAAATTTTTCATGAGAATACTATGGGTTTCATATACAAAGATGTTAAAAAAAATCTAATAAGACATTTTGCATCCACTAATGGGTTTAGAAATTCAATGATGAAAAGGAAATTTGAGCTTCTTATTTCCACCACCGAATTGATGGGGCGTATAGTCAACTGAGAAATGTTCGGTGTCCACTTCTATATGTAATTATTCAATGCTAATAGTTCATGTCCTAACTTTATATCTAAGAAGGTTTGCCAAGGTGGCAACACTGTCAGGACAAGAGAAGGGTTGCCACAGTTCCGAAATGTTGCTTATAGATCGAAAACCAAGGGTCGGACGTTGACCCGAGAACTCCCGTTGGATTCAGCACCCTTGAAAACATAGGACCAAATTATTGTTTTTTTTTCCACCCCTCCCCTTGCACGAAGGCGGTGTAAGAAAGTCGTTTTGGAAACAAAATTTGAAAAGCCAATAAAACTTAGAAATATATTTTTATTAATAAAATTTAAAGATGGTATCGACGCAGAATTTCACAATCTACATTATTACATCCAGAGTTGATTGAAAACCTTCTTTGTTTTTTTTTTAAAAGCTACTTTCAAAGTGCTAGGGAGCGGGGATATGAAAGATTAACCAACTTAAATATTTTTCTTGGAATAATATAAGCATATGACACATGTTTAAAGGGTATTTTTTAATGCCCAATCTTACTAAATCAGAATGAACTCAATACAACCATCTTAAAAAAAGTTATAGTCCTTTTCATAAATGATGAATGAATTTTTAGTGAAACAAGTAAAATATTACCAAATTCCAACAGCATTGTCACAAAACTTGGTCCACATATTTCATTTGTCGTAACAACAACAAGAATCAAAAGAGTCTACAAAAATATTTTTAGTGAAAGGGTGTTTCTTTCAATGAATCACAAAACATTTGAACTACTACCATGAAACCCCTCCCAAAACTGGTACGTTGATGAAAGTTGGTGAAAATGTTTAATAAATCTTCGGAACCAAGAATCAAAAAAGACCATTCAAATATCCATGGTCCGAGGGTCTTTTTTTGAGAGGTAATGTCGTACCTATTCTAGTCAAAAAATACAATCATTTATAGACATTAACTCTTTAAAAGTAAGATAACTTCTTTATGTGAGCTTGTATCTTCTTTATTTTAATATTATTGAATTCAGCATTAAAAAATACCTTTAAATCATGTACCATATTACATTTATGTATCTTGGTTTCAAAAACATAAAAACACTCAGAGAAAAAAGCAGGTATTATCAACCAATTTCTGATCAATCATAGCTGATTTTCAGGTTGTTATTTTTCAGCTCGGTAGATCAGGTTAACTGTTTAACCAGATACCTGATTTATAAATTTAACACTGTAATCCTGTAAATTTTACCTGCAAATATAGTAAATTTAACATGACACAATATTCAATGCCCTGTAAATTTTACATGAAAATCTGGTTAGTTTAACCTGAACACTTATAGTTAATTTAACCGGTTTCAATGTTATATCAAACCTGTATCTAATGCCGGATTTACACGACTGGAACGCTGCCACTATAGTGACAAAAAAGAATGAATTTGTACATTCTTTTTTTGTTGCTTTTGCCATTATACTGGCAGTTTTCCAATCGTGTAAATCCGGCATTAGTCATGAATCTATACGTCCAAAAGCCGTCTCTTGCGCTGCCTATCGCTCAACTCGTTAAGCATTATTCTGAAAGTACATACATATACATGTATATGTATATATATATATACCCAGTGGGAAATTTTCAAAAATTCACCAAGGAATCCCCTGCTATTTCCTCGAGGAATGGAAGCTACACCCGAGGAATTTTAGGTGAAAGCATCGAGGAAATTAACATGGGGTTGTCATTGGCGTTCACCAAGTGATTTTCTTGGTGAATATTCAGTAGTGAAATCATTAAGAAGGTGTAACTTTCTTATTCCATAATTAATTGCATTTGATGAAAAATACCGTGAATATACATCAGTGATATCACTAGGTACATGGAGTTGCTTTTTCACCAGGCCATTATCTTTTTTTAAATGAAAAATGTCATGAACGTTCACCAAGGAAATCACTTTGTGATTGGAACCTACTTAATCATCTAGTGAAATCATCAACATCGGTAGTGTACTGTCTAATTTAAGATCAAAACGAACCAAAAAGGAGTTCTCATTTCAAATCAAAAGTTATATTAACGTTTTAACAAACGCAATTTGAGTAATGTTCAGTTCATCTTACATTGATTTTCTTACGGGAAGTCACTGTGAACTTTATCTTACAAAATGAGAACCAAAAAATCACAAGCTCAGGACTCTGTCCGTTACTATTCATCGTTGAAAACCTCGTGTTTCTCGAAGCATGATTTCTTGCAATGAAATTGGATACTGCATGGGAAGCATTGAATTCAGTTGAATTTTTGCACCAAGTAAAAGAAAGGGTGATGTCATGAAAATAATGAACTGGTGAAAAAGGCAAATCCTTCTTCTAATGAAATCATTACATGCATGTTCCTCGTAAAAAGTATTTCATGAATTCATTGTGTTGTTCACCTAAATTTTTCCTTGAGGACGAAATTTCCTACTGGGTATATATATATATATATAAGTAATAACTGATAAAAAAGACAAACGTATATTTTAAGATTCATATGTCTTTAACCAAAAGAAATGATAACCTATTCATATTTCACCATAAACACCCACATGTTATCATAAACTGCATCCCGTAAACAATGTAACATAAGAAACAAAGAAATGCGCTGACACAAGTCATAAGAAACAAAGACAAAAGCCATGTATGCAATCAATAGAAAACTTCAAACACTGGTCGTCTGCGACGTTCCAGTTAGATCTTATTTACTATCCACAGAATAAAGAACTCATTATTCAGAGCTCCGTCTCTGATGATAATTTTTAAAAAGTGTTTTTATTAAAAGACATTTAAAATTGGCGCAATCGGTAGGATACTCTTTTACATATGAGTATCCTTTGCAAATAACAACCTACAAAGTATTTAAAATCGGTCAACCCACGTAAGGGAAAAATCAGTATCGGTAACAAAAATACTTAAAAAAAAGCCGCTATAGTGAAATTAAATTCGTTCGTAATAACTCAACGCAAAAGAGTAATAATACACGTGACGTGCGAAATAATAACTAACGACGGTATATTTTATCAATAGTTAAAATTGAATAACGATACAAACATCGATCTAAAAACACTCAAAGCTATTGCAAATATAATTCAGTGAAAATTAAGAAACCTTTAACGAAAATAAAGACTCTTAAGATTACTTCAGTTTAATCAGTTAGTAGTTCACGTCAACATACATGACCATACTACGAATTCCATAGAGGAAACTGATTTTTAAATAAAAAATAAAAAACAACAATGCTGTAAAAACAACAGATGAGCTTCATCAAAAAATTTCGGAAAACGAAGAAGAATAATCCCAAGTATATGGACGAAGAGTCATCTACCGAAGAAGAAGATACACACTTAAATGAAATAAGAAACACCCCCATACCCGAATACTGTAAGTCTAACTTAGAATTTAAAAATCTCTACATAAATAAAAATATTGTAGAACCAAATTTAACTACAAATATTACAAGTGAAAATATTGTAAATAGTTTGCCAAACTTTAAATCAGAAAAACCAAATAACAAAATGTCTCTGACACTAACTCTCGATCCATTAAAGTATATCGAGAAATTGAATACTTTTGATGGACGAAGAGAGGACTTGTATACATTTATAGTAAACATAGATGGCATTCAACCAACATTTGAAAAATATGACGATCAAAGTCAACAAATGTGTATTAATATCCTGAAGTCTAAACTAATTGGTAAGGCCAAAAGATGCATAGAGATTCATTCCCATCTAACTAGATGGCTAGATATCAAAGCATTACTCATTTCAAATTTTGGAGGTTTTAAAAGTTCCTTCCAATTGTATGACGAGTTACGACAAACTCCGTACAAAGGTAGTGTAACGAACTTTTATAATGACATCCAAAGGGCACTGTGTGAACTGAACCAAAAAACAGTTCAAGAAGGAAAACAATCTGAAATCCCTCACAATACTGAAACAGCCCTGAATATTTTCAAAGAACGTTTACCTGTTCATATGAGAACAGTTCTATTTGCCTTAAAACCACCAAATTTACAAGCAGCTTTACACGAGCTCACACAAGCAGGTTTTATAGACGATAAATCTGAAGTGACTCCTAAAAAATTATTAGAAACCACTAAAGTTACAACGCACCCAAATCAAAAACCACAAAATAACCCTAAACATTACCAAAACCAAAATAATTGTATTCCCAAAAATCCAATACACATTAAACCCCCATTTAATCATCACAATCAAAATCTAAATTACAAAGGAAATAACTATAATTATTGAATATGAAGAAAATTTGAAAAGAAATTCTTCTGTTTAAGTGGAGTGACCGAATATATAATTCAAAGTTAAAAGTTCAAGTGAGCTCAACTCCATGATTGCGTTTCGCCCAGGTACGATAGTTGGGCTCATCAGTTAGATGACTATCGTACCCTTCTAAGACGCAATTTTGTATCGATGTTTACCGACTAATATAAAAATCACAGCATCAAGATACTATGAATTTTATTATTCTAAGGGAATTTGGTTAAATTCAGACACTTAGAATTTCAAATGCCCGCGCTCAGGCTTTTTATAATTATTGAATATGAAGAAAATTTGAAAAGAAATTCTTCTGTTTAAGTGGAGTGACCGAATATATAATTCAAAGTTAAAAGTTCAAGTGAGCTCAACTCCATGATTGCGTTTCGCCCAGGTACGATAGTTGGGCTCATCAGTTAGATGACTATCGTACCCTTCTAAGACGCAATTTTGTATCGATGTTTACCGACTAATATAAAAATCACAGCATCAAGATACTATGAATTTTATTATTCTAAGGGAATTTGGTTAAATTCAGACACTTAGAATTTCAAATGCCCGCGCTCAGGCTTTTTATAATTATTGAATATGAAGAAAATTTGAAAAGAAATTCTTCTGTTTAAGTGGAGTGACCGAATATATAATTCAAAGTTAAAAGTTCAAGTGAGCTCAACTCCATGATTGCGTTTCGCCCAGGTACGATAGTTGGGCTCATCAGTTAGATGACTATCGTACCCTTCTAAGACGCAATTTTGTATCGATGTTTACCGACTAATATAAAAATCACAGCATCAAGATACTATGAATTTTATTATTCTAAGGGAATTTGGTTAAATTCAGACACTTAGAATTTCAAATGCCCGCGCTCAGGCTTTTTATAATTATTGAATATGAAGAAAATTTGAAAAGAAATTCTTCTGTTTAAGTGGAGTGACCGAATATATAATTCAAAGTTAAAAGTTCAAGTGAGCTCAACTCCATGATTGCGTTTCGCCCAGGTACGATAGTTGGGCTCATCAGTTAGATGACTATCGTACCCTTCTAAGACGCAATTTTGTATCGATGTTTACCGACTAATATAAAAATCACAGCATCAAGATACTATGAATTTTATTATTCTAAGGGAATTTGGTTAAATTCAGACACTTAGAATTTCAAATGCCCGCGCTCAGGCTTTTTATAATTATTGAATATGAAGAAAATTTGAAAAGAAATTCTTCTGTTTAAGTGGAGTGACCGAATATATAATTCAAAGTTAAAAGTTCAAGTGAGCTCAACTCCATGATTGCGTTTCGCCCAGGTACGATAGTTGGGCTCATCAGTTAGATGACTATCGTACCCTTCTAAGACGCAATTTTGTATCGATGTTTACCGACTAATATAAAAATCACAGCATCAAGATACTATGAATTTTAAACATCGATACAAAATTGCGTCTTAGAAGGGTACGATAGTCATCTAACTGATGAGCCCAACTATCGTACCTGGGCGAAACGCAATCATGGAGTTGAGCTCACTTGAACTTTTAACTTTGAATTATATATTCGGTCACTCCACTTAAACAGAAGAATTTCTTTTCAAATTTTCTTCATATTCAATAATTATAAAAAGCCTGAGCGCGGGCATTTGAAATTCTAAGTGTCTGAATTTAACCAAATTCCCTTAGAATAATAAAATTCATAGTATCTTGATGCTGTGATTTTTATATTAGTCGGTAAACATCGATACAAAATTGCGTCTTAGAAGGGTACGATAGTCATCTAACTGATGAGCCCAACTATCGTACCTGGGCGAAACGCAATCATGGAGTTGAGCTCACTTGAACTTTTAACTGGAAATAACTATATCCCAAATTATAAACCCCCGTCTAGGCAATACAAACCTATGGATATAGATCCAACGTCTAGTCAACTCAAGAAAGTAGCCGTAAATTATAATGAAAAATATAAAAATAATCAGGATTTTTCCGTAACAGCCTCGGAAACCTATCTATCAGAGGAGACAACAAACTCCCCTTTGTTAAGTTAGAAAAAAACAACCAAATTCTTAGACTATTAATAGACACAGGTGCAACTAATAGTCTAATTAACAAAGAGAAAGCACCAACTCAGTTTATAAAAACCAGAAGTTCCCCATTAGAAATAAAAACAGTAGGAACTCCTATCTTTATTGACAAAGAATTAATAATTCCAAAGGAAAAATTTATTTTCCACACAAAGGAAGACTGCATCTTCCAAATACATAATTTCAATGATCACTTTGACGGTCTAATAGGAAATAACATACTATTTCCAAATAATGCAGAAATAAATTTCAAAAGTAAAATTTTGAAGTTAAACAACCAAGAGATTCCACTCTTCTTTTCCAAAGAAGAAGAATTGGAATACCAAAACGAAATTAGTCATTTAGAAAAAATGATCCCAGATTCAACGCTGTTCGAAAATTTGGAACAACAGAGAATCGATCATCTAAATGATGAAGAACGTAAAAGTTTAATGAAACTTCTAAAAGAAAACAAAAATGTGTTTTACCATAAAGGAGACGATCTCAGTTTCACGAGTCATGTTAAGCATAAGATCTCCACCACAAACGAGGAACCGATATTTACCCGAATATATCGTTACCCCGAAGCCCACAAGCAAGAAGTGGACAAACAAATAAAAGATCTGTTGGATCAAAAAATAATAAAAACAAGTACTTCACCATATAACGCTCCTATATGGGTTGTACCGAAGAAACAGGATAAAGAAGGCAATAAAGAGTGGCGAATAGTCATTGACTATAGAAAGCTCAATAACGTCACAAAAGAGGATAAGTTCCCAATACCTCTAATAGATGATATCCTGGATAAACTTGGAAAGGCAAATTATTTCACGACACTAGATCTTACGAAAGGGTTCCATCAGATAGAAGTGGAACCAGAAGATCAAGAAAAAACAGCGTTTAGCACGCTGTCCGGACATTACGAATGGCAACGAATGCCTTTCGGTTTAAAAAATGCTCCGGCCACGTTCCAGAGAATGATGAACGAAGTCCTAAAAGACTTCGTTGGGAAAATATGTTACGTCTATTTAGACGATATAATTATTTTCTCTACATCACTCGAGGAACATATTAACTCGCTAAAAATGATATTCAAACAATAACAAAAAGTTAATTTGAAAAATTCACTTAACAAAAGTGACTTCCTCAAAAAAGAATCTGAATTTTTAGGTCACGTTGTGACGCAAGATGGAATCAAACCTAATCCGACCAAATTCAAGCAATAAAGAATTTTCCAATTCCGAAAACAGTCAAAGAAATCCAATCATTTCTTGGACTGACTGGATACTATAGAAAGTTCATCCAAGACTATGCAAAGATCATTAAACCCATGACTCTGTGCTTAAAAAAGGATTCAAAAATAAACACCGAAGACTTAGAATATAAAGAAGCCTTCGAAAAACTGAAGTTGGTAATGACTGATAACCTATTGAATCGACACCCAGACTTCAATAAAGAATTTACCCTGACAACGGACGCATCGAACTACGCGATCGGCGCGGTCCTAAGCCAATCACATGGACCTCTCTGCTTTGCATCAAGAACCCTAAATAAACATGAACAAAACTATAGTACCATTGAAAAAGAACTTCTCGCAATTGTTTGGGCAACCAAACAATTCCGTCATTACCTTTACGGTAGGAAATTTAAAATCCTCACTGACCATAGGCCTTTAGCCTGGTTACAGAATTTACGAGAGCCTAATTCCAAGCTCCAACGTTGGAAAATCAAACTCGAAGAGTACGATTTTCAAATTGAGTATCTCGCCGGAAAAGAGAACAAAGTGGCAGACGCCCTTTCCAGAATCAAGCTAAATGAAGTAAACGCTATAGAGTTAGCTTCAACTCAGCACTCAAACGAGTCAGATAGCTCCAATTTAATCCCAATTACAGAAAAACCATTAAATGTTTTTATCAGACAAATAATCGTAGAAAAAGGAGAACAAGATGATGAAACCATCACATTTCCTTTCAATAGACGAAGGATACAAATTATTAGGAAAAATGCTTTAAACAAAAAAGACTTCGACAAAATAATTTCGGAATCAGATATCAATCACAAAAATGCCATTTTTATGAAAGACGACAGATCATTCCTCGACTTTCAAAATTATTGGAAAAATAATAATAACAATCAAAATCTAGTTAGAACTAAAACATTCTTAGAAGACATATATGATCTCCCAGACATGAAAGAAATCATATACAAAGTACACAACGAGTTTAATCATATAGGTATAGAAAAACTTTACCTTGAACTCAAAAGAAAGTATTATTATCCAAATTTGAAAACAATCATAACCGAGATAACAAGCAACTGCGATCTATGCAACTTAAAAATAGAACGCAACCCCATCAAATTACCATACGAAAAAACTGAGACCCCAAACGGTCCTCACATTCACTATCATATTGACATCTGGATTTTATCCAATAATAATAAATATCTCACCTGTATCGATAAATTTAGTAAATTTGCCTCTGCAGAGAAGTTAAAAAGCAAAAATCAGAAAGACATCCTAAACGCGTTAGAAAAAACATTTAGTTATATGTCCCATCCGGAAAGAATAACATTAGATAATGATCCCACTTTCAAAACCTATTCTATCAAGAATTATTTTCAAGAGAAACAGATTCTAACACATTTCTCAACTCCTTATAGGCACACTGGTAACTCAGACGTCGAAAGACTCCATAGTACTCTCAATGAAAATATAAGATTGCTGGAAAAAACTGAAAATATCTTCGACTTAGTCGTAAAAACTATAAATATTTATAACAAAACTATTCATTTAACAACCAAGGAAAAACCAATCGATATACACCTAGGCAAAATAGATAACAAAATAATATTCAGTAGAATTGAAAAAACAAAAATTAAAATTTTAGAAAAACTAAATAAAAACAGAATAGACACAGAAATAGATCCAAACTTTACAAAAATAAATAACCCAGAAAATTTTAATAAGCTGAAAACGAAACACAAGAAAGTAAAGGTGATAAAAGTAAGAGAAAAGAAAATAGTAATCAAGCCACATCTTAGAAAGCAAACTTTGCACAAGGATCAGTTCCGAAAAAGAAAGAAACATACAAAACCCCACCATGAAGATAACAGTAGCGATTCTCTCTTTAATAACCCTAGTGAAATCTAATATTGAAATAACAAAGATAGATAGAGAATTCCTCCTTCTACAGGAAGAACAAGTAAAACTAATCAATAATTACGAAATAATCTTACATTTAATAAACCTGACAGAATGTCAAATACTAATAGATGAACTAAAAAACCAATACCAAATTCTACCCGATAAAAATGATCAACAGAAACAAAAGTTAGATACCTTAGAAATTAAACTACAAACAATAGTTCCCCACCATGTTATACACAAAAGAGGTTTAATTAATATTATAGGAAAAGGAATGAAATTTGTCTATGGAACAATGGACGATGATGATAGGGAAAGCATAGAACAAAGCCTAAAAGCACTTGAAGAAAATAACGAAGAACTATTAAAAAACAACAATAAACAAGTGAAGATTAATCAACAGTTTAATGAACAGTTCTTACAACTTAATGACATATTCAAACAAAGTTACAAGACATTAAATAGATGGAAAAAGGTCCAAAATGACATTAATGCTTTACGCATGGAAATTGAATTCAACAAAAATTTAGTAAAAGTACAGGAAATAATAGAAAAAATTAATGATATCATCATGACTAGTAGAACTGGTGTTCTAACACAAGACATACTGACTTTTCAAGAGATATTCGACTACGAAATAAATTTTGAAAAACTTAAGGAACTGAAAATAGCTTTGGCAACCTATAATGAAAATTTACTAGTTATCCTTAATATACCTAAATTTAATGATAAATTATTCAATAAACTATACCTACAAACCTTCCCAGTAAAAGAAAGAATAATTAAAATACCTAATAACGAATTATTAGAATTTAATAAAACCTTATATGCTATGACTAAAGAAATTAAACATCTTCATCAAATTAAAGATAATTGTATTGAAAATCTATTAAAAGATAGTATAAATTTAGATTGTGAAACGGAAACATTTACAGAAGAAAATTCAATCATAGAAAAAGAAAAATATCTAATAATAAGGAACTTACAAAAAGAAAAAGTAAAACAAAATTGTAACAACCTAGATTATGTTCTAGAAGGAAATTATATAATAGAACTAGAAAACTGTAAAATAGAAATAAAAAACAAAATCTATAACAAAAAATTATACCAGAGTAATTATAAAATAATACCATTATTAAATTATAACTTCTCAGAATTATATTATAAAGATCCGAACTTTAAATCAGTTGAAAACATTGAAACATTAGAATCTAGAATACACAAAAAACATATAACCTTTAACATTGTAACGTTTGCAATTGTAATAATTATTATAACTTTTGTAATTATATATTTAAAAATAAAATTAAAAAATTAAAATCTATTACAAATATAAACCTTCCATCGGTCACTTTCAAACCGATAAAAAATTCTAAAGAGGGAGGAGTAATAACTGATAAAAAAGACAAACGTATATTTTAAGATTCATATGTCTTTAACCAAAAGAAATGATAACCTATTCATATTTCACCATAAACACCCACATGTTATCATAAACTGCATCCCGTAAACAATGTAACATAAGAAACAAAGAAATGCGCTGACACAAGTCATAAGAAACAAAGACAAAAGCCATGTATGCAATCAATAGAAAACTTCAAACACTGGTCGTCTGCGACGTTCCAGTTAGATCTTATTTACTATCCACAGAATAAAGAACTCATTATTCAGAGCTCCGTCTCTGATGATAATTTTTAAAAAGTGTTTTTATTAAAAGACATTTAAAATTTATATATAACTATATATATATATATAAGGCACGAGGCGGAAGCGGAAGCACACAACTTAAAACTCAAAAAGTAAAAGTCCTTTAATTTAGAATTTATATCATACCGCTTTTTTGCGCCTAATAATATTATAAATAGTATAAAAAATGTATTTCCTCTAGCCGAAATAATTAATTTGAAATACTCTTTGCTATGCATTTGCAGGTACTCATAAGCATTAAGCAAAACGCCAAAGCAATCACAAACAAAACAATATCTCCCAAAAAACTTAATCAAATCGAAAAAAAAAAAACACCAATCAATGCATTTCTTATGGATGAAACACTATATATACGATTTGCATTAACACACACAATCACAACACCGAAGATCCAAAGTATAAAACTAAAACTACCCCTTTTTCATTAGGAATGTGCGGCAGGAAACGACTCAACAGGGGGGTTTACATGGACCAACATGCTCGACAGCATGGCTCGATGGAAAAAAATAACTGTACACCCAACTTTGCGTTTACATGGATACTGATGTTGTCGAGCATCATTATTTTTCATTTTTCGGAACAAACGCACCTGCGTGGCTTGCAAAATTTTTTTTATAAATTTCACTTTTTATTTCCCAAACCTCTGGTAAAGTCTCTTAAAATGCGAAAAAACTGTCTCCAGAACTCATTATTTGTTACTGTTGCCATTTTTCCCCGTCACCGTGGCTAAATAATGCAAACAAAAACACCGATGTTGTCGAGCATCTGTTTACACAAGTTGGCTGGTTGGACGAGCCATCAAGTTTTCAAAACATTTTGAAAACCGTCGAGCATGTTGGTCCAGCAGTTGGTTTTGCGTTTAAATGATCGAGCATGGCTCGACAACCAACCATGTTGTCGAGCATGTTGGTCCATGTAAACCCCCCTAATGCTTCTTTAGTTTTGCTATTGAATTTTCATAATGAATTCACTCAACTCATTCTTCACACGTTGGGCAAACAGAAAGAAATCATCAGATTTTACTTTGAATTTTGGACGGAATTTGAGTTAAGAAGGTAAAATCAGAGAATGCCAAGCTGTTGCGCATTCTAGAGCAAAAACTCTCGTATAGTATTTTATAATGGAGAATGGAGTCATGTTACGCATTCTCAAATGGCTTGGCTTGGCGTAGAATGGAAATTTGTGGGTATTTAAGCGTTGTTCTCGTGAGTGATTTTATTAAAAGATAATAATCATTTCCCGTGATATGTAATACCTAATATTGGGAAATAATTAATTAATATAAGAGATAATTTGTTAATATTAGATATTAAGAAAATGTAAATCGTTGACATACTATAATAATAGGTCAATGATGTAAATGTATTTAATGTATCTACAATTTGAATTTTCGAGTATTATAATTCTTTGCTATGAGCATTTTGTGAACTGTCTTACGGAAGCACTCATTCCACTCAATATATGAACGCTTCGTCACTGATATATATATATATATATATATATATACATATATATGTATATATATATATACATATACATGTAGAAATTTATTATTTATATATTTTAATTTAAAAATAATCTGTGATACTTCAGTTTTGAACTGGGAACCTTTCACACACGGAGATAGCACTCATCCACTGGGCCAATTCACTACACAAAAAACTGGTGCCAAATATCAATACCTAAGTTGAAACTCATTGGATGGCTTGTGTGTGTGTTTTAACACTAGTGTCACGTTTAAAAGAACTGGCAGAGTGCTCCTTTAACAGGAGGCCAGGTTAAATATAAAATCGTTTTACTTAAATTGTCTGTGTGTATACGTTTCAGCACTGGTGTTACGTTGGAATGAACTGGCAGAGTGCTTTTTTTACATGAGGTCAGGTAAAATACAACAGGTAAAAGTAACCACATTAAATGTTAATTCAACCTGATATGTGGTAAAACAGAAGTTCATAACATACAGTTTTAGAAAAACACGACCTCGGTTAAATTAACACTATATTCTTGTTAAAATTTCTTGTTTACAAGAATAAAGTGTTAAAATAACAGGTCATCTTCTTAATTCAAATAATTTTATTTGAATGGCCTGTGTGTGTGCGTTTCAACACTAATGTCACGTTTAAATTAACTGGCAGAGTGCTTCTTTAACAGGAGACCAGGTTAAATATAAAATCGTTTTACTTAAATTGTCTGTGTATATACGTTTCAGCACTGGTGTCACGTTGGAATGAATTGGCAGAGTGCTTTTTTACATGAGGTCAGGTAAAATACAACAGGTAAAAATAACCACATTAAATGTTAATTCAACCTGATATGTGGTAAAACAGAAGTTCATAACATACAGTGTTAGAAAAACACGACCTTGGTTAAATTAACACTAAATTCTTGTTAAAATTTCTTGTTTACAAGAATTAAGTGTTAAAATAACAGGTCATCTTCTTAAATCAACCTGAATGTGACAAGAAAGTCCACCAGGTTGATTTTACACTGAATAAAAGGTTAGCAAAATCAGGTAAATTTCTGAAATGTCAGTAACTTTGTATGGGATTGTGCACCTCGTGAATTCAACAAGGCCCAGGTTAGTTATTTACCTGACATGTTTCTCTGAGTGAATGTTCGGCCAAAAACACTGGCTTCTCATTCCCCATTGAAAAACATCCTCAGATAGTTTATATTTGTTTGGTCTCTTTTGTTTCTTGGTCTTGATGAAAAGTTAAACGTTTCAACTAATTTTCATTAACGTTTCAGTTTCGGGAGGGGATTCTTGGCAGTAGTTCAAAATTTTTCTAATTCATTGAAAGAAACACCCTTTCGCAACAAATATTTTTGTAGAATCTTTTGATTCTTGTTGCTTATGGCAAATGAAATATGTGGACCAAGTTTCGTGCCAATGCTGTTGGAATTTGGTAATATTTTACTTGTTTCACTAAAAATTCATTCATCATTTATGAAAAGGACTATAACTTTTTTTAAGATGGTTGTATCGAGTTCATTCTGATTTAGCAAGATTTGGCATTAAAAAATACCCTTTAAACATGTGTCATATGCTTATATTATTCCGAGATAAATATTTAAGTTGGTTAATCTTTCATATCCCCCCTTCCCAGCACTTTGAAAGTAGCTTTAAAAAAAAACAAAACAAAGTGCGTTTTCAATCAAATCTGGATGTAATGTTGTAGATTGTGAAATTCTGCGTCGATACCATCTTTAAATTTCATTGATAATAATATTTTTCTAAGTTTTATTGGCTTTTCAAATTTTGTTTCCAAAACGACTATTTTACACCGCCTTCGTGCAAGGGGAGGGGTGGGAAAAAAACAATAATTTGGTCCTATGTTTTCAAGGGTGCTGAATCCAACGGGAGTTCTCGGGTCATCGTCCGACCCTTGGTTTTCGATTAATAAGCAACATTTCGGGATTGTGGCAACCCTTCTCTTGTCCTTCTGACAGTGTTGCCACCTTGGCAACACTTCTTAGATATAAAGTTAGGACATGATTTATTTGTATACTAAAGCTCAACCCGTCAGGTCAAAATGAAAGGTTGGTCTCACTAACAGACCCACCATAGTGACCAATAGTAGTTGAGTTAAGAATTAATTTTTGATATCGGAATAGTTTTTTAGCAAAAGAGAGTTTTTAACCAATAAAAACAAGCATCGAATTTGTTTTGTTCAAAAATGGAAATAAACTACAGTTCAGAAGTCAAAGGAATATGTGTTTAAGTCCATTGCAACAACTTTAATGTACACAACATTGGGTTAAAAATGAAGCAGAATATCACCAAAGATAATAAAGGGTCCGCCAAATAACTTTTTTTGTTTAAATGCTATAAAAAAAAACTACTAAATATTTTCTCAAATTTCTTTTATATTTGAAAGTACAATCCTTACGGTTAATAATGGAAAATAATTTCATTCAAATGGCTGCTTCGCTAAGTGGGCCTGCGATCGACTTAGAGAAGATGCCGATTTCGCCAAAAAAATCATCTTTTCAGATGAAGCTCATTTTGATCTTGGCGGGTATGTAAACAAGCAAAATTGTCGCATTTGGGGCACATAAAACCCGCACGCCATTGAAAAGACGTGTGTGAAGTTGGCATAACATTTTTGAGCTAGACCAATGGGACCATGGCAGGAATTTGCAGTTTTTTTTGCATTTTTTATGCATCGACTGTACTGCTAACTTCACTGTGAAGTTAGCAGTGCCTATGCTTTTCTCAGCAACCGTGCTAGCTAGGAATCTGAAATAAGGCTCTGCATTTGCAGTTTAATTTGAAGTTCCAGAAAAGGAAAAAACCAAATTTCTAAATCCTTACATAAAAAAAAATTCATACTGTACTGCTAACTTCATTGTGAAGTTAGCATAAAAGTCCTTTTCTCAGCAACGGTGATACTTAGAAATTTGCAGTTAGGCTCCAAATTTGCAGCTTAATTTGCAGTTCAAGAAAAATTAATGTCCAAATTTTTAAGTCCAAATTTGAAAAAAAAAATCGAATAAATTCATTTTTCACTGTTAACATCACTGTGAAGTTAGCAGTAGATACCCTTTTCTCAGCAACTGAGCCACCTAGAAAATTGCAGTTTAGGTCCAAATTTGCAGTTTTTCATGCACTTCAAGAAAAAACTAAGTTCAAATTTGTACGTCCAAATTTGACAAAAAAATCGAAAATTTTACTTTGCACTGTTAACAACAGTGTGAAGTTAGCAGTACATACCCTTTTCTCAGCAACTGTGCTAGGTAGAAAAGTGCAGTTAGGGTCCAAATTTGCAGTTTTTCATTTTCTTCACGAAAAAATGCAGTTCAAATTTTGAAGTCAAAATTTGGCATTAAAATCAAAAAATTCACTTTGCACTGTTAACGTCAGTGTGAAGTTAGCAGTACACACCCTTTTCTCAAGAACTGAGCCAGCTACAAAATTGCAGTTAAGGTTTAGTTTAGTTTAGTTTAGTTTATTTCGGGTAAATACTAACACAGTAAGATAAATCTTATAAGGTAGTGATAGTTTATGATTTTACAAAGTTCAATTTTATGTATCATACATTAAATAATAATTCAAAAATGAAAAAAGAGAAGAACAAAAAAGGAAAAATTGACGAATGAAAGATGTAAGATATAGGTTAAAAATTGAAAATTTAAGTATTATAAAGATAGGAAAAAAAAAAATAAAACAGAGAAAAAAATTTGTTTTAAAGAAGTTAGTTGCTTTGACTAAAAAAGAAAAATCTCAATCTATTTTGAAACTGTTGTGCTCCGCTTGATTCTCGCAAATATAGTGGGAGTGAATTCCAAAGACGGATTGCAGCAATGAAGAACTGCCTCTCAGAAGTGAGACATGCGAATCGAGGGAGTATTAAATGATATGATCTGTTTGATGCTGGAAACCGAAGAATTTCGTATAAATATGCTGGCTGTCTTGTCCTTACAATAGTAAAAAGTATGTTTAAAGTTCTAAACTTAATAAAATTTTCAAACGACATATTGAGGAGGTTCATAGACAGATGTGAGACGTGATCGTATTTTCTAAGGCCAAAAATATAACGAATGGTACTATTAAACGCTATCTTCAGCTTTTTCCTGCTCACAGAATCACAATATTATTGTATATTTCGCACCCATACGTAAGAACTGGGATGATTAGGGTTTTGGCAAGAATCATTCTGGTTTTCGGTGGGGTGAACTGCTGAACGGCCCACAAAGATCTAAGAACTCCATAAGTTTTTCCTACAATAGAACTAACGTGATCGCTCCATGTTAATGTTCTGTTGAACACCATGCCTAGGTTTCTTGAGGTGTTTGCGAATTCTAGGGGGATATCATTTAAAAGTATTGAAGGAAAACAAGATATATCTAATAACTTCTTAGATATTACAAGACATTTGCATTTTGTTGGGTTAAGCGTCAAATTATTGTTTAGAGCCCATGCAGAAATATGTTCAAGCTCCTCGTTTATAGTACATACGCAGTTTTCTATAAGACCTAAGGGACAACTTTTATAGATTTGTATATCATCGGCGTAAAAGTGCTTAGATACATTTGGTATGATTGAAGCTATTTCGTTAATATATAGCGAGAATAAAATGGGAGCCAAAATCGATCCCTGAGGAACACCTCGTGTGATAGGTAAAAACTCGGAAAGCTTATTTTCAATACAAACGGCTTGTTTTCTGTCAATAAGGTACGAGGAAATCAATTTGATAGCATCTGGTGAAAGATAAAACTCAAGATGCAACTTTCTCAAAAGAACAGAGTGGCTAACCATATCGAAAGCTTTAGAAAAGTCTAGAAGAACCAAAAAGGTAACACAACCGTCATCAAGATTTCCTCTTATGTCTTCAATGACTTTCATTAGTGCTGTTGTACAGCTGTGCTAAGGGCGGAACCCGGATTGAATGCTTGCTAAAAAGTTGTTACGCATTATATAATCATTAAGTTGTTTTTGCATTATTCGTTCACAGACTTTAGATAAAAAGGGTAAGATTGAAATTGGCCGAAACTCAGTTTGGAGTGAGTTTTTGGGGATTGGGATAATCTTGGCGAGTTTCCACTGGTTTGGAAAAATTCCAGTTGTGATAATAGTGTTGAAAACGTGAGTAATGAATGGTAGCAAGAATGGTAATATGGCTTTTAAAAAGATGGGGTTTATTTCATCCACACCTAATGCGTTGGATTTTATTGAAAGAAAACTTTCTAAAACATCCAAACTATTGACACACGAGAAACCGAAAGAATATTCTGAAGAGGCTGCGGAGAAGTTAGTAGAAGAATCTAAATCCATCGAGGATGCACTATTGGGAAGAGATAAGAAATTACGATTTAATTCATCACCGTCGACGTTGTTTTGTGAAAGGGGACGTTGCTTTCCGATTCCAAGCTCCCGGATATTGCTCCACAGCTTACAACCATTGCATTGTAAAGATTTAATATGTTTTCATTCAAAAACCTTACTTGTTCACTGGATGAATTCATAAAATAAATATTTTCCCAAGGTATAGCACGAAAATTCAAGAAAAAACCAAGTTCAAATTTAAAAGTCCAAATTTGACAAAAAATCGATTAAATTCATTTTTCACTGTTAACATCACTGTGCAGTTAGCAGTACATATCCTTTTCTAAGGAACTGAGCCAGCTAGAAAATTGCAGTTAAAGTCCAAATTTGCAATTTTTCATGCACTTCAAGAAAAAACTAAGTTCAAATTTTAAAGTCCAAATTTGACAAAAAATCGATTTAATTCATTTTTCACTGTAAACATTATTTATTGACATTTCATACGTGACACGCAATCTCTAAGGGTGTTCAAACAGTCTTCATGTCAAATTGAGTCACCTCACATGAAGCCTTTCTATACATCATCTTAAATTGTAAACAGTTTATTTCTTCAAAAAGAATGATAGATACTTTACTTTAGCTAAACTAAACTTTTAAATTCAGACTTATAAGTCTAAATTTACATTTCTATGTTATTCATGATCAAATTTGGACGTAAAATTTTGAACTTAGTTTTTTCTGGAAGTGCATGAAAAACTGCACATTTGGACCTTAACTGCAATTTTCTAGCTGGCCCAGTTGCTGAGAAAAGGGTATGTACTGCTAACTTCACACTGACGTTAACAGTGAAAAATTAATTTATTCGATTTTTCTTTCAAATTTGCACTTCAAAATTTGGACATTAATTTTTCTTGAACTGCAAATTTGGACTATAATTGCAATTTTCTAGCTTGCTCAGTTCCTGAGAAAAGGATATGTACTGCTAACTTCACAGTGACGTTAACAGAATGCAAAGTGAAGATTCGATTTTTTTTTTCAAATTTGGACTTAATAATTTGAAGTTAGTTTTTCTTGAAGTGCATGAAAAACTGCAAATTTGGACCTTAACTGCAATTTTCTAGCTGGCTCAGTTCCTGAGAAAAGGGTATGTGATGCTAACTTCACACTGATGTTAACAGTGAAAAGTGAATTTAATCGATTTTTTGTCAAATTTGGACTTTAAAATTTGAACTTAGTTTTTTCTTGAGGTTCATGAAAAACTGTAAATTTGGACCTTTACTGCAATTTTATAGCTGGCTCAGTTCCTGA
The DNA here is from genome assembly GCA_963921185.1 of Dasysyrphus tricinctus. Taxonomy (NCBI): domain Eukaryota; kingdom Metazoa; phylum Arthropoda; class Insecta; order Diptera; family Syrphidae; genus Dasysyrphus; species Dasysyrphus tricinctus. Next base: position 158,670,631 of record OY992532.1, on the reverse strand, counting down.
GGAAAGGATATGTACTGCTAACTTCACACTGACGTTAACAATGCAAAGTGAATTTTTCGATTTTTTTGTCAAATTTGGACGTAAAAATTTGATATTAGTTTTTTCTTGAAGTCATAAGCATCAAGAATCAAAGGAGAAATCTACAAAAATATTTATAGTTAAAGGGTGTTTTTTTCAGTGAAAGGGAAAAATTTTGAAATTCTACCATGAGTTCCCTCTCGAAACTGGAACGTTGATGAAAATTGGTGAAAATCTTTGATAATTAATCGAAACCTGTTTGATACACCACAATTTCCCCCTCTCTCCCCCTCAAAAAAACACCCTTCCATGTGAAATATTCTTATAGAATCTTTTGATTTTTCATTTCCATAATACATGAATCGTGTTTTTACCAAGTTTCATGATTGTACTAATTTTTTTGTTTTATTTATCCTATTTTACCTGTACTAAGACGGAACAAAATTAAATAAATTCGATTTTGCTTGAAATTTATAATTTTGAATTAAGTTATTTTTGTTGTGTGAAATCAGAAGCTGTATAATAGATTACAATTTCATTTTACATTCAAAAATAGAAGACAGGATAAAAATTAGGGCACTCAAAGTACTGCAGCCGACACGCGACGATAACAGCAAAAACGATTGCGATTTAAATATACGAATAATTTAAGTGTTTGATGAATATCTGCAAATAGGCAATATATGTATATTCTGTTAAATCTAAAATTTGGTTAGGTATACACAAAGTTAATGAATCGTTTTATGATAGAATGACAATCATCATCTGATTGTAAAACTAGATGGAAAACCCCGTTTAACATCGTTTTTTGTGCGTGGGATGTGAAACTGTATTTTTATACTTGTACTTTTCACCACGTCTGCTGACGGTCTTAGTACCGCAATACAGCCAGCTGATTAGTCTCATTGCGTAAATTAATGTATAAGCTATCATATAACCAAATTTCAGCTTTGGCAGAATCATTGAATTTCACACGTTTTTTTACATGTTGACGTAAGCAGCTGACGTATGTAGTACCGCGCTTCAGCCAGCTGATTTGTTTTTTTCGACTCCTTATAATAATGGCTAACAGTACGCAAAGTTTCAGCTTTGGCGGTTTGATTAAATTTTTCATATTTTTTTACATCTTTGAAAGGCTGCTGTAGCCCAAGGTACCGCTCGCGCCGCAGCTGATTACCACCATTCTTCATTGCAAAGCCAAATTTACCAATTTACAAAAATCTAGCTTTGGCGCTATTGGTCACCAAAATCTGCCGCGAGCTCCCGGGCTATTTAGGATGTGGCGAAGACAGCGATTCACAAAAGCCTGCATTTTCTTCGAAATAGTAGACGTGACTTTCTAGGTTTCACAAGCATATAACAGCACGGATTTGACATTAGATTCGAAGAATCTCAACTTAGTGCGTAAGGAGATTTGACTGGATTTCCAAATTGGGGACAGGGTACCGAAGGCAGCACGAGCTTTATTCACTCTACTTTTAACGTCCAGATCCGTACCACCGTTTGCAGAAACAATACTGCCAAGGTAGTTGAACTGTTCCACTACTTCAACTGGCGTCTCCTGTAGAATAATACGCTGCTGTGTGGAGCGGCCTGTGAGCATTATTTTTGTCTTTTTGCTGTTTATTCTTAGACCACTCGACTCTCCCTTCACTTGCAGCGTTTGGCACATCCCGTTCAGCCCACTGATGTTATTTGCCAGTAGACATATGTCATCGGCATAGTCTAAATGACTGAGCCTTTCGAACGGTCTCCATTGAATGCCCTGTCGCTCAGCTGTACCAACACTGGCCGTCAATACGTCGTCCATCGCCAGCAGGAAGAGAATTGGTGATAAAACATCCCCTTGTCTCACACCCTGTTGCACTACGAAGGAGTCGGATAGCTGTCCATAGTGCAAAACAAAACACCTTGCGTTGTTGTAGGACTCTTTAATAATGGCAACAATTTTTGGTGGAATTCCTCTACCAAGCAACGATCTCCATATACATATTCTCGGTTAACTCGATCAAAGGCCTTCTCAAAATCCACGAACATGAGGTAAAGCGGTGATTGAAATTCCATCGACTGCTCGAGGACGATACGCAGGGTGTTGATATGGTCGACACACGATCGACCACTGCGGAAGCCAGCTTGATGCCTCTTGAGTGTAGACTCGATTCTATCCTTTATTCGCTCGAGAATGATGGTTGCCATTAGTTTTGGGAAAACGGACAAAACGGTGATACCACGCCAATTGTTGCAATTCTGTAAGTCACCTTTCTTTGGCAACTTAACAATCACACCATCCTTCCAATCCCTGGGATAGCATTCGTTTTCCTAAATGCTTTGTATCAACGGATGTAAAATACTAGCCGCTGTTACGGGATCGGCTTTCAGGAATTCAGCTGGTATTCCGTCCAGTCCAGCTGCCTTGTTGTTTTTGAGGAGATTTATTGATGTAAGGATTTCCGATTCTGACGGGGGTTTGATGTCAATACCCCTATAGGACCTGCGCATCTCGTTTAGTTGGGGCACTTCAGCACTCTGCTCAACTGAATCCTCATTTAGCAGGGCACAAAAATGGTCCTTCCATCTACGAAGCTGATCCTCAATTGATACCAAAAGTGTGCCATCCACATCCATTAGAGGATGATTGGTGTTGCTTTTTTTCCCGATCACATCTCTGGCTATTTGGTACAATTCCCGGATATCTCCTCTTCTGGCAGCGATTTCCGCATTATCTGCGAGCCCATCTAACCTCACCCTCTTGTCACGTCTCACACAACGATAGACCACCTTATGTGCAATGCGGTACTCTCTTCGCAAGTCAGCCTTTCGTTGAATATCTGCTTCGGCATTTATTTGGATTTTCAACGAATTACGAAGTTCGATCTTATCCCAGGTGTCTTGGGATATCCAAGAGTCTCTACGTCTCGTTCGCTTGCGTACAGTTTTGGATCCAGCCTCCATAAAAACACTTTTAATTTCACCCCACATCTCATCAATTGTTGAATGCTGGATTCCATTTAATGACGAGGCTCTGTCGTTAAGGGTGGTGACATAGTTTCGACATATGTTGGGGTCATTCAAAGCATTAGTAATGAATTTTGAGCTCCTTGCTGCATCCTGCGCTGGTTTTTATATGGCAGCGGTTCGTAATTTGAGACTCATCAGAACCAAATGGTGGTCACTTCCCACATCGGCATTTCTTATACTCTGGACATCACACATAGACTTCCTCCATCGCTGCTGAATCATGATATGATCAATTTGGTTTTCGGTTTGACCATCTGGATGCACCCAGGTAATTTTGTTGCAAGTGTTATGCTTAAATACAGTCCCACCTATTACAAAAATCGACAAGCAAGTCACCATTTTCATTCCGTGACCCCAAGCCATTTCTTCCCATCACGCGTTCCAGTCCGTAATTGTCTGAACCGACTTGGGCATTAAGGTTTCCCATAACGACTATGATGTCAGCTCTCGGAACACTACTGTAAACCGAGTTAAGATGAGTGTAGAACGTGGTTTTGTCTTCCTCTGTCGCTTCATTTGTGGGGGCGTAGCACTGAATTATTGTGACGTTACAAATTTTTGAACGAAACCTTGCTGTCATTAATCTCACAGAAATGGGCGCCCATGAGATCAAACTACGCCTCGCTTCTTCGTTCAACATAATTCCGACACCATGCAGTCTTTGGCCACCCTCTCTTTCATCTTCCCCAGAATACAGCATTCTCGTCTGTCCAGTGTCTGATCTGTATTCAGCTCTTCCTCTCCACTTAGTTTCGCTTATGCCCAGGATACTGATCTTTAGGCGAAGCATTTCACGCTCAACCTGCTCGTATCTACCATCGCTGTACAAGGATCGAACGTTCCATGCTCCGATTTTCGTACGTATGCGGTAGCCAAAAGTAACATTTGCGCTTCTTGAAAGATTTCTTCTATTTGTCAACGATTCATTTATTATTATGGCGTCTTGATTGACGCTCGTACATGAAAGATGCCGCATGTGCGGTTTACTGCAACCGAAGCTGCAAAAGGATTTTCCTTAAAAAGATTATTTATTTGCATATATCCTTCCACCATGGTGTTTTCCGAGATATGATAAATAACATACATAAGCTCAGATTTGACAGGCACACCCGCCTTTTGTATGGTCAAACACATAACTGCTCGAGGCCACCCACTATGGAAAAACAGACGCCTTTTGTAGGCGCCCAATATGGGTTACAGACGCTACTTGCTGCTGCCGTTCGCCTTTTACGAAAAAAAGCTCCTCCGCCACCAGACTATCATGCTGTTGACCGCTGCCTGCAGTTCATCCGTCTAAAGGGGGCTTTCAACCATCCCGAGGACAAGTTTGTGCCCTGACCAGCATCGCTGGGTTGTCTGCTTATCCCGGCATCCATTCGGTCCCCCTGCACGTTAGCGTTACCCGCCCTCTACCACGCGGAGGTGTGCATAGGGATTTTCCTATCATTGAGCCTAGGGCCATATGGCGTCCTAGCAATCTCAAGACAGTTTATACTGTGGAAAAAGTAGAACATAAGCATTTAAGTAGAACATAAATGCTTCAGAATCGTATCAGCAAACGGGTCTTAAAGGCTATTTGTTTCTATAATTACTTGCATATTTCAAGAGTTCTTAAGTTCAAAGTTCCTTGAACATAAGATCAAGTTTGTGCAATCTAGGCGTGCATTTTATTTTTTGAATTATATAGGTACCTATCTATCTATTTTTGGTTCTTATTATCACTATTCGATTCAGAATAAAAAAGTTTTGTAAATCAAAATCTTTGCCACTTAATAAATTCCAAACAATCTTCCCAATTACATCACTTGATAAACGCTGTGTTTATTTTAATTATTCATCAATCAAGTAACACATTTTAAATGATTAAACTTTTAAAAAGGCTAAGAATAATATTAATTAATTGAAAACTTGCACATGGTTTTTCTGATATAATTGTGGATAGAAGATATGTCAAACTGCGAAAAAATGAAGCACCATTTGAATTTTTAGCAGATTCAAAAATTCAAATGGTGCTTCATTTTTTCTTATGAAGAGGAAGTGATATAGAATGTTTCCTTTTAAGTCAAAGTAAATCTTGTTGTGCGGTGGGAACACCAAATAGATTTATTTAATCTGAACTGGGATAAACCTTTGGTGGAAACATAGCATTTAATTCAGTATGAACTGGGACGGATCAATTTTATGTGAAATTCAAAATATTTGACTGCAGTTAGGCATCTTCTAGATAAAAGCTTTAACAGCCACTTTGACCAGCGGACTGGCTGCCCAAGATTTTACCTGTTGGATATTATTGTCCGTCCGGTTTTTTTGCAGCCAAAAGTTGAAATTTATCTGGAAAAAAAGTTCCGGATAGGCTATTTGAGATTTTATCCATAAGTCTTGAAGCTGACCCTTTTTATATAAAACAAACTGAGCCAAAACTTTTTTAGGGATAAGAAGAACTTTTATTTTCGCACCCCGGAGCCCTGGGGTGCCACCCCAGTTTTCCCCTAGGTAGCTACGCCGCTGAGGGCAAGATTTCTTGAGGCACCCAAGGTATTGATATTGGCCTTAAATGCAAGTCGCACGATGAATCCCCTTTTCAGATTTCCGATGGTGTTGTCCGCGAAATGAGTTTCGCATCTGTGTTCTTCAATTGTGAAAGAATTTTTTGTTGTTTGAACTTCCTCCACCTTCCAGAATTTTTTGAGGCTAGTGTTGACGTGCCTTCCATTTTGCCTGCCACTACCCAACCGAGATGAGTGTTTTGAAGAATTGGCTTGCCTACTCCTATGTTGATCTGTCCCGACGTTGGGAATTGATGGTATAGTTCTGCTCCCAGTAGGAGGTCAATTTGTCCAGGTTCGTTAAAGTGCGGATCTGACAATTTTATTTCCTCTAGAATCTGCCAAGAAGCAGTTTTGACTCTTCGAGTTGGTTGACTTGGAGTAATCTGGCGTAAAACAAAGACATCTAAATTGGTGGAGAAGTTAGATGTTCTGGATCTTAATGTGAAATTAACCCACTTCGAGTGGTTTAGTTGATCTAGCTACTGCAACTGTCGCAAAAGATCTTGCTGCTGGTTTACGCACATGCTCTTCGGCATTACAACCCTTGTTTCTAAGAGTCTCTAAGGACTGAAAACGTGTTTCCAAGAAGTTGAGGAAGTCACTGAGCAACGGTTATGCTCTCGGCTCTTTAAGAGATTGCTCATATAAGCCATGAGTAACTCGGTCCAGGTTTTTATTCAGCAGGTGGACGATGAGTGGATCCCAAATTTGATGTCCACTCAGAGATTGATCAGGCCTTGCAGACATTCCTTAGTGGTATCACGGAGTGCCTCATCGCAAGTGACTGAGTCAGACGTGTTGACAGGCTGCTGCAGCAACCGATTGAAGAGTGCCGTTGTTAAAAGCCTTATGTTGTTGTACCTGTCTTGAGATATTTGCCATGCTGATGCATAGCTTACTTCTGCAATGCTATGTTTCCACCAAAGGTTTATCCCAGTTGAGATTAAATAAATCTATTTGGTGTTCCCACCGCACAACAAGATTTAAAAAAGATTTACTTTGACAGTAGATTTAAAAATAGTAAGGCTGGTAACCTTGATAGTGGCAAGAATCGGATTGTAAATAGAGAAACTTCAGAGAAGGAAATACAAAGTTTGATCAATTGAATCGAAGTGAAAGTGTTACTAATCGAAAGAGTGCTCAAAGAAATAGATCAGCAAATCGAGTTCACCTGTTTTGTGCTATAGTTTTCCTGAAAAGTGGTTTTGTGTTTGATTGCTCTGCCTTAACAAAAAATTTTGCAATTATTTTATTTGACGGCTGACACAGAAAGCTACTCGTAAGTACCGAATAATCGATTGTGGTTAAAAGTATTGCATGATTTTAGGAGTTTTTGAATATAAAATTCATCATCTATTAAAAACTTCTTTAAAAAGCTTTATCTGCCTTAAATAATACAAGCGCCTATAAATATGCAACGAACACCTATTAAAACAGTAGAGGGTTCAAATAGCACTACCACTAAGCCTAAACCGAAAAGAAAATGTGGTGATTCGTCTCCAGAAGCTGAAATTTTGGTGGGTGATCTTTCATTAGACTATCTCATGAATACGATGAGCTGTTTTCTTGACCAAAAGCTGCAAAATTTACCCACGAAATCTGATTTGGAAGCTATTTCATCTCAAGTTGGCACTTTGTCCTCCCGGTTGGATGAACTATCATTAGAGAATCAGGTTTTAAAAGATCAACTTAAACAACTTTCGATTGATAAAGAAAGGGACCGTCAAACAATTAATTGGCTTGAGGATCAAATTAAAAGTAAAAACATTGTTTTTAAAGGAATTGAAGTACTTGGCTCAACATCGGTAGCAGTTAATGCAATCTGCGAAAATGTAATGAAACTTCCCTCTTCAATAAAAGTAAAATCGACGAAAAAAGTGTTTGAAAAAGATGGAAAGATGACCGTGGTGGCGGAATTCGATTCGGCAGAAACTGTGGAAGAAGTTTTCAAATGCACAAGAAACTTAGCTGGTACAGCTATTAGTTTGGAGAGAGATCTGAATACGAAGAAACAATCGTTCAAAAAAGCAATGCTGCATTTAAGAAAAAATATTTTAGAAAAAAGTCAAAAGCACAGAGTTAACGTTGTTAATGATAGAATGAACGTCGGTGGCAAAAGGTGAAAATGTACTTCAAAGCTTGTATTCTGGAGAAATAGATCATATAAACTGTAACTTCTATGACCTAATTTTCAAACAACCTCAAAAAAACTAAGCATCATATCTCAGCCTTACGTACAAAAATCATTATCAAACCTAAAAATTACCCAAAATAATAATGAAAAAGTAGAAATTACACAGCTTCAAGTTTTGTCATATAATGTTCACGGCCTAGAGAATAAAAATTTGTTTGCTCAATTTTCCAAATATATTTTATCCCATGAAATATTTATTTTAATTGAAACTCACTTAACTGAAGACAAATTCGATCAATACAAAAAATATTTTAAGGATTTTGACACATATTGGAAATCGGCGACTAGAAACAGTAGATTTGGAAGGGCAAGTGGTGGTCTGGTGTATGGTGTCAACAAGAACTTGGCAATGCGAGGAATAACTCATGAATATGTGTACTGTGATGGAGTTGACATTATAAAACTAGCAACAAAAAGCGGTGAAATCAATATATTTCCTACATATTTAAGAGGTGCACACTGGAGAAATGAATTTGATCTCCTCAAGTGGTTCTTTGTTGACAAAAACTTCAATAATACAATTGTTATCGGCGACATGAATGTAAGAATAGGAGATCTGCAACAACCAATTGATGATGTTTTCAATTCTGCATTTATGGCGGGTGTGGACATCAGACGCTCTAAGGATAATACCATTAATGCAAAGGGTAAAGACTTTGTAGAATTTTGTAATGATAATGGTCTGATCATTTTAAATGGAAGAACAAAGGGAGATGAAGAAGGTCACTTTACATTTATTGGTAGCATGGGAGAGTCTGTAAATGATTTGTGTGTGATATCACAAGAACTGCTAGGTTATGTTGAGATGTTCAATGTGGAGGAGGTTATTTGGTCAGATCATATGCCAATTAAAATTAAAATTAATCTTGCAACAACTGCCAGAAATGAGCCATTTGAGAAAATGTTTCTGCCCAAGCTGAAGTGGAATGAGTCGAAGAAATTAGATTATCAAACCAAACTTAATTCTAACCTCGCTAGCTTAAAGTTAGAAAAACCCTCGCCTGAGCTGATGGATCTCACTTACTTAATAAATCAGTCATCATCGCATCAGAACCATAGCTTGAGACCATTTAAGGCAAAAAATAAGTGGTTCAATTTTGATTGTGAAGTAGCGAGGAGAAATTCTTTCAAACTATTAAACAAATTCCGGAGAACACAAAACCCAGAAGATAAATTGCATTACTTAAAAGCGAAAAAAGAATTCAATACAGTCTGCAAAAGGAGCAAGTTTCTATACCAGGAACGAATAGATCTTAGAATCAGTATGGTAAAAGATAGCAAGGATTGGTGGAAACTAGCGAATGAGATACGCAATAAAGATCCTTACATACACCCTCAAATAGCTGCCTCTGAGTTTAAAACATACTACTCTAATCTCCTAAATCATAATCAACAAGCAAACCAGGTTCATTATGCACATAACTACAATGAAAACCGAGACTTAGACAAACCAATCACCATGCATGAAATAAAAATAATGCTCTCAAAGGTAAAATTAAACAAAGCGCCCGGAGAAGACAGAATAACTTACGAGTTCCTGATTAATGCCACGGAGGAATTCTTAGATCAACTCGCGGAAGTCTACACGAATATGCTCGATGAATGTAGAATTGAAGAATCGTTTAATAAAACAATAATATTTCCGATCTTTAAGAAAGGTGATTTAAATCAACCAAGCAACTACCGAGGCATTTCGTTCATGAACTGTATCGCAAAAACAATGATGGGAATACTAAGTGACAGACTTTATACTTGGGTGGAGAGAAACAACATCTTGACAGAGTACCAATCTGGTTTCAGAAAAAATTATTCAACTGTTGATAATATTTACAACTTGGCCTCGATAGTACATATAAAACTTGGTGAGAAAAAGAAAGTGTACGCATTCTTCGTGGATCTTAAGGCTGCGTTTGATAAAATATCACGGAGTTTACTTATTTATAAATTGCATACAATAGGACTGTCAACAAAATTTGTTAACTTACTTCAAGCCATTTATGCTAACACTTTTTCTGCTGTGTGGACCGGAAAAGAGATATCAGAATATTTCGAAACTTTCAACGGTGTTAAACAAGGCTGTCTCTTATCGCCACTTCTTTTTGCTCTGTACATAAATGATTTACATAACTTTTTAGGAGGAGGTCTGCAAATCGAAAATCTGAATGTTCGGTTGCTATTGTATGCTGATGATATGGTCATTCTTGCAGAGGACATCCAAGTAATGCAAACGATGATAGAGCGGCTTGAAGTGTACTGCAACAGTTGGTGTTTAGAAGTCAACATGGCAAAATCGGAGATGATGATCTTTCGAAATGGTGGTAGACTATCTAACCAGGAAAAATGGTCGTTCAGAGGGGAAGAAATAAGAGTCGCTGCTAACTATACATATTTGGGAGTTCTTCTTACTCCAAAGATGACATTCAACAAGCACGTAGAAACAAGAAACAACTCAGCGAAAGTCAGCATCAATGCTACCTGGCAAAGTTTCCTGGCAAGGAGAAATATAAGTCTAAGTTCAAAGTGGAAACTCTTTCATGCAGTGTGCAGGGCTATCCAAACATATGGTGCGCAAGTCTGGGGTTTCGGTATGTTCGAGGAAGTAAATAAGCTTCAACGGTATTTCCTAAAACGGATCTTAAAGTTACCGGCTACTACACCAAACTATGCATTGTCGCTTGAAACCGGTGCAGAAGACGCACATTTCTACACCCTAGATCTTCACCTGCGATATGTTAAGAAAACCTTGTTTGACTTCAACGAGCACAGACTTCCACATAAACTCTCGAAGATTCTTTTGAGGAACAACCAATTCTGGGTGAAGGAGTTAAACGAAATAGGGGCTGAATTTGGAATATGTTGGGACGAAAGTGTGGGTCCAAAAGAGGAGTGGACTACTAAAAGCATTGAACTCTTGGATTGTCTTAAGCTAGAAAAACATCAAAGTTACTTGAGAAGAGCATCTGAAAGCAGCACACGTATCTACAGGTTACTAGATCACAGCAGAGGACTTAACTATTTCTCTAACGAGCTTGAAGTTCGTAAAATAAGTTGGATTTTCAAAGCGAGATGTGATCTTATATATCTTAATGGAAGCAGTTATAGTGGAAATGAGTCACCCTTATGTAGCCTTTGTAACTTGAGAGAAGAAGAAAATATTCAACACTTTTTAGGCAGATGTCCGGTGCTCCGAGAATTTAGATCCACCTACTTTGGCAAATCCTTTTTGGCGCAAAACGAGATCATATGTCTGCTAAATGGTGAAGATGATTTTGATTGGGAGAAATTGGTCAAGTATATAACTGTGGCCATATCTTACAGAAAGCAGCTTATTCAGGAATTCAATTAATTAATAATGAATGTTAAATTTCTTTTTTAGAATAGTTTATTTTGTGCCTTTTATTGAAATGTATATATTTTTTTTTCTTTGATTCAACTTTGTTCAACTTTTTATATTTTGGATTAAATAATTTATAAAATCAATACAGTAACTAATCAGATAAATTTAATTAAAGCTACCCGACAGACGACTCTTAAAGTCAATGTCGTAGGTTTGAAATTTTAACCATAAACAAAATCAAGGCAAAAGTGTATTTATTGATTTTAATTTGATGTTGAAATAAAAACAATTTACAATACAATACAAATAGATTTAAAAATACAAATGGTGTTTCGTTTTTTCTTATGAAGAGGAAGTGAGATAGAATGCTTCCTTTGTGAAGAACTGAATTCAGCCATGAATGAATCCTTCAGAGTGCCATACAAGAATAGGTTAGTTTGATTTGTAAAAGTATTTGTCCTTGTAAGATTTAAAAAGATTAATTTCTCATCTTCAAGATTTACGAAATATATTTGTATGGTAAATCTTCGAGATTCAAAGAAGATTTGAGGTAAATCTTATTAAATCTCAGATTAGCGTTAGTTGCTATGTTTCCACCAAATGTTTATCTCAGATTAAAAAAAGATTAAATTTGACAGCACCTTAAAAAATGCAAATGGTGTTTAAATTCTTCTTTTAGAGTGCAAGTGAGATAGATTGTTTGATTCATGTTAAACAATGAAGAACTGAATCGAGTCTCGAATGAATCGTTCAGCACTATTTAAGAATAAGTTAGTTCGATTTGTAAGACTATTTGTCCTAGTAAGATTTAACAAGTTTAATTTCTAATCTTCAAGATTTACGAAAATAAATTTGTGTGGTAAATCTCCGAGAATTAAAGGAGATTTGAGGTAAATCTTATTAAATCTCAGATTAACGTTAGGTGGAAATGTAGCCTGAGCGGTAGATGCTGGATCAACCTTTCTGCTTTTCCAGTTAGATTCGTCTTCGGATACCACATCTCTTGGCACTTCGGCATAGCTTGCTTGTTGACCAATTGTGTGAAAAGGTCGAAAAACTGCCTCCACGTCAAGTAGTCGCCATCGAATTTCGGTAATGATATTTTTGGCAACCTGAAATGAGTTTGAACGTCTAAGCATTGTATATAAATTCTATAGTATTCTCATGAAGAAAACAAGCTTGTGGCCATCTATGCGTCCAAATGTAATATTAATTTTTGTTAAGGGATCTCGGTGAGGCGATCACAGCGAACCTATCGACCAAATGTCAATCTACAAAATCGTGTTTCATGAGAATACTATAGATTGGATATACAATGGTCTAAGTTTCTTGTGTGTTGATGTAAGCCGGCAAGATTTTCAATTTTGGCCGCACATCTAATCATGATTCTTCAAATAGTGTCCTCCATTTGCCTGAGCGTGGAGGTGTTTTCAGCAGTGTGGAATTGCTTAGTTCCGGTAAGTTTAATTGGGTTGATTCAACTTTAGCCCAATATCGACTGCCACTGTCTGTGGCATCGAATTGACTCCAATGCACCTCCAATCATTGTAATCTTTCTTTGTAGTACTCAAGTGACTTTCGGTTCGCTGAATCCTTCTCAAAGTTGCTGATGAGTCTCTCGGTTTTCGGTCTTTTGTGTTTATCTTAGAAATTATTTGTCTTATTAAAAAATAATCTGATACAGAAGAACAGCTTATAAGATTTCTTACAATAACGATTTTAGCCAAATTTTTCATATCTTTTATAGTTAAAAAGTTATTTGGCTCCAAAAATTCATACTTTCTTCAATTACCTGAGAAGCGCTGCATTTTCTACTCTCAAGTATGAAATGCGGTGCTAGCGCTAACATTTTAAGCGTTCTATTGTCCGAGCACCTAAGGATTTTGCCAAGCCCGTTCGTATATTTCAACATCTTCTATATACATATATATATCCTCCAAACCCCATTTCAGAAATCTCAAAAGCAAGTTCCAGAAAGCAGCAAAGTTGATAATATTTTTTTTACACGGCTTCATTCTTGCCATGGCTTGAATGTCGATCATATATTATAAATCCTTTAAACGTTAGCACCGGAGTCGTATTTCATACTTTAGCATATGAAATGTAGCGCTTTTTAGGAAATTAAAAAAATTGCCAACTTTTGGTGCCAATAGAGCTCGCCTCGGATTCATGAGGACTTTTTTACAAAACATCGCTAGAATAAGTGCGCCAAGTTTCAAAACTGTTGAATTTTTTTAAGGTGAAAACCTTTATTGACTGGACTAGATGGTTTTCCCATGTAAGGGACGGGTTGGCAATGAAGGCAGTCTATCTGAACAGTATAGAGTGCTGCAAGTTGAGCTGCAATTACAGCTGGAATAGCTGTCAAAAAATATCATACGTGATTTTTTTACGCACCCACAATGTAGATATACAGCTGAAGGTGTCGGTTCGATTCCCAGCCGTGCCACCTAAAAACAGAAATGTTTTATCCCAGGTACTGCCTCTTGCGAGGAACTGACAAATCCTCCAAGAGTATACTTGTCATGAGAAAGTGCTTTTCATTTAGCCGTTCGGACTCGGCAAAAAACATTCCTGCCAATAACACGAACATAGGAATGGTTGTGAGTTGTAACTCACTAGGCCCTGGTTCTCCACGAGCTGTTGCGCCACCCAATTTATTTATTTATTTTACATTTCAGTACAAAAAATAAAAATAAAAAAAAATTATGATGGAAAAGGAGCAAAAATTACTTTATAGATTTGTGAGAGGTTGAAATGAGTGTGAAACTCACCTCAACCCCGATGTAAATACTCGGTTACGCTCAAATTGTTGAAACGTCGAAGAAGCTGCAAGCAAAAGTTAAAAGTTGGCCAACTTGTTCAGCTGCGTCGTGTTGTCTTCTTGAATTTGTGTGTATTCAACATTCTCACAGCTATTCCAGATGCAGCTCCAGCTCCAGTTGCAGCTCCAGTCTCCATTCTGTTCCGCTAGTGAATCCCAAATCATGTCGGGGTCACCAAAATGTAAAATATAATAATATTGTAATGACTTTCCATATTTGAACTATAAAGACTCCGAAAAGAAAACAAACCGACACAGTAAAGCTTACGGTCGCAGTGCAAACATACCCTTAGGCCTGGTTCACACGAGATTGCACCGCACGTTTTTTGGCAGTATAAATCCGTGCGGATGTGCAGTAGCGTATATATTTTACATAGAGCCTTTCACACGACGACGTTTGTACGGCAAGAAAACGTACTCAGCTAAGTACGTTTATCGAATACTCAACGAACTTATAAAAAAAACGAATGAACTGCGACGCATCGTCTTTCAGTGGCGTTTAGTTTTGTATAGTTTCGTTCACACGGCTTAAATCCGCGTTGGGTATTTGTTCGTTGGCATCGAATGAGCTTCAGTGGAGACAAAAGCCGATGTACACAAAAAAAAATTAATCGACCGAGATGGTTGGTTTAAAACAATTATAACTCCGGTGATACTGATTGGATCTTGTAAGTTAAGGTCTTAAAATAAAGAAGAGAAATGAGGCAATATATATGGGTGTTTCCATCGTTACGGGTGTGACAGTGAGACTCCATATTTTATTAATTATTCACATACTATTCCCAATTTATAAATAATTACTTTACTATTCTATAGGACACCTGAAGCCCTTTTAAAAAATAGTATACTAAAGTATGAAAAATTAGTGGTTCAGTTATAGGATGCAATTTGGTTGCGTTACGGGTGTGACCTTAGAAAACTGGTGATTTGCGATTAAGATATCTAATTTCCATGTGGTGTAAAATATTGCATGAAAAGTTTGTATCATTCTTTTGCAAATATTAACCTAGATAGTTGATCTTCAGTTTCAGCTAAGAAATGAGAACCAAAACTACGAAAAACTATACAAAATTTCTAATTGAAAACGTTACGGGTGTGACAGGTCATCGTTACGGGTGTGACCGAGCATGATTTGTATGCCTTAAAACAATATAATATACTATATTTTGACGGGAAATTGTTGTCATCGATGTATAATCATTTCTTACATGATATCAGAAACACTTTTTCTGGAAAAATGAAGTTTTTCTCACTGAAAAGTGAATAGTTTTGTCACTTCAATGAGAATTTTTCCATTTTCTTTCAAAATAGGGGAATCTTTCACTTAAAGCCGATTCAAATCATATTTAAAGTAGATTTTCTTAGAATTATATCCCTACGTCATGAATTTCATATCTAAAAGCAACAAAACTAAAATTGAGTTGAAAAATAGAAAGATTATGATTTGAAATGCCAACCTGTTACGGGTGTGACATAGGCTTAAAATTTTAAATACGCGGTCAGTATTAATTTCAACGTCTTGAAATTTTGTCTGACAGTAGATCATAGTATTTTCCTTTTTTCCCCAAATTATCACATTGAAACAAATTTTTTTCTTCTAGTAATGAAACATAATTTTTTTTGTTACGGGCGTGACACTAACCACTTTATGAATCAACTGCCTAAAAACTAAAATTGTATTTACTATTGAATAATTAGATGACACGAAAACGTGCTTAGAGTTTTCATAAGGGCAAATAACCACCAGTTCTCAAATTTTGAAACAATTAATTATTGAAAATAGGGTTTTGAGCTTCTGATAACAAAAAGTGACTTTTGGAGACCTATTTTGCAAAGTGGTTCGAGCTGCGAAATAAGCGGCGATAAAAAAATTATTGATAATTTGACTTTTAAAATGAAACATGCAATCTTTTAAAACCGTCTAACGGTCGTTTTTTCAATTCTAAGTCATATTTTGTGATTTTTCGTAAAGGGTCGTTTTCTATGGAATCACCCATATGCGTTTTTAGTTTTTCAAAATTATAACAATTTTCATCAACATTTGAATTCACCCCTTTTTTATGAAAATTGTTGCCTCTCCTCAATGATTTTCTTACACAATATAGCCCGTTATGTCAGTTTTGTTTAAAGATCTTATGCTTGAAGATCCAATCAGTAGAACGGGAGCCATCATTTTTTAAAGCCATCCATAAAAAAAATTTTAATAAAAAATTCCATGTAGATAACGGGATCTTCTCTCTGGTGGATGGTCGTGGACAATGGTCCAAGCAGGTAATTTCAATGCAATTGTATTGATTTTTCGATCAATTTAAAATCAAGATTGTGTCGCTTATATACCACGTAGGATAATGAATGAGGTATCTAAAAAACCGTTATTATATTTATATGTGACATTTAAAAACAACAAGAAAATTCATCAATGCACGAAAGAGACATGAGTTCATATGTGAAAGCGCTCAAATATTGCCGTTATCTCCGTCCAACTGTATTCTAGGACTCATATTTTTTTAATTCATATTTAAATCAATAATTTCTATCATCCCTTCAAATTTTAGCTTTCTAGCCTTTGTCCTTAAGAAGATAAAAATGAAATACTTCACAGAATAAAACTTTTCCATTCATTTTCATTATACTGCAGCTATTAGATTTTTAAACGAATAAATATAAATATCGTGTGAACACCCGATATTTGTTCGGTAAAAATCGAATGCCATAAAAAACGTGCGGTACAATTTCGTGTGAACCAGGCCTTATTAGCTTTAACTACAGCAACTCCCAAATGAAAGAAGCGCCATCTGCCGGATTATAGCAGATATACCAGCTGTCAAGTAAAAACTTTTGGAAGGGAAATTATTGGGAAATTTCCCCTACCAAAAGCTCTGGAAGCAGAGACCAGAACCTGCTACTTATTTCCAAAGTTTGTCAAACAAGTATAAAAGGCACATGTTTGACCAGCAGCGAGACAGTTTGTTTTTAATCGTGAATGAATAAAGTTGGTTTTAATAAAAGTGAAAAGTAAAGTTGGTGAATTAATTTCAGTGGTGAAAAAAAAAATTGTTTTGTTTGTAGTAAGAAAAGTAAGGTGTTTTATTTTGTGAAATAAATAAGTGGACGTTTTGAATAAAGTAAATAAGTTTTATTAACGAGCCTGAGAAAATATTACATTGGTGTCAGAAGTGGGATTAAACTTATTTTATCTGTGCACTCAGTAATTTATTGTGTGTTTCAAGAAAATAATCACGAAAAAGTGATCGTTGACTGTGAAAAGTGAAAAATAAAAAAAAAAAAAAAAACAATGAGTAAATCTCTGAATGATTCAAATTAAGTCGAACTTAAGGCAGAACTGAATAAGTGAGGTCTTCCTACTGCTGGAACAAAGAATGATCTTATAATTCGCCTCCAAGAAGGTATGAAAAGACGTGGAGAAGACCCAGACACGTTCGTATTCGACATTGCAATGGAGGAAGAGCAAGAACAAGTAAGTACGTCGGACATGACTAATATGATGTCTCAGTGGCTCGCAAAATTTGAATCGAATCTTCTCGAACGATTCGATCAACAAAGCCAACAACAAAAGTATCTTCTAGAACAATAAAGCCAAGAACAAAAGAATCTTCTAGAACAACAAAGTCAAGAACAAAAAAATCTTCGAAATCTTCTCGAAGGTAAGTTAGAGGCCTTTGACAACAGAATTATTGCCCTTGACGAGGTTGTCGATAAACAATTTTCGACTATCGATAGACAATTGTCGACTGTCGACAAACAATTATCAACAATAGAAGCAAAGTTCGAAGATAAAATCGAATGTATTACAAAGGAATTGGATAAGGTAAGGAAAATGAATGCTCGAGAAAGTTCTGGCGACTATCCAAAGAGAAAGGAGATGCATCCACCGACCTTCGACGGACAAACTTCTTGGTCAATCTACAAGAAGCAGCTTGAAGCAGCCGAAGTAACGAATGGCTGGGACGAGGAAGACAAATACATAGCTCTGACGCTTGCCCTCAGAGGAACTGCTGCTGGACTGCTGCAAACCATACCAGCAGATAAGAATGGCAACTTCAGTGCTCTTGTTCAGGCCATTGACAAACGCTTTGGAGATGGCCATATGCAAGAAGTCTATCGTGTTCAACTCAACACTAGAGTCTAGAAAAGGGGAGAAACACTGCAATAGCTTCAAGCAGACATCGAACGATTGGCGCATGTGGCATACCCAGCTGCAGGAGATGAAATCAACAACCAATTCGCCACAGAAGCCTTTGGCCGTTTTCGAAAACGTC
The DNA here is from genome assembly GCA_963921185.1 of Dasysyrphus tricinctus. Taxonomy (NCBI): domain Eukaryota; kingdom Metazoa; phylum Arthropoda; class Insecta; order Diptera; family Syrphidae; genus Dasysyrphus; species Dasysyrphus tricinctus. The sequence continues at coordinate 158,652,411 of OY992532.1, read as the reverse complement.
ATCTGCGTCAAAAATGCATTTGCAGAATGTTCTTTAACGCAAACTGCTAAAGTCACTTGTTCAAAAACATCATCTCCGGTGCAGCTGCGCAGTAAAAAAAATCGAGTTGACGTTAAAAAATTGAGAAACCAGAGAGTGTGTTCGTAAATATAAAATGCGTTTGCAAGTTAATTGAATAACATTCATAAAATCGATTTTGTGCAAGTCAGGACGATTGCATATGACGATTGCAATCTGCGTCAAAAAATGACGATCATATGACGATCAAATTGATTTTGATTTGATGTTTTCGTAAACGGCCTTTGTTCGTGCTGTATCTGACATCAACCTTCAGCGAGCAATTCGAACGGCAGGAAAACGTACACTCCCTGAAGCATTGGCATACGCCCTGAGCAGCAGAACAGGCTTCTCATCGGGTAAGAGAACTAGAAATTGAGGAATGTTCTTGCCAGAGAACTGCATTCCAAAGGAACCAGCGACATGGACCTGCTCGATGCTGGAACTGTTACAAGACCGGACATCTGCAACGCCAGTGCAGATTGCCACCTAGAAGACCTGGATGTCAACATTGTGGAAGCAGAAACAGTAAGAAGAACAATGTTAATACTCCTGCTCGTGACTCGCCCCGTTACTCAACCAGGAAACGAGTAAGAACCAACTTCGAGGGGCAGAAGCTGGTTTCTGGTATCAATGGCCCCAGGACCACCATCCAGGTCTCCCAGACAAAACGAAACAACAAAAGTCTGACTGTGGAGGCAACATTAAACGGCAAGAAGCAAGTGGCAACGATCGAAACCAGTGCCTCCATTGTTCGAAAGGACTTGGTGAAAATGACATGGCTGCATAACACCAACACTTACCATCTGAAAACTGCAACAGGAGAGGCAGCCAGAGTTTACGAGGAAGTTCGTCTTACAATCCGTTTGGCAAAACTGGAGTTTTCACATCTGTTTCTGGTAGCAGATACATTTGATGAGTTCATCGTAGGAATCGACTTTATTAAAGAGCATGGAGTAATTCTCGATATCGGAAAGCAAGTTCTCAAATATCGAAATGAGGAGATTCCTATGGTTAACGGCAATGAAAATTCATCAACTCTGAGGACTGTCATAAAAGAAGATATATGCCTGCCACCTTCTTCAGAAGTGTTCGTTTGGACAAAAATAAAGGGAGATTTGGGTAGCCATCGATACCTAATGGTGGAGCCATACTTTAGGCAGTCTTCCCAAAACATAATCCTAGGGAAGACTCTTGTCATCAAACCATACGAAATTAAGCTAAGAAAAGGAGAGATTGTTGGAAAGTGTGAATCCGTGTTCGTAATAACTACGATCACAGAAGCTGACGCACAAAAATCTGTGGACCCCGGGAAAGTGAAGCTATAAAGGCAAAAATTCTAAAGTCATCCAAATTATCTGGACGTCAGCTTAGTGTCGCTGGAAGCCTCCTTCACGAGAACGCTGATATACTCTCTTCACCCAGTGGGCAGTATGGTCGAACACAACTGATGCAGCATCGAATCGACACAGGAGACGCGAGACCTACTCGACAACCAGCAAGACGTCTCCCATTAGCCAAACAAACCGAAGTTGAAGAGATGATATCGACAATGAAGAGAAATGGGCTAATCTAAAAGTCCTTGGGCATCCCCAGTTGTTCTTGTCAATAAGAAGGACGGAAAAACTCGATTTTGTGTGGACTATCGGAGGCTGAACGATGTGACAAAGAAAGACAGCTACCCTCTGCCAAGAATCAGTGATACTCTGGATGTGATGGATGGAGCTGAATGGTTCTCAACATTGGACTTGAAGAGTGGCTACTGACAGGTAGAAATCCATCCAAAAGATCGAGAAAAGAGAGCTTTCTCCACAGGAAATGGTCTGTGGCAATTTAAAGTGATGCCATTCGGACTATGCAACGCTCCGGCAACATTTGAGCGTATGATAGAGTGCGTTTTAGAAGGACTTACTTGGAAATCTTGCCTAGTCTATTTGGACGATGTCATTGTTTATGGTAAGACATTTGATGAGCATGGTGGAAACCTTAAGGCCGTGTTCCAGAGGCTTCGAGACGCAAACTTGAAATTGAATCCAGACAAGTGCGAATTTTTCAAGTCTGAGGTGAAATACTTGGGAGATATCATCTCTTCCCAAGTAGTGAAGACTGAATGAAAAAGTCGACACCGTAAAGAATTGGCCAACACCACAGGACAAACATCTACTCCAGAGTTTCTGGGTCAAGTCACGTACTATCGACGATTTGTGAAGGATTTTGCTGCGATCGCGAAAAGTTTGCATCAGCTAACAGAAAAAGGCAAATCGTTCAAATGGTCAAGCGAGTGCGAGAAAAGCTTCTGAGAACTTAAGCAGCGCCTATGCAATACAACAGTTTTGGCCTACCTGGCACCAGGGAAACTTTTCATCATCGACGCTGACGCAAGTAACGTGGAAATTGACGCTGTATTGTCACAAGTTCACGAAAGAGAAGAGAAGGTCGTTGCCTATCACAGCAAGGTACACTCATAGCCAGAAAGAAATTATTGTGTGACCAGAAGAGAACTTCTAGCTCTAGTATCAGCGGCAAAACACTTCCATAAGTACATCTATGGACAGAAGTTCCTTCTTTGAACAGATCATGGCGCACTTAATAGGCTTTTGAACTTCAAAAATCCAGAAGGTCAAGTGGCAAGATGGATTTAGAAATTGCAGACATACGACTACCAGATCCAACATCGAAGAGATGGGTTGCACTCAAACGCAGATGCTTTATCTCGGAGACCATGCAAACCGGACTGCGAGTACTGCACACGCCAAGAAAAGAAGGAGGTTGCTGCCATCCAGCGATTAAGGGCAGATCCCATTTATGATTGGAGTAATAGTCCGGGAGCCCACCGTAAGATTACCTTTCTCATCGCGGCCACGCAAAAATTGGATGTCAACCGATAGCTTTTGTTCAAACATTTACAAAACTGCAGGTCGGACAAACTCTATTTGGTCGCAATGGTTAGAAAATGCACTTTTCAGGTTGTATTTTTCGCTAAATGTACCTAGGATAGTACAACTTATATAAATGGGGTATCAAATGAAAGCTAGGACTGTCCTCTACACGATGCCAATGGTCGGACAGACTTTTTTTGGCTGTTGCCACGAGTCCCCATAGCCCAATAGATCGGGCCCTGTCTGCAATGAGGTCTGGCGTAATCCAAGGATTGTTTTCCGTATTTTTGAAACTTTTTTGATGACTATTGATTTCATGTAAATATCTTTAAGTTTACCAACAAAAGTATTGTACATTCTTTCAGCATCCTCCTCTTCTAAAACCGAACTCCAACTTTCTTCTTCAATGAGCTGTTTAACTTTCAAACTGCATATGTGTGTGAAGTACTAACAACCTGTCTTTCTGAATGTGTTTGAGTTTTTATGTAATACAGTATTGGATAGTGGTCAGTGATTTTGCTTTCAATGACTGCAGTATGAACTGGATTATCTACTTTGCTAACTAAGATGCGATCAATCAACGACTCAGTTCCATTACGCGGATCAACTCTCGTGCACTTTGTTATGACGTTCAAAAGTCCCGACGATGCTAACATCTCCAAATAATCTTTTGCATAGCTTAAATTTAATTTTGAACTCTGAACATCTATGTTTATATTACCCAAAACAATGTACATACTCCTCGTTCTTCCTCATTTTTTTCAAATCGTTGCCAAGTTCATTAATAAATGCAACTTTACTAAATCCAGGAGGTCTATATATTCCAAGCATGTATGTTGTTTTATTCTCTTCTGTAAACTGAATTTTAATACTTTCATATGAAACCGTTGACGAAAATATTCTTTGGTGATTTAACTTATTTCGAATAAACATCATTATTCCTCCCCCTGTTGCAATATTTTTACCGCGAATTTAAAAGACGATTAGGATGACGAATTAACTTGAAAACCTCGAACTTTGGATTATGCGAATCCAATAAAAATAATAACAAACAAACGAATTAATTATTTTACAATAAATTGTGCAACCGGCACACGCGAAAAATATGATCGAAATGACTCAACTGTCAAAACGATCAAGAAGGATGGGAGATAAAGAGATAGACAAAAAAAATACTGCAACAACACTGCAACTACGATGCAGCCAACCGGCTAGTCAGCTGGGGGTGGGTTCGTCGAATTTAAATGCGAATAAAAAAGTAAACAATTCGAGTCGAATAAAAAGAGATTACGATGGTAAAAAAAAGTAAATTAGATGAAGATAAGTACAGGGGCGTTGGTACTTACGCTATAGGGTGGGCGCCAGGAAACTTTTTTATGGTTGTTTGCCTTAACCAGTAGCTGAAATTCTTCTTCAAATAGTTTGAAGGAAACACAAGATTTTATTCCCTGATGGGGAGTTTAAAAGTTTATTTAAAAAAAAAATGTCTGGGAAACCGTGGCTTACGCCTGGATTAAAACCCAGAATCTTTTCAAGATAAAAATGAACACAAAGTAAATAATTGTTCGAAGAACAATTTAAGCAAATAAGCAGAGATAAAAAGCAAACAAAGAAAACCGAAGCCGCAAGAATGGACCGCTATCACCGGTCCCGAAATAAAGAACAAAGAAAACTACGCTACCAATGGGGTCACAAGTCTCACAATTTTGAGATAAAACGAAATTAAAAGGCCAACCGAATTACTATTTTTCAAACACTTTAAATCAAAACGAATTAACTTTCGAACTACTATCAATCACTGTACTTATCTTTTCCTGTGGTTACAATTCCTTCCTCTTCCTTTTCCTCTAATATCCGCCCCGTTCTGGCGATGGTTATCAAACTCCTTTCCTTAAAGCGAGTTTTATCTCAACCAAATAACTCCTTCCTCGAACAACTTTCAAAACACTTTTCTATTATTACCAACTGTAATTAATTAATTAAACAATTTCCAAAATTTTCCAACTTTCTATATTTCTTTTCTTTTTCTTCTCTCAAAATCTTTAAAACCTCTATCGGCTATTCAGGTCAACCAAGAAGTGGTTGTTTCTGCCTAGCCTTTGTCTTCTACCGGCCTCTCTCTCACTCACACATTCTCACACACATTCGTATGGTTTTCGTGGAACTCTGTTACGGTTCCACTCCGAGGTTGAGTTCCAACGAAACTATCTCTCACTCACACATTCAATGGATTCCCCAAGTTGTTGGCGTTGTCCCAAAACTTGACGAATGCAAGGCCGGAGCAAGACATATTCACAATAATCTATATTTGAGAAAAGAATCAAAAAACTATAAAAAGTTGAAAACATAATTCTGAGCATTCTCTCAGTTACTCTACATTTCTAACTTTTTGAAAATTATTCGAAGAAGGCAAATATTTTCTTTTAACAATTTTCTAAACCTTTTTGAGGAAACGAAGGAGGAAGGCAAAAACCCAAAACAAACTAACTATTGCGCAATCTACTATTCGGTGGACCTTTGTGCAGATTTGGGGAATGAAGGGAATAGCGTTTAGCGTTCCATTCTTTTATGCGGTCGATGTTTATTTAAAGTTGAAATTAAAGTTAAACATTTAGGCTGGGCTTGGCGCCATGTTTAAAAAGAAAAGTTAAATTTATGATGATGTTATGTTGTCAGAAATCCACATTCATGTGAACAGTGTATGTTTTCATTCCCAGCTTCGTTAAGCTTCCAAGCTCAAAGTACAGATGGCGTGTGAGTCTCCAGGCCGTCCGCTGGCTCAACACGAAAGAATTAAGATGAATGATGAACCTAATTTGTCATCCTCCCCGAGCAACTCTCAAGCTCCCAGAGGACAACGGACAAAATTGTGGGTAGAAAATGGGATTGGTTTGGGGTGGAGGGGAAAACAGACAACGAGAGTTAAACTATGACCAAACAACATAGTTCGAAGAAGGTTTTAAGAACCGATCGAAGAGAGGTTTTTGTTGCGGTAAATCTTACCGTAACAAATTCCACCCTTACCTACCGAGGAGTAGAACCTGGCTTTCAGAAATGAAAGCGAAGTAAAAAGGGATAAGAAAAGGTTTAACAACACAATTATGGAATACATACACTACTAAACAACACAACTAAGAAGAAAAACTCGATCACGCCAGGTGAGAGTAAGCACATCACAGAGCTTGAAAACTCTCAGTACCTCTTAGCGCAGCTCATCCGCTACGCGACTAATTTTCTGGTCCTTCGGGTTCGTCGTGGTAAGGTTTCAAATCCTTTACATTCCAGGTACCTCGATTTGTACCTTTCTCGTCTACGAGGACGTAAGTCCATGGTGATACACGTTTCTGTATTCGAAACGGGCCTACAAACTTAGGCGCTAACTTCGATGAATAATAGTTCGCTGCTTCTGATAGTGAAAAGTTTCGTCGCCAAACCAATTCGTTCGGTAGGAATTGAACATCCCTCCGACGAAGGTTATATGTTTTCGCTGCCTTCTTGGTTGCCGACTCTAACTTTTTCCCTATCTCTTCCCTAAGCTTCCTAAACTGTTCCCTAGTATCGTCCGTATTATCGCCCCTAACATACGGAATGGTGGTTAAGGATTCGCCTCCAAAAGTCACCATACCTCGCCCAAAATTTGCGTAATACGGCGATACACCTAACACTTCATGCTGGGCCGTGCGAATACTGCACGCTACTTTCGCCAACTGCGAATCCCAGACCCTATGGTTTTCTGAAACATAAGCCCTAAGTGTCGTCTTTATAATCTGATTTATCCGCTCTGCCGGATTGGCCTGCGGATGGTAATGCGCCGTAAACTTTATCGAAGACCCGTAGCTATCACACAAAGATTTCAGTTCCTTACTCTTGAACTGTGGACCATTATCGCAAACAACGAATTTAGGAACTCCAAACAATAGAAAGACATTGTCTTCTAACTCTTTACAGACAGATTTGGCCGTAGCAGACCTCAAGGGGAACAACAAAGGGAATTTTGTGAAATAATCCACGACAGTGAGAATATAGATAAAACCCCTACTCGATTTAGGAAGTGGACCAACCAAGTCCACGCAAATCATCTCCCACGGATTGGAAACACCTTTCCTTTCCGTCATCAACCCAGCCGGTTTTTCATTAATCGGTTTCACGCTTTGACAAATCTTACAATTCCTAACATATTTTGTGATATCTGACCTCATTTTAGGCCAGTAATATCTTTCTCCTATCCTAGCAAAAGTTTTCTTTACCCCCATATGCCCTGCTAACGGATGGTCATGATTTTCTTCTAAAATCTTTCTCCTATCATCTTTAGGTAAAACTAATTTCCACTCACTATTAGTGTTATGGACTACGGTGTGGTTTGCTTTCACAAACTTAAACAATTTTCCCTGCTCTACTCGCCAAGCTGGAAAAGATAATGGTTTCTTTTCCACTTCTCCTATCATTTTCCCTATCCATGGATCGTTTGTGGGCTCTGAAATCCCAGCTAAAACCGGTACGCTTCGAGAAAGCATATCTGGCACCACATGATCCTTCCCTTTGCGATGAACAATGTCGAACTCGAACTGCTGCATACGTACAGCCCATCGAGCCAGCCTACCCGCTGGGTCCTTCAACTTGCTCAACCATATCAAAGAGTGGTGATCGGTAATAACCTTAAATCTCACCCCCTCCAGATATGGTCGCAACTTTTCTATTGCCCACAGAACAGCTAAGCACTCTTTTTCTGTGGTCGAATAGTTCCTCTCATTCCTATTAAGTGATCTGCTCAAATAGCAAACCACTTTCTCTCCCTCCTCAAAATCCTGTGTCAAGACTGCCCCAATCCCGAAATCAGAAGCATCTGTCTGAACGACAAATGGCTTCGTAAAATCCGGACAGGTCAGGATAGGTGCAGCAACGAGACATTCTTTTGCTTTTCTAAAGCTTTCCTCACATTCCCTACTCCACTCGAATTTCCTATTCTTTTTCAAAAGGTCGGACAACGGTTTTACCAAACTAGCAAAGTTTGGAATAAATCTCCTATACCAGGATACCGTGCCGATAAAACTCCTAACCTGCTTCACATTCTTTGGCGATGGAATTCCTAACATACTCTCTATCTTTTCTGGGTCCATGTGTAGACCGTTTCTGTCTACGACATAGCCCAAAAATTTTAGAGATGGCCTAACAAAATTACATTTTTCCCTACCTACTTTTAAACCTGCTTTAATCAATCTCCTAAAAACTTCATTCAAAATTTCCATATGCTTCTCAAACGTATCTGTCACGATGATGATATCATCGAGATAGACGAAGACATATGGTTCTAACTCAGGCCCTAAAACTGTATCTATAAATCTTTGCCAAGTTGCAGGTGCATTATGCAACCCAAACGGCATCCTTAAAAATTGAAATAAACCCCTACCTGGAACTGTGAAAGCAGTATACTTTCTCGAATTTTTCTCAACTGGAATCTGCCAATATGCAGACTTAATATCCAGTGAGCTCAAAAACCTAGCATTATTTAGCTTATCTAAGATGGCCGTAATATACGGAAGGGGGTATGCATCCCTAGCCGTAACCTCATTTAATTTCCTATAATCTACACAAAACCTATACGTGCCATCTTTCTTCTTAATCATGACAATGGGAGAAGCCCATGGACTGTCAGACTTTTCTATAACTCCATCCCTAAGCATATCTTCTAACTCTTTATCTATGAAAGACTGAACCACAGGAGACACCGGATAATACCGTTGCTTGATTGGTTCAGCTTCCGTCCTAATTTTGTGCTCCACCATCTGTGTGCACCCTAATCCCTCTGGCATATCCTTAAACACATTTTCCAAAAAATTATCTAAAACTTTCTTTTGTGTCTCGTTCAATTCCGTCAAATGATCCGCCACGGACATCGAAGCCAACGAACTTTGGTTCGAAAATGTCCATTCCCCTGATTTCAAATCCGGGACCACACCCGATAGAGCCCAAAAGTCTGCTCCTAAAATCAGTTTGTGGGGAAGGCGCGGAATAACGAGACACTCTATAAGAACCACCTGTTCTTTAACCCTAATTGGAAGTGAAACTACTCCTTCCACTCCAATACCTGCACCATCCGCTAAAATGACCCTACCTAAATTGGTTTTTACTAAATTTAGCCCTAAATCCTTTAAAATTGACCATCCGTCCCTGCCTACAATTGTGCGTGAAGCACCTGAATCTAAAAGTCCTAACATATTGATTCCATAAATCTCAACACCAAGATATGGTCGTTGATCCCTACCATTTTGTTCTAGCGTGAAACCTAAATTAATGTCTGCCGACTGGTTACCAGTAGGCGACCTAACAGATTTTAACGGAACTCTCGTCCTACTGACCCGAAAGTTCGTCTCCCGTTTCCCGAACATTGTTGGCAGTTACTACGATTAACTCCAACCCTACCACAACCATAACAACGCCTAACAGCGGAACACCTATTTGCAAAATGGCCTTCTCCATTGCAATTATAACACCTAACGGGCCCTGCACTACTATTTTGAATTTGGTTAGAAATATGTCCCTGTCGAACAATTTGGTTGTTCTCTGTGACAACCGAAACTGTTGGATTCTGTCCCTGTCGAACAGTTTGATTGTTCTCCGTAACAACCGAAACTGTTGGATTATCTAAACCTACGTATGCTAGATCTGGTTCTAGCAAAGTCCTATTCCTACTATTTGGAGGGGGAACATACGACTCCACGTTTGCTCTCACCGCTTCCAAATCTCTACCTAACGCCACTAAATCAGAAATGCAATTTGGTCTAGCCAAACCAAGTTGCATCTGGTAGAAAGGTGTCAAGTTCCGCTGAATCATTAACAGCTTCCTCCGTTCTGAAATCTGTTCGGAAAGCCTGCCGAACAAATTTTGCATCGTCGCCACATAGACACCAATGGACTCATCCTTGCCTTGTGTGCGATGCCTTATTTCCTCCAACAACTGATCATCATAATTCGGTGGCAAGAACTCCAGTTTCAATTCACTGACGAGTTCTGGCCACGAATTAATGGAAAGCCTAACTGCCCTAAACCAAATTAATGCCTTTCCTACAAAAAACTCTACTGCCGACCTAAAAAGTTGCGCTTCCGAAATCCCATGGGATTGGCGCATTTCCTCAACCCTCTCCACAAATGCGTTCACGGAGGCACCACAGCGCTCACCAGTAAACTTTATATTCCACTTATAAATTTGCTCAGATTTTTGCTCATATGTATGGACCCTCTCTACAACCATGTTTTCTAACCTATCTATGTTTCTAATGCCACCAGTTCTACCATCTGCCACTCCTAAGCCCGTCGATGTACCGGCAGAAGTACTTATCGACCCGCTATGAGGTTCAGCTGAACGCTGCTTTTCAACCTCCGAATTTGTTTTAAATCCGTCGTTATTTTTTTCCTCATCTTCAAGTTCTTCTGTGTCGTCTTCGTCATCCTCTAACTCAGCCATTGCCATAACTAACTTGTTTTTCAGAGCCTGCTTGCTCTTCTCCTGCACTTCATTTTCTGGTATGGATCTGTCTAACCTACGCAATCCCCACTCTACTTTCGTTATAATTTTTAAATATTCCTTGGAGGTTTCTGATTTTGGAGGATTTTCTAAAAGTTTCCGTAACTCAACTAACTTTTTCTCAACCGCCATCTGATCCTGTTCAAAAGTGAACGGATAAGCGGGAGCTACAAAAGAATTCCTACGCTCTAACTTGGTGGCAACCCTAAGCGATTTTCGCATCTCCTCAACCGTCCCTACAGGTAAACCTCGCCACTCCATCTCGTATGCGAGTTCGTCTTGCGACAATCTGTTGACTTCCATCGTAAATTATTTAAAAACGTAACTAAAAAAGAACTGAAATAAAATATGTATCAAAACTACCTTAATATGTAGATACAACGAAATGTGCTTCAACTTTTCTTATTAAAGTGCGGTAAATTGCACTGAAAACTTTTTAAGATGTACCAAAAGTACGAAGAAATTAAGTCAAAAACTATAAAAAAGTTTTAAAAAGAATTTCCAAAAATATCGAAATAAATTTTTTTTTGCACGTTGGCAACCCTAACCAAATTCTAAACAAAATTTCTCTTAAGCAACAAAAAAATTAAATGATAAAAAGAAGTGAAATAAAAAAAAACTTAAGATATTTTTTGTTTGCACTTTGGCAACCCTAACCAAATTTTAAAAATGTTCACCTAAAAAAAAAATCCAATAACAAACGGTACTAACAGAACTACAATCGAAAAAAATATATTTTTTTATTTCACTTTGGCAACCCTAACAATATCTAAAAAATCAAAAATATTTAAAACTAATAAAATCTTAATTAAATTTCACAAGAAAAAAAAATTAGTTAAAAATTTTCCGAAAATAAATGTTCACCTCCAAAAGAAGTACTTTTACAAATTGGGAACACTTATTTTCTGTTGTTTACAATATAATTCTACTCAAAATAAAAAATACTCAAATAAAAAGTCAAATAAAAACAACTCAAACATGAACTAAAAAGAGACCGCACTATTCTCTTATATACCAAAAAAACTATAGTCGCAAACAAAAAACTGAATTTAGAGCAATGTTAAACAAAAAAAATTAACAACAATCAATACCTAATACAATAATAATAAAATAAAATGATTGGAAAAAATAATATCAATATAAAAAACAAAAACACCTTACTCGCCTGTACCTATGTATGTATGTACTTTTTGTAGGTACTCCTGCACTCTTTCACTTCAACAATATAGATTCTGGAACTCGACTGAAACTTCTTGTAGGTATCAAATTGTATCAAATTTATATAAAATGAACCTAGGAATAAAAATAATTAGAAAAATTCAATTTGAGAACACAAAAAAAAGGAACAATTGAATTTCACCAACTAAAAAAAACAAACAAACAAAACAATTCCACTGTTGTAGGTACAGCCAGATGTACATAGGTAGGTAGGAATGAAATAGATTTTTTTTTTTTAATTTTCCCAACACGTATGGGCGCCAATTTGTTGCAATATTTTTACCGCGAATTTAAAAGACGATTAGGATGACGAATTAACTTGAAAACCTCGAACTTTGGATTATGCGAATCCAATAAAAATAATAACAAACAAACGAATTAATTATTTTACAATAAATTGTGCAACCGGCACACGCGAAAAATATGATCGAAATGACTCAACTGTCAAAACGATCAAGAAGGATGGGAGATAAAGAGATAGACAAAAAAAATACTGCAACAACACTGCAACTACGATGCAGCCAACCGGCTAGTCAGCTGGGGGTGGGTTCGTCGAATTTAAATGCGAATAAAAAAGTAAACAATTCGAGTCGAATAAAAAGAGATTACGATGGTAAAAAAAAGTAAATTAGATGAAGGTAAGTACAGGGGCGTTGGTACTTACGCTATAGGGTGGGCGCCAGGAAACTTTTTTATGGTTGTTTGCCTTAACCAGTAGCTGAAATTCTTCTTCAAATAGTTTGAAGGAAACACAAGATTTTATTCCCTGATGGGGAGTTTAAAAGTTTATTTAAAAAAAAAAAATGTCTGGGAAACCGTGGCTTACGCCTGGATTAAAACCCAGAATCTTTTCAAGATAAAAATGAACACAAAGTAAATAATTGTTCGAAGAACAATTTAAGCAAATAAGCAGAGATAAAAAGCAAACAAAGAAAACCGAAGCCGCAAGAATGGACCGCTATCACCGGTCCCGAAATAAAGAACAAAGAAAACTACGCTACCAATGGGGTCACGAGTCTCACAATTTTGAGATAAAACAAAATTAAAAGGCCAACCGAATTACTATTTTTCAAACACTTTAAATCAAAACGAATTAACTTTCGAACTACTATCAATCACTGTACTTATCTTTTCCTGTGGTTACAATTCCTTCCTCTTCCTTTTCCTCTAATATCCGCCCCGTTCTGGCGATGGTTATCAAACTCCTTTCCTTAAAGCGAGTTTTATCTCAACCAAATAACTCCTTCCTCGAACAACTTTCAAAACACTTTTCTATTATTACCAACTGTAATTAATTAATTAAACAATTTCCAAAATTTTCCAACTTTCTATATTTCTTTTCTTTTTCTTCTCTCAAAATCTTTAAAACCTCTATCGGCTATTCAGGTCAACCAAGAAGTGGTTGTTTCTGCCTAGCCTTTGTCTTCTACCGGCCTCTCTCTCACTCACACATTCTCACACACATTCGTATGGTTTTCGTGGAACTCTGTTACGGTTCCACTCCGAGGTTGAGTTCCAACGAAACTATCTATCACTCACACATTCAATGGATTCCCCAAGTTGTTGGCGTTGTCCCAAAACTTGACGAATGCAAGGCCGGAGCAAGACATATTCACAATAATCTATATTTGAGAAAAGAATCAAAAAACTATAAAAAGTTGAAAACATAATTCTGAGCATTCTCTCAGTTACTCTACATTTCTAACTTTTTGAAAATTATTCGAAGAAGGCAAATATTTTCTTTTAACAATTTTCTAAACCTTTTTGAGGAAACGAAGGAGGAAGGCAAAAACCCAAAACAAACTAACTATTGCGCAATCTACTATTCGGTGGACCTTTGTGCAGATTTGGGGAATGAAGGGAATAGCGTTTAGCGTTCCATTCTTTTATGCGGTGGATGTTTATTTAAAGTTGAAATTAAAGTTAAACATTTAGGCTGGGCTTGGCGCCATGTTTAAAAAGAAAAGTTAAATTTATGATGATGTTATGTTGTCAGAAATCCACATTCATGTGAACAGTGTATGTTTTCATTCCCAGCTTCGTTAAGCTTCCAAGCTCAAAGTACAGATGGCGTGTGAGTCTCCAGGCCGTCCGCTGGCTCAACACGAAAGAATTAAGATGAATGATGAACCTAATTTGTCATCCTCCCCGAGCAACTCTCAAGCTCCCAGAGGACAACGGACAAAATTGTGGGTAGAAAATGGGATTGGTTTGGGGTGGAGGGGAAAACAGACAACGAGAGTTAAACTATGACCAAACAACATAGTTCGAAGAAGGTTTTAAGAACCGATCGAAGAGAGGTTTTTGTTGCGGTAAATCTTACCGTAACACCCCTCTTTGATCATTCCGATTTAATATTTCTTGTTGAAAACCTTTAAGTTGATAAAATCCATTTTCATCTAATTCATTTATAAAGTGATTGATATTCAAGCAAAAAATATTCCAGTTTAGACGCATTGACCTTATATTAAAACGTGACTTCGATGCTGTTAAAATCATGTATTACCCTACAGTCAAGACTAACTTCGATTTCGTGTTTTTCATTTGTACTCTCCATTGTGTATGTACTGTTTTAAGTTTCTAATTGTTCTAATAAAAAAAAGAAAGAACAACAATTATTATACTCTCTTTATATTGGTCACGTCTCTTTCAGTATTAATAATTATGGATTGGGTATTCTCGCTTCTTCTACGTGCTAATATTTTCCCCGCACTCTCCCACACATATTGTCAATTTTCCTGCTATGCCTTTTCTTTCGTCAACCACAAGAGCATTGTATATCCAATCTATAGTATTCTCATGAAACACGATTTTGTAGGAAGAAATTTGGTCGATAGGTTGGCTGTGATCGCCTTATCGAGATCCCTTAACAAAAATTAGTATTACATTTGGACGCATAGATGGCCACGAGCTTTTTTTCTTCATGAGAATACTATAGAATTTATATACAATGACAAGAGATGCTTATTCTGCCTTGTAAGCTGATTGTATACATAAATTGTGGCATCGAACTCAGCTGGCATAGAATTTATATTGTTGTCGTTTGTGTTTTGTCTGAAAGCAGAGAGCTTAATTGGAAGAATGGTTCGTGCTTGCTTAATAAATTGTGTTGTGATGCAAACTTCACAATTATATTTGATTTTTCGGGTTTTTTTTATATTTGTTATGCAAACATTGGTTATATCGTTGTCATTAATAACATTGTTAATTGTTTTCCCAATTCCTTTCACAATCTTTTCCAAATTTTCTTGCGGAGTTAGTGGAATGTTTTTTATATCAATATTTTTATTTAGCATTTGTTGTTCCAAGCTGTCAATTTGTGTCTGCATATTTTCTTTTATTATGCCTTGCTTTTTATTTGTTTCTTTTAGTTCGGTAATTTCTTTGGTGAAACTTTCAATTAAAGCATTGTTCTTGATCATGTTTAGAATTGATATCATCGTATTTACTTCCCAGGAATTCACAGCCCGTGGTTATTTTATTTTATTGATCTCTCAACTGTCGAATTTCAGTTAGCACAGCTTGGTTGTCGTTGTTACTTGGTGCCTCATTGTTGTTGTCAGGGCTGTTAATCGGTCTTACACGCTTCGTTGCTTGCAAGTCTGGGGTAAGCGATCTGGGTAGGTCTACTTTTCCGCTGTTTAATCCTTCGGTTGCGCTCATGTTCCTACAAAACTGACATCTCCAAGATTCTTTCCGTACTCCCGTGATCCTCCAAGTTTTTTCTGTGACCGCTGGACATTTTGACATTGGAAATGCAGTTTGCGCTTGCAGAATGAACACTCAACGAAATCTCCATCAATTGGCAGAGAATCACCACAAGAAGCACAGACAGGCATTTTTTTTTCAGTTCTTGCTAATTATAACAAAGAAAATATACATGTGATACCTTTAATGTACAGTAAATCAAATAAACTTAATTAAATTATTAAGTTAATCACTTTCTTGTTTCAATTCTAAGTTCTTAGACAAAAAAGAGCTCAAAACTGAAAACTATCTGGTCAGGGTAACCCGCGAAGTGCAACCGAACGAAACGAACTTTGAACGGCTTCTATTCGAAAGGAGTGAGTAGCATAAAAGGGTGACCTTACCTGGCTGGCATATTCTAGAACAAATGCGAGGTAAAGAGATTTTGTGACGTATTTTTTAGACCAACGCTTAACGAAACCGAGGGCAGAGTTTGCTCTATTGATAGACGTGGTTATGAAAGATATAAAATTTAGTTCCTTATCACACACAACTCCCAGATCACATTACACCGGTAACTGGCTCGTTGTTGATTAAGTACGTACGTGAAGGGAGAGGAGACCGTTTACGTGAGTACGTTATAGCCTGGCACTTGCCTACATTAAGCTCAAGGAAGTTCTTCTGGCACCAGGTAGAAAATCTGTTAAGGTCATTTTGAAGAAGGTAGGAATCAGATGGGGAGGAAATGTTTCTATACATTTTTTTGTCATCGGCATAAATAGAAATCGAGGAATCTTTGATGACGCAGTCAACATCATTGATAGTTAAAATGAAAATCAGAGGACCGAGGTGACTACCCTGTGGAACACCAGAAGTTGCAAAGATAGGTTCTGATTCAAATCCTCGAAAGAGAAATTTGTATTAACGTTCACTCAAATACGATTGAATCCATGCAATAACGGAAGGTGGAAAGCCAAGTGCTTTGAGTTTGAAAAGAATAAGGGCGTGCGAAATTTTGTCAAAAGCTTTGCTAAGGTCGGTCAGTTTTGTTTACGGTTCGTTTCGTTAACAAAAAAAAATATATATATATTGTATTCTCTTGTGAAACACTAGTGATTTTTTAATAATATAAATTTATTATGAGCTTCAGATCCCTTACCACTGGTGGGGGGAAATCTTCAGCTATACGTTGGAATACTAATTAGAACTAAACTACTAAGTGATCGAAGAAACCCTTTTATACTTCATATTTGTTTACTCAGCAATATGATTGAAGATCATATGCTGCTCTTTGTTTAATAAAATTGCTGACACAAGAATTCTATTGGAATTATCAAAGATGCTTTGTGCACACAAGTTACTGAAGGCAAAATGTGTTGATATGCAGTTTTATATTTATAATATCGGATATCGTCATTCGCTATGAGATGAAATTATGAATCATTGTGTGAGCATTACATTTGGTATATGGAAAGATACTTTGTATCTTTCTTCATTATCATAGGGTGTTTAATATTATTACAAAATTATGTGAGGGTGTTCTGATAATGTAACCCCTCCCTCCTTAAGTTTGATGCTCTCCTGAGTATCTATAATTCTATTTTCAATTTTAATTTTTTTGGTTTCTTTACGCTTACAATATAATAATAATATTGCAATTACAACAATTATGATTGTTATACTTGTATATGATATGTTTTACATTGTTCTGATATTTTAATTCTTGTAATTCTTTTAAATTTTCGATTTGATTTATATGTATATTTTCTAAAGTAACATTTATTTTTGTAAAGTTTAGTGTATTATATAATGGAATTACAATATTTTGCTTGAAAGTTTCTTTTTGATTTGAATACAAAGTTGCATTTATTTTGATATTGCAATCTTTAAAATGTATTAGGTTATTTTTAGTAATTTTATATTCAATATTATTACAATAGCCATTTAGACTTGTTTCTAATAAATTTTTTGTTAATATAAGGCCATCTTCTATTTCTATTAATTCTTGATCTTTATTAGATCTAATCTTACAATTTTCGTATTTTGTTTCATATAAATTTTGTATACATATTGGACTTTTCTTTAAATGTTTAACATATTTAATTGCATTATTTTCATTCAATGTTTTGTTATAAATTATATAATTATACTTTGATATTTCGATTTCTAGTCCTTGTTCATTTGGAACAGGTAAAATAATTATGGTTTCATATTTATATGTAAATACTGGTATTTTTAAAATAAAAACTAAATTGTTATTTCTAGTTAATAAACTACTTTCTATATGTTCTAATTTTTGTACAGATATATTAAATCTTTTATTTTCTTCTTTTGTAAGAATATTTCTTCCTAGAATTCTTAATCTTGAAAAGACTATATTGTCTTGTAATTTCTCAACTTCATTGTTTAACAACATTATATCGGTATTAATTTGTAAGGATAATATACTTTTAGCTAAATTTTCTTGTTTTGCTTCTGTTGAATTAATAAAATTTCTAAGCACGTATTGATGTTTGTTTATTCTGTCTGCCATAGTTTCTAACTCTGTTTGGAATTGTGTATTAATCCCTATCTGTTTGTTTAATTTTGCTATAGCATTTTTATCGTTTTCTTCTATTATTTTCAAATGATTCTCAATTTCTAATCTTTCATCATTATCCATAACACCAAAAAGAAAATGGAGTGCACTACCTCCTATGTTTATTATTCCTCTCTTTTGTCTAGAATAAGGAAGTATACTATGTAATTTTGATTTTGTATCTCCTAATGCTTCTGTCATTAGTCTTTTTAATCTTAAGTCATTAAAATTATTATAGCCTGTTTCTATAGAAAATTCAATTTGTTTAATTATTTCATTATAAGTTTCTAAATTAATAATGTGAAGTATTTTGTCATATCTTTCAATCAATTCAATTGGCTTTTGTTTAATTATAATATATCCTGCTTGGTTACGAATTTCTTGCAATAAGAACTCTGATTTCACCATGGTTATGATGAAGAATAAATAAATACTTATGGCTTTCATATTGCCTGTAAAGAGATTAAATTATTTATCGCTATTTTGATATTTATATTTTCTTTTGAAAAAGCTTTTATGTATTTTTTCTGATTAGCATAATATTTGTTATTTATTTTTTCTACTTTTGTTTTCTTATATTTTGCAGCTATCTTTTTTGCTGTTCTAACTACATCTGCTTTTACGTATAAATCTTTATTTAAATCTGGTTCAACAAAATCTATTTTATTTTTATTTCTTTTATTAATATTATCTTCTTTAACTTTATGAATCTTTCGTCCTATTCTTCTAACTCTTCTACCTTAATTTTGTTTTGAATAAAATCTATAGGCTTTCTTAATGTCGTTGAATGGATTGTACAGTTATATATACTAACTGCTTTTATTACTTTCTCTTTTAAATTTAATACGTTCTTTTTCTTTTCTTGTACATTATATATTCTTATATGTTCATTGAGTGTACCGTGCACTCTTTCTACATCTGAGTTTCCTGTCTTATGATTTGGAGTTACAAGTTTTATCTTAATTCCTTCTTCGTTACAATATTCTTTAAATGCTAGGCTATTAAATTCATTGTCGCATACGATTTCTTCAGGTTTGCCTAGTATAGAGTTTCTAAGTTTAAGTTGCTCAATTATTTTGTGAGTGTTTCTACTAGCTATGGGAAAAGCTGTCAAATGTTTAGTAAATTTGTCAATAATTGTCAAAAAGTAAATATCTTTACTTGGAATATATATATCCATGTGTATAAGCTCATTTGGCTTAAGTGTAGTTTTACTTATTTCAAATTTTATTTTCTCTGGATTTCTATCATGTTTCGCTGTTTGACATACAGTACAATTGTTTATGTATCTTCTTATTAATTCCCTTAATTTTGGAAAATAGAATTCATTTTTAATTTGATTATATTGTTCATGAATCTTTTCAATGAGATTCAACGCATCATTTGTATTACTTAAATCTTTTAAAAGCGTAATGCATCTTAGTAATATCAGTTCACTTTGATTGCTGTAAAGCTCCACATATTTTTCCTGAATTTTGCAAAATAAATTATCACTTGGACAATATAATGCCACTTTTCCGTGATCGGGTAAAAATTCCCTTAATGCTTCAGTAAAATAATCGCCTACATCTTTTGATTTAATAGTTAGTCTTCTTACACCTTGGTATATACATTTTATATTTTTATTTTCATCTTCTGACTCTATAACTTCTATTTGATGTTTAAACATATTTGTAGGTAATTCTGAAATTCCTAAATGATCATTTCTTTCTTCTATACCACTATGATTTGTGGCTAACGATGTATCTTCATTTGCATTGATTGCATTGATTTCAAGTCGACTAAGGTAATCTGCTACACGATTTTCTTTTCCTTTTAAATATTCGATATCAAAGTCATATTCATTTAAACTTATTTTCCATCTCTGGAGTTTTGAATTTGGTTCTTTAAGGTTACTTAACCAAATTAAAGGTCTGTGATCGGCTCGTATTTTAAATTTGCGACCGTAGAGATATGGTCGAAAATATTTTACTGACCATACAATAATTAATAATTCCTTTTCAATAGTGCTATATCTACGTTCATGTTCGTTAAGGGTTCGAGATGCATAGCATAATGGATGATTTGATTGTGAAAGGACAGACCCAATTGCATAATTTGATGCATCTGTTGTTAACACGAATTCTTTAGTGTAATCAGGATATTTTAAAACAGGGTCACTAGATATGAGTAATTTCAGTTCTTCAAAAGCTGTAATATATTCTGGGTCTTTAATATTTATCTTTGTTCCTTTTTTCAGATATTTTGTCATAGGCACTGCTACCTTTGAATAATCTCTTATAAATTTCCTATAATAACCTGTTAGTCCTAAAAACGATTTTATTTGTTTAGTTGTGCATGGAATGGGTATTTTTTCGATAGCTTTTATTTTATCTGGATTTGGCTTTATTCCATTTGTAGTAATAACATGACCTTAGTATTCTGTTTCTTTGCTAAAAAATTTGCATTTATCTATTTTTATTTTTAAATTATTTTCCTTGAGTTTCTGAAATACTTTATTTATTGAAGAAATATGTTCTTCTAATGATGTGCTAAATATAAGGATGTCGTCTAAATAGACAACACATATTTTTCCTACAAGTCCTTCTAATACGTGATTTATCATTCGCTGAAAAGTAGCGGGGGCATTTTTTAATCCGAATGGCATCCGATTAAATTCGTAATGATTATTAGCTGTTGAAAAAGCAGTTTTATGCCTGTCTTCAGGGTTCACCAATATCTGATGAAAGCCTTTCGCTAAGTCAAGAGTAGTAAAATATTGGGCTCTCCCCAATTTACTGAATATTTCGTCAATATTTGGAATAGGAAACTTGTCTTCCACGGTTATTTCGTTAAGTTTTCTATAATCTATGACAATACGCCATTTCTTGATTCCTGAACTATCTATCTTTTTGGGTACAACCCAGATAGGTGCATTATATGGGCTACTACTTTCTTTTATTATACCTTGATCTAACATTTCAATTATTTGGTTTTCTACTTCATTTTTGTGTATTTCTGGGTATCTATACAATCGTGTATATATTGGTTTATTATTTTTCGTTTCAATTTTATGTGTAACTTCTTTAACATTAGTTAAAATATCTCCTTCTTTATAAAATAATTTCTTATTATTCTTGAGTATTTGAATTAGTGCTTTCTTTTCTTCCGCGTTCATATAAGGTTTAATTAATTTATTTATTAAATTTTCATTTTCATCAATTCTACATAAGTTTATTTGTGTATTTGATAACTCTAGAATATAATTTTCTAAAGGATAATTATCCTTGGGTTTTGATAGTAATGGTATTTCTATATTATTAATTTTCACAGTATGAGTATAATATGATAATTCGGCTTGTAATGGTATAAGTATATTGTTTCCTAAAATTCCGTCGAATGTACTATTCGTAATTGGAGTAATTAAAAATTCCATGGTCGATTCTTTTTTATTAAATTCACTTGGTAATGGCAAAATTATTTTTGTACGTATTAAATTATCTCTAAATAATGTTTTAATGGTATGTGGTTTATCTAGTTTAGTTTCAAAATGTTTTGGAAATATATTTTCTTTCAAAATAGAAGTTGCAGCTCCTGTGTCTACTAATAATCTAAGCTTTTTATTTAAAATATGGACATCTATGCAGGGTAATGGTCTGCTGAGGCATGTATTTGAAAATTTGATGTATCTTGAGTTAAATGATCTACTTCCATTGGTTCTGGAATATTTCTTTGCGTAACAAATGTATTACGATTTTGATTGGAAAAATTACCACTTCTGTTCGGTTGCCTATAATACTGTTCGTTTTGGTTTTGATTATTATTTCTATTAAAGTGTTTACCATTGTTATTAAAATTTCTCTTGTTATTATTCCTATAATTAAAATTTTTGAAATCATTTTTGTAATTTTTATCGTTTCTATAGTTTGGATTAAAATTATTAGATTTATAATTATTATTCTTATTAAAATTATTTTTGTACTCATTATTTTTAATGTTTCTATCGTTCCTATTATGAATATCTTCTTTTGTCCAATGACAAGATTCTAATTTATAGAATGCTTCGCTAAGGGTTGTTATGTTATGATATTATTGAACTTGCGTTCGGGGGTATTCTTTCACAAAATTTAGATAATAATCACGCTTCATTATTGAAAGGATTGTATTCTTCCGGTTTATTTTCAGATAAATAATATTTATTATTTAGTCTACAGAGGATTTCTGAGAATGTATTATATAGTTGAGAAATGTTTTTTGAATAAACTTTATCTGCTAGTTCTTTTAATTTTAGAAAAGATTCTTTCTCACCAAAATTCTTTACTAGAATATTTTTTATGTCTTGCCAATTATTAGGGTCGCCACTCCTTAATACTACCTCTAGTGCGAAATCTGTTATTTTTGATTTTATTTCACTCACTATAAATTCTTTTGAACCTTCGTTATACAAACTACATGAATTTATTACAAATTCTGCTTTTTTAATAAATATAATTAAATTACAATTCTTCCCATTATAGGTTGGTAAATTTTTTAATAATTTTAGGGGGTCAAGGTTGATTGAAGCCATTTTTACCTGATTTTCTAATCTTAATACTGGTTCACTGTTTTGTTGATCTGCTGCTACTGGATCTGTTGATTTGATCTCCTTTTCGTCGGGTTTTAATGCTGGTGGAATCCTATATGGATTATATTTCCTCATTTAATTATTCGATCTCGTTGGGGCTTTCGACTTGGATTATTATTTTTGCCACGTAAAGTTGTTCTTCCTTCTTTTTACACGTTGGGGCTTTCGACTTGGATAGTTCTGCCTCGTAAAGTTGTTCTTCCTTCTTTCACTTTTTCAATTTAGGTTATATACAATATACATATATTATATTTTTGTTTAAACTTTTTCTTCTGTCCCAGTTTTGTTTTTTAATTAATTCTCCATTTTAGTTGGAGTGAGCTACTAATTAGTATTTTTTCGATTTTATTTCGAAATTCGATTTTCACTCGAATATATATATTTTTTTTTTTTTTATTTCACTTTGTGTGTAGTATCTCTGCGGTGCTCTGCTCCCTTTTGAGTTTTAATTTCCTCTAGTTGCATTCAATATATATTATATTATTTTTTTCTTTTTTTCAGTCCAACATTCCCTCTATGGGATTTCGTGAAATTGTCCTTCACGGATCTGTATTCACTATGTTTTTCACTGAATATTATTAATTTATTGTCCTATACCTTTTTGGTTATATCACTTAACCGGTATTTAACTATTTCAATTAGTACGGACGATTATTTTTTTTTAAACTTTTTTTAAAACTTTAATAAGTACGATTCATTGATCTTTCGAGATCCTACCGACTGCGCCAGTTTTGTTTACGGTTCGTTTCGTTAACAAAAAAAAAATATATATATATTGTATTCTCTTGTGAGAATACCACCATCAAATAAAACACTAGTGATTTTTTAATAATATAAATTTATTATGAGCTTCAGATCCCTTACCACTGGTGGGGGGAAATCTTCAGCTATACGTTGGAATACTAATTAGAACTAAACTACTAAGTGATCGAAGAAAACCTTTTATACTTCATATTTGTTTACTCAGCAATATGATTGAAGATCATATGCTGCTCTTTGTTTAATAAAATTGCTGACACAAGAATTCTATTGGAATTATTAAAGATGCTTTGTGCACACAAGTTACTGAAGGCAAAATGTGTTGATATGCAGTTTTATATTTATAATATCGGATATCGTCATTCGCTATGAGATGAAATTATGAATCATTGTGTGAGCATTACATTTGGTATATGGAAAGATACTTTGTATCTTTCTTCATTATCATAGGGTGTTTAATATTATTACAAAAATATGTGAGGGTGTTCTGATAATGTAACCGGTCGCGATAACATCAACTTCTTTCCCAGCTTCCAGGGCACATATACTGCCAGAGACAAAATCTACTAAGCTTGTAGTAGTTCATCTACCACTAAGGAACCCGTGTTGATTGGGGGAGAAAATCTGTTTACAATGGAAGAGCATAGTGTCATAGACTATACTTTCGAAAAGCTTAGGTACACAGGAGAGTTTGGCAATGGGACGGTAGTTGGAAATTTCTTTTTTTGGGCCTTTTTTATGTACCGGAATAATGTAAGAAAGATCTCTTGTGAAATTGAGAGCTGGAAGAGAGCAGTCAGTGGTCTTAATAGATTTGTTGAACAGTTTTTTAATATTATTGAAGGTAAACCATCAGGACCACCAGTATATTTGACCTAAAGTTTATTTTTTCTTCAACAATAGATGGAAGAATAATAATAGAAGAGAGTGAAGTTTGGGTGCAGGATTCTAAATATGAAAAGAATTCTGAGTCCGGCTGTGAGGTGTTAGCAGAAAAAGATTGACTAAAGAATTGGGCAAATAAGCTAGTGATTGTTTTGGGATCATCTGAGCAAGTATTCATATATATGAGAGTTGAGGGGTAACTATCTTTAAGCGTTAGTGAAATTGAAAAAACTTTTGGGGTCAGATATTATGATAGATTGCACTCGACTGAGGTATTCATGATAAAAAAAATTACAAAGTTCAAAGAAAACATAGTTTGCGCTCTGAAAGTTAGAGAGATCATAGCCTGTCCGAGATTGCAGGTACTTTCGCCAAAGTTTATTCCTTTTATTTCGGAGGGATTTTAGTTCATTATTATACCATGGGGGACTAGAGGTAATGTTTTTTTGGGGTGCAATTGGGATTGATTAACGAAAGCAGCTAAACTCAATATAATAGAAATTAAAGAGAGCAGAACTGATATCTCGACTTTCAATGATACTACTAAAATCGACGGCAGATAGCAAATTATTAAGTTTGGGAAAATTTGCCTTTCGAAAATTAAAAGCCGTCATTTTTTCCGAAGCAGAAATAGTATGGGAGGAGTCGTAGGAGAAGGTAAGCAAAAGAGGGGGGTGGTGGGAATCTAAGGTAGAAAGAAGGTGATCACTCGCTGATACAACACGTCAGAAGAGAAGATTAGGTCGAGTTGACGGCCTAAACTATTTTTGACACCACTCAGTTGGAAAAGGTCTAAGTCGAAGAGGCAATCGGTGAATAATATTTCCTTATCTGATATGGCATTAGAAGTCATATAGTGGGATTCATCATCAGAGATATCCCATTGGAGATTTGGAAAATTGTAATTACTAATAGAGTTACATTGGCGATTGTTGATTTGACACAGACATATTCAAAGGGGGAGGAATCGGATTTTTTAAAAAGGCTTGAGTCAAAGCCATTATGTATTGCTAATAAAACACAAAGACCTACAGACTCATCGTTATCCAAGGAACCGTCCGCTCGAAAAACGTTAAAGTCGGGGCTAAAAAGCTCATTATCATTTATACTTGGTAAGAGATTAGTCTCGGTAAGTGCAAAAATGTCATAAGGTAAAATCATTGAATTGAGATAGACCGCCGAGGTTTTTGTACGAAGCCCTCTGACATTTTGATAACACAAGGACATAAGCTTGGGAGGTTTTTTATGACAAGGAAGAGATAAGTTATTAGAGTTAGGATCGAAAAAAGCTTTTGAAGTTAGAATGGCTTAGTTAATGGTTATAGTTATACTACCTGTTGTAACTGGATTCTCTTATTCGTTCACTTCTTTCCTTCTCTTGTTCTCTCCTGTCTTCTCTTTCTACTCCCTCGTATCCCTTCACACTGTCTTCTCTTCCCTTTATTTTTTCTCTCCCTTGTTCCCATAGTGACCCTCTTCCCCGTCCATCTCTCTGTCTCTCTTTCATCTCCTCTAAACATTCCCTTGCTATTTCGCTTCTTTTTCCATCTGTTAATTTCTGTTCATAATTCCATGCCCTTTTTCGTGCTCTAATCATTATCTTATCTCGTTTTGTTTCCTCTCTTACCATGTACCCTGGAGTTTGCCATTCTACCCCTAGGGTCCACTTGAGATACCTTTCTTGCACCCTTTTCATTTCTTGTCTCTCCTCCCATCCCCATACTTCCGCCCCATATACCATCACCGTTCACACCAGAGTGTCGAAAAGCCACATCTTCCTCTCCCAATCCTTCTCGAATTTCCTCCTTCCAATCCCCCATGCTTCCTTCATGGCCGCTGCTGCCTTTTTATTCTGCCCTTTATATGTGCTTCCTGCCCTCCATTCTTTTTGAACACATACCCCAGGTATTTAAATTCTTTTACTTCTTCGATCTTCTTTACCCTCCATCTCCAGTCTACTCTTGTGTTCCTCCCTCCTCCTTTCCTGAAACTCATCACTTTCGTCTTTCCCACATTTACTTCCAGTCTTTTCCTCTCGAAGTACTTCTCCAGTCTTCTTATCATGCTTTGCATCTCTTCTTCATTTTTCGCCATTACCACCACATCGTCTGCGTATGCCAGCTTGTTATAGATACACTCCGTGTTAAAGATAAAACCCTTTTCTTATATAGGAACACCCAAGTTCCTCTTCTAATGCACTTTTAGCACTCTTATTAATATTCGGATATTGCCCAATCACAATATCCACCACAGTAAACAACGGATCAAATTCCTTAATAATAATATTCAGATATTGCCCAGTTGCAATATCCACCACAGTAAACAACGGATCAAATTCTTTAATAATAATATTCAGATATTGCCCAGTTGCAATATCCACCACAGTAAACAACGGATGAAATTCTTTAATAATAATATTCGGATATTGCCCAGTTGCAATATCCATCATAATAATGCATCTGATGGTAGAATCCTTCTTTATTTATTAAAACTCTTTTGGTGGTCCATATTTCTCTGACCATCAAATGAGATAAGAAACAGTAAATGAATGTAAAATAGATTTAAGTCAGTCTGGAGTATTTAGTCAATAAATGAGGACGCACTTGCACTCCTCAAATAAAAATTCATGGTGTTTTAATTCTATTAAGTATCTGACGGTATAACAAATAAAAGTGGTGGCAGCGGTGAGATTCGAAAATATTCCAAATCGTGTGTTTCGGACTTAAGAATTTTCCTATGAAAAAAATTATAAGAAGAGCAAACAATTGTATTTTCAATCGGAATGTGTAAAAGTTCTAACAGCAATATTCTTCGAATTAAATAATAAAGAAAGGAAAAATAAATCTGCGTCAGTCAAATTGCATAAGATTGCAATTAAATGCAAAAAAAAAAAATATTCTTTCCATTCAAAAGTAAAGTGCAGTTGGAGATAAAATGTATTTCAAACATAAAATTCAATAACAACAAACCCCAACACGATAAAAATAAAAAAATATATATACCTACATCTGCATTGTGAGATAATCAGATAGAGCTAAAGCTGCAATTAGAGTCCAATAGGATACAAGTACGGAGAAACCAACATTTATTGATGACATGTGGATGATCGAAGTGAATCTATTTCATCGTATTATGAATTTTTGCAACACATACATACAGGTGAAGTAGTACTTTATTAGCTTAACTAAACAACTAGTGTCCTAAATATATAAAATACAAAATGTCTGAACAGGAAAAAGAAATAACACAAATCGAAAATAATACCAAAATAAGTTTAACTAAGGATCAAAAACATTTGGTTAATAAGGCCAGAAAAATTAAAAATGTAATTAAACTAGCACAAGATCAAATGTATTGCGCTTTGTTCAATAAAAAAGAGTAAGATTTGAAATAAAAAAAATGAAAAGAAGAAGAATATAAAAAAAAAACACTTACGTATTTATGAAGCAAAGTGAAAATTTAGCTAAATATTTAAGAAAACCAAGAAAATGTATACAAGTAAAGAGAAATGATGAAACTCAAAATTAAATAATAATAAACAATATGAATAACTTCAATTAAGTTTTACTGGGTTATAAAATTCATAAAAAAAAAAAAATATAAAATCAAAGTTTTTTCAAATAAAAAAAAAAAAAAATTAATATGGCAGAGTTAAGTCTAAATAACTTAATTAAATTCGTGCCGGATTTCTGGGGACAACCCGAAGAAGTTTTTAGTTTCCTTGAGGCTTGCTCTGATGCAACCTCACTTTGTTCCGATGCACAGAAACCTGTTCTTTTCAAGTTTATAAAATCCAAAATTAGGGGTAATGCAACAATTGCATTAATTAACAACGATTTCACCACATGGGAATAGTTGAAAGAAAAACTGGTTTCCATTTATTCTGACAAAAAAAGCCTTAATCAATTGATGCAAGAATTGCATCAACTAAAACGATATCCAAATGAAACGGTCAGTTGTTTTAGCCAAAGAACTGAAACGGCTACTAGGAAAATCTTAGAGCAAATAAGACTCGAAAATTCTGAAATGAAAATAGACGAAAGAAGGGCACAATCAGAATTTATAATGAAACTAGGTTTGACATCTTTCTGTAATGTGCTAAGACCGCAGTTGTCGACGTTCATAAGAACACAAAATTGCAAAGAGTTAAATGATGCAGTAAAACTTGCACAAAGTTAGGAATTGTCCCTCAATATAAATAAATTTACACCGAGCAATCGACCCTATATTCCTTTAGAATATAGTAATAGAAACGTCGTTCGTCATGTGAACAACGTAAATATAAAATGTTATAATTGTGGCAAGATTGGACACATAAGCAAGGACTGTCGGCAGCCTAGAGCTAACCAATCAACCTACCATAACAATAATTATAACTTAAGGGATGATAACGTCCAAAATGGCAATGTAAGGAATAACAATGTCAATAATAATGATAGAAGGAATAGCTTCAATGGAAATCAAAATAGAAATCCATTTAATAATAATAATTTAAACCAAATATCGAGGGTCAGTATGTGTCAAATGGCTCTCGAGGACAGTACAATTTCGGCACAACAAGAAATGTAAGCGAGAGTCCCCATGTTTTTATTGTATATAAAAAAGCTTGTTTTAAGTTTTTAATAGATACAGGGGCTGAAATATCTATCATTAGTAAGGACATTGTTGAGGAAGAATTAATAAATAAAGCAGAAAATACTTTTATGAATGGAATCAATGGGGATTCCATGACATTAGGAAAAATTAGAATTTAAATACAAGAGAAACACCAGTTAGATTCCGGAACTCAGTAATAGGACCAAAGTTTGAAGAATTGGAAAGTACAAATATTTTCAAGTGTACTTTTGGAACAAGACAAGAAAATAAGAGATATTTTAAAGTATAGGAAAGCTTGAGATTAGAACATCTGAACGAGGAGGAAAAGGAAAATATTTTAAAAACTATTCATGAATTCAGTGATGTTTTCAGCGTAGAAGATGAAGCCTTAACGGCAACAACTAAAATAGAACACGTTATTCCACTAGTTCCTAATATATAGCATTCGCACATTAAATTAACCAAATCGCAAATAGGTTTAACCTAAACGCAAATAAGTTTCACCCAAGCGCAAATAGATTTAACCCAAACGCAAATAGAATTAACCCAATCGCAATTCGAATTAAACAAAACGCAAATAGAGTTAAACTATTAACAAATTATTTTAACCAAAATGCAAATTGAATAAACTTTAGCTTGATTTATTGTTCCAGGTGTACTTTTTGGGTTTAATGGAATGAATGCTATCCATAATTGTTAAAAAGCCATTATTAAGGGAATAGCCTTTTATTTTTGGTAAGTTCTTGGAAAAATGCGCAAAACTAGTTGAATTTACAATTGGGGTTTTGTCAAAATCTTATGGTGAACTATTCCTACTGTTATAAGCCTTCCATTTCTTCACCACACAGCTGGAACAACAAGTTGAGCCCGGGTTAATTCAATTTGCGTTTTGGTTAAAATGATTTGTTTATAGTTTAACTCTATTTGCGTTTTGTTTAATTGGAATTGCGATTGGGTTAATTCTATTTGCGTTTGGGTTAAATCTATTTGCGCTTGGGTGAAACTTATTTGCGTTTAGGTTAAACCTATTTGCGATTTGGTTAATTTAATGTGCGAATGCTATAAAACCTATTCAGTCCAAGACTTACAGATACCCGAAAGTTCACGAAGATGAGGTAAATAAACAAGTAAGTGAACTACTAAACAATGATATCATTCAACCTAGCCAAAGTCCATGGTCAAGCCCGTTATGGGTGGTACCAAAGAAAAGCGATTTAAACGGAAACCGGAAATGGCGCATTGTTATCGACTTTAGAAAGCTCAACGAAGCAACAGTAGGGGACAGTTATCCACTTCCGAATATAAATGAAATATTGGACCAACTTGGCAATAGCAAATATTTTAGTACACTAGACTTGAAATCAGGATTTCATCAGATTCCAATGAAAACTGAAGATATGTGCAAGACAGCTTTTAGCACTGCTTATGGACATTTTGAGTACAAAAGAATGCCTTTTGGGTTGAAAAATGCCCCCAGCTGTTTTCAAAGATTGATGAATACCATCTTGATAGGATTACAAGGCATAAAATGTTTTGTATACGTTGACGATATTGTCATATACGCAAATATTTTGATGGATCATGAATTTAAACTGAAAGAAATTTTGAATAGGTTACGAGAAGCTAATTTAAAGATAGAACCGAAAAAATGTGAATTCTTGAGGAATTAAGTCTTATATTTGGGTCATATTATTTCCGATGAAGGTGTAAAACCCGACCAAAAAAAAGTGGAAGCTGTAACAAAGATAGCAAAACCCAAGAGCGTAAAAGATATAAAGTCTTTCCTAGGTATGGTGGGCTATTATAGAAAGTTTATCGAAAACTTTAGTAAAAAAGCTTTACCATTGACGCATCTATTAAAGAAGGATGTATTATTCCACTGGACTGATGAACAAGATAAGAGTTTTGAGTGTTTAAAAACTATTTAATTACTAGACCGATTTTACAATACCCCGATTTCAGCAAAACTTTCAATGTAACGACCGATGCAAGTGGCTATGCGATAGGCGGAGTACTAGAATGAGAATAAAAACGTAAATAATTGAAAAATAATTATTTTTGTTTTTGTTTTTGTGGACTTCTTGAATTTTAATTCAATTTTTAAAGTTTTTGTGACCTTAAGTCCATATGCGTTTCGCCCAGGTACAACAATTGGGCTCATCAGTTAGATGTTGTTGTACCCTTCTAAGACGCATAATTTTTAGTCGATGTATACCGACGTGTATTAAATAAACAGCACAAAAGCACTGTAAATTATAATAAGTTCTAGTGGAATTTGGTTAAATTCAGACGACTAGAAATAGATGATGGTAAAGCCCGTGGTCTGGCTGGTATTAGAATGAGAATAAAAACGTAAATAATTGAAAAATAATTATTTTTGTTTTTGTTTTTGTGGACTTCTTGAATTTTAATTCAATTTTTAAAGTTTTTGTGACCTTAAGTCCATATGCGTTTCGCCCAGGTACAACAATTGGGCTCATCAGTTAGATGTTGTTGTACCCTTCTAAGACGCATAATTTTTAGTCGATGTATACCGACGTGTACAACAACATCTAACTGATGAGCCCAATTGTTGTACCTGGGCGAAACGCATATGGACTTAAGGTCACAAAAACTTTAAAAATTGAATTAAAATAGGCGGAGTACTATCACAGACATCTAATAATGGTACGGAGCTACCTATTAGTTTTATAACCCCAACTTTGAACAAACAGGAAAGGAATTACAGCACTACAGAAAAAGAGTGCTTGGCCATTGTTTGGGCCGTAAAACAATTCCGACCTTATGTGTTTGGACGGAGATTCCAAATCCATACCAATAATAAACCACTCTCGTGGCTTTTTAATGTGAAGGATCCTGGTTCAAGACTTGTTAGGTGGAGGTTAAAGTTAGAAGAGTATGAATATGATATTAATTATATCACAACAAAAACATAAATGTTAAAAAAGGAGCCAAGTTCTTATGTGTACAAGAAACCTGTGCGTAAAAAGTCAGCCAAAAAAAGTAATGAGATCTAAAATATATGCCAAGTTTTAAGTTCATGAAGTTAAATATTAAATATCTTAAGTAGAGTAATATCGAAACAATTCCAAATCATGACAGAAATTTGGTAATTAATGATTACTAATTAAAATTTGGTGGGTTCACTGGTCAAGTTTTCATACATTTTAAAATTGTGATTAAGTAAGTATTTTAGAGAAAACTTGCCAAGTAAATCCACCAAATTTTATTCAGTAATCATTAATTACCAAATTTCTGTCATGATTTGGAATTGTTTCGATATTACTCTACTTAAGATATTTAATATTTAACTTCATGAACTTAAAACTTGGCATATATTTTAGATCTCATTACTTTTTTTGGCTGACCGTCGGGAAGTGGTCCATAATTTTGATGATCTGTCAGTGAGTCAGTCAGTGAGTCAGTGAGTCAGTCAGTTACGGTTTTTGCGATTTTTGAAGTCCTATATCTTGGGAACTACTAATGCTAAAGAGTTGAAATTTGGAGAGCCAACTGTGTTTGATCAGTTCAGCAAATACTCCGAATTTGAAATTTCTGACTTGATTGGTACTGAAGTTAGAGGGGGGTTGAAAATCGCCTGTAAAAAGGGTGTTGTGCCGCGAACTTGGCTGGGCACTACCGTGCCCTTTGATCAAGGGAAAGGAAAATGTTGTGGCAGACGTATTAAGTAGAAATGTTGGAATAGTAACTAGGGGAATGAAAAAAAAGATGGTTTAGAAAAGGCAGCTCAAAAAATATCATTGTTGGTAACAATACGGAGTTACATAAAAATAATACCTTAAACAAAAAGAGATTGGAAAGTAAGGTTCGCTGAAGATTTTGAAGTAGGAGAAAGTAGTGGTATTCAAAATCAAACACAAAATTTAAGGGAAGGTAATGAAAAGGATTTAAGTAATAATAATGCCGAATATGTAAGGAATCAGATCGAGAATCAGATATTACCAAACGGAAATAATAGTGATAAAATTATCCAATGCTCAGATGTAGAAAGTACAGACAAGGAAAAGATATTTCTTTAATATATGGAAGACATAAATAAAGTTTTGTTTGAAAATCATAATACTCCAATAGGTGGTCATAGTGGGGAGTCACAGATGATTCATCGAATCAAGGATAAAGGATATTTTTGGAAAAATATGTACAAAGACATAGCTAATTATGTAAAAAATTGTGAAAAATGTAAACGACAAAAAATTTCAAGGCATCCAGTAAAAATGCCAATGAGTTTAACTAGCACTTCTGATACAGGGTTAGAAAAGATTAGTATCGAAACAGTCGGTCCGATGATGGAGAGTAAAAATGGATATAAATATATCCTAACGATTCAGGATGACTTAACAAAGTTTATCCAATTTATTCCTTTAAAAACAAACCAAGCTGAAGAAATTTCTAAAGCACTTTTTGAACATTGGATAGTAAAATTCGGTATACCAAAGATCTTATTATCTGACAATGGTTCAGAGCTGGTTGGTCAAATTATGACTAACTTGTGCAAACTCTTTAAAATAAAAAGATTACAACTTCACTTCATTACCCCCAAGCCAATGGATCAGTGGAACGAGCTCACTGCAAATTAGGCGAATACTTAAGATCATTTACGGAAAAGGACCCTACTGAATGGGATGAGTTTATTCACTTAGTAACACTGCATTATAATACTACAAGACATAGCAGTACCAAGTTTACACCTTTCGAACTTTTGTTTGGAGTTAAATGTAATTTACCAAGTTCAATTGGTCAAATCCACGTAGGAAACAGTTATGATGATTACGTTTCAAATTTAAAAGCAAGATTAAAAAAGTTACAGGAAATTGCAAAAGAAAATGTTATCAAAAGTAAAGAAAAACCTAGAAACAGACAAAAACCCGAAATAAATAAAGTAAAATATGAAATTGGCGATTAGCATCATTAGTTTTATTGATATTAATTACCTTAATCTAAGATACGATACATTAATCAATATAGAATCTAGTTTGTTAAGACTTTGCAAAAATACATCTTCTATTAAGTTAACCGAAATTTCTAAAGGGTTATGTTTACAAGAAGAATTCATTTTCAAAAATAAATTAGTTTTATTGAAAAATAGTCACGAAAATCTTTTCAATTTAATTGGAAAACCCAAAACGCTTTAAGAGAGGCTGGATAGATATAATTGGTACCGGAATCAAAACAGTCTTCGGAAATTTAGATAGTGCTGATGGAGAATATTATGGAAAAATGATCGATAATTTAGATAAAACCCAACATAATGTAGTAAAATCCATTCAAGAACAAATCCTTTTGACTAAAAAGACAATTGAAAATTTAAACCACACTAATTTTGAAATAGAAACTAGTTATAAGATTTAAAACTAATGAAATAATACAAGAAATTGCTAAAATGTCAAAACTAAAAACAGAAAAAGAAAGAGCCATTAAAAAAGAAATCCACATAAGTGAATTGTCACAAATGCTAAACTTTGTTATTTTGGATACTGAAAGAGATTTAAACGAAATTATAGACATAATATTATTTGCCAAACAAAACATATTGCACCTAAGAGTTATTTCCCTATCACAATTTTTAGAATCAATACATACTAATATTGAAAATAAAAATCTTAATTTTCCTTTTGAACCAATATTAATAAATATACATTTATATTATAAGATCGTAGATCTAGCAGTTGTTCTACATGAAAATAAAATATTATTTGTTATTACAATACCTTTAATTTTAAGTGAAAAGGCTCAGTTGTATAATCTGGTTCCTTTACCAGAATTAAAAGGATATCATTTTAACTTAATCAAACCAAGAATGAAATGTTTAATTGTTACCGATAATAAGGAAAAATACTCATTAATGAATGATATGAATTGTAAAATAATTGATGATTTTAAAGGTCCAAGGATATGTAATGAATTATCATTGCAAGAAGTTTTTGTATCTGAGGAATGTGAAATAAATTTGTTTATGGGAAAACCTTATACAGCAGATTGTAATATAAAACAAATACAACTTTCGGAAAATTTCCATAAGTTGTCTATTAAAAATAAGTGGATTTATTCCACAATGTATAATACCAAGATATTTTGTAAATGTAATAATATGGAGAATTCAAAGACTATTGGCCCAGGAACAGGTTTCATTTCTATAAATGGAAATTGCGAGGCAAAAACCATTTCAAATAATTTAAAACCTATGAAACAACATTTTGTTAATTTTACTGATAAAATTATATCAAAGAATATTTTTGAAGATAATTGTTGCCTATTAAATTCAGATGAAGAAGAAAGTAATACTGTATTAAATCCTGTAAATAAGAAAATAAATTTTGAAGAATTAGCGGATTTAGCAACAGATGCAAGAAATATTGAGAAAAATATATTTGAAATACTTTTTAATGAAAATCCTGTACGGAAAAGTATAAGCTATAGTTTGACACTGATTATTTTTATAATCATGATATGCTTATGTTGTTGTTGTATTAAATTCAAAAGATGCATGAGCTTACCGTGTATTTGTTTCAAGAATTGTTTTAACATAAAAAATGATATAAAGCATACCGAATTTATTCGAAGTGCGGATGACTTACCTTTAGAATCCTTAAGAGTGTTCCGGACTGAAATGGTGATTTCATGAATAAGATTGCGAAGCGTGTACTCATCCGATCAAAGCGATTAAGGTGTCTATGGACAGATAAACTTATTTTCTATGCCATCATTGGAACAAAAATTTAATTTTGTGCTCTAGATTTTGGTAAAAGCCTCTAAGAAATCGAGAAAATGGCTAAAATGGCTGTTTTTCAAAGCAAATGTAGCCTACACTATAGCATTTTTTGCAAAAAAATGTTTAAAAACATAAAATTCCATATTTTTATTATGCCACTATTGGAGAAATTTTTTAATTTTGTACCTTATAAAAATTTTAATAATGCAAAATAAAAATGCTTGTGAATTTTGAAAAAACCCATTTTTGACAGTCAATTTTTTATTATTAACGGTATTTTTTTGACAATTTTTTTTTGTAGTGGATATAAATTCAATATATTTTTCATGATTTTCATTAATTATGTAATCATATTTGTATCATTTGCTATTGAAATTTTTAATTCTTAAAATGCAGTTTTTGACAGAAAATTTATGTAAATTTAGAAGTTAAAATCAGTTACTTTTAGATTTTTTTTTAAATACAATAATACGCCTACTAGTGACCAATTAGTAAAAATGCGAAGTTTTATAAAACAAAGTATCTGATGAAAGTGAAAAAAATGGTCTTATATATGCAAAAAAAAAAGTTAGCAAATGACTGGTTTTGTTCAGTTCGGAACACTCTTAAGGAGTAAGATTTCGTGATGTTAGACCGAAATCTTTCATAAGGGGGGAAATGTTATAGATACACCCCATTTTAAAGATAAAACCCTTTTCTTATATAGGAACACCCAAGTTCCTCTTCTAATGCACTTTTAGCACTCTTATTAATATTCGGATATTGCCCAGTCACAATATCCACCACAGTAAACAACGGATCAAATTCCTTAATAATAATATTCAGATATTGCCCAGTTGCAATATCCACCACAGTAAACAACGGATCAAATTCTTTAA
This sequence comes from Dasysyrphus tricinctus, assembly GCA_963921185.1. Lineage (NCBI taxonomy): Eukaryota > Metazoa > Arthropoda > Insecta > Diptera > Syrphidae > Dasysyrphus > Dasysyrphus tricinctus. The sequence goes on along the minus strand of OY992532.1, from coordinate 158,616,019 downwards.
TAATAATATTCAGATATTGCCCAGTTGCAATATCCACCACAGTAAACAACGGATGAAATTCTTTAATAATAATATTCGGATATTGCCCAGTTGCAATATCCATCATAATAATGCATCTGATGATAGAATCCTTCTTTATTTATTAAACTCTTTTGGTGGTCCATATTTCTCTGACCATCAAATGAGATAAGAAACAGTAAATGAATGTAAAATAGATTTAAGTTAGTCTGGAGTATTTAGTCAATAAACGAGGAGGCACTTGCACTCCTCAAATAAAAATTCATGGTGTTTTAATTCTATTAAGTATCTGACGGTATAACAAGCGAGCAAATTCTTTTTTCTCTCACTTTTATCCCTCCCCAGCTCCCTTTGCCCAGTTCTTCTTCTATATCCACCGTTAACAAGTTGAACAGTATTGGGATCATTGGGCACCCCTACCTTACCCCCTTTCCCGTCCAAAATGTTTCCCCCATCACTCCTGCCAATTTCACTCTACTCGTTGTTTCTTCGTAGACCTCCCCTACTCTTTCCCTGAGCCCTTCTCTCACTCCTCTTTCCTCCAACGCCTCCATCATTATTGTCCTGTCTACTGAGTCAAACGCAGCTCTTAAATCTATAAATAGTGCCACTAGTTTGCCCCTCTCCTCTGCAACCTCTTTGTTCACCAAATAGTTCAGCACATATACATTGTCCATCGTTCCTACTCCTCTTCTGAAACCCGTTTCATTTGGTGGAATCATCCCTTTCTCCTCCGCTTCTTCTTCTAACCTCTTCGCTAAAACCATCGTATATATTTCATATAGCGATGGCATGAGCGTTACTCCTCTGTATTCCTCTACCTTTGTTCCTGCGCCTTTCTTTTTCATTGGGGCAATCACTCCCTCTTTCCACCCCTCCTGCCATCCGTCTCCCCTCCACACCTTCCTACAGATCCCCCATGCTACCTCTATCGCTTGTTCTCCTCCATATCTCCACACCTCATTAGGTATACCGTCTATTCCCATTGCTTTTCCTTCTTTGAGTTTTCTAACCACCTTTCTGATCTCCTCTTTACTAATTTCGGTCTCGTCTTCCGCATTCTCACTCTTTCTTCCACCCCTCCAGTTAGACTCATAAAGTATTTCTTCCTCCTCCAAGCTTACTCTCCGCATTCTTCTCTCGAATTCCCGTTTCATCTCCTTAGACCATCTTCCCGTTTCTGTTCGTTTTACTTCACTTTATCCCTCTTTCTCCTTCTTCCTATTTTTATTGTGATCACTAATGGGTGATGATCCGATTCTACTCTATCTGTTACTTCCATCCTTTCTACTACTCTTCTCGTGCTTTCGTCATCTAGTACATAATCTATTACTGTCTCCCCTCTGGCTCCTGTATACGTGAACTCTCCTTCCTCATCCCCCTCTATATTTGTAACGGTATTTGCTGTCCCTATCCTACAAAACGATGTCCTGTTATTTCCCACCAAAAACCCAAGGACGACAGGGCTCCTTTGGTATGGACGGGTCGTAGGGTAAGTTGTCCGAGTAGTGAAGTGCAGTAGTTATGCTTGCGTATCGCGCGACGCTAGCTCGTCGGTGTCGTGGGATCTTGCACAGCTACTGGACCTCCGTAAAATTTAACATGCCTATTCTTATTTCTATATTCAAACTAGAACACACACCGAATATCTCTGTATAAACTAGCTCAATCGAGTCCATTTCAATTATCTGAGCATCTTGTTGGGAGACCGCTAGGTGTTGTTAAGTTCCCTTTGCATTCCCTCCCTCAGCTAACTATTTAAAAAAAAGTAGCCATCCTTGGCTTAACGCCTTGCAAAATTATAGCGAAAGCCCCTTACTCAAAGTCGAGCGTCTGTTTAATTTACACTCCCTTTCCGTCGACTATCAACTATCATTGTACGCCCCCAATAGCAAAAATAACTCAATTATTCATGGCAATAAAATATTTCCACTCATAAGGAAAACGTTGAATAAAAGCTCGAAGCTCTCAGGATCATTATATACAAATATGCATTTTAATATTTAAAATTCAAAATACAACTTAAAACTAAAATCCTACTCAATCTGTGATGATATCTGTGATATGTTTTGTCTTATTTGTTTAATTTTAGCTGATGTTCATGTGTGCTTGTGTTTGTGTTAGTATAATAATTTCTTTAAGTTTTATTTTGGATTACTATTTGTTAAGCTTTAAGTCTCTTTTAATCTCTCTGCTACTCCAATGCTGAGTGACTTTTCTCTTAATTAAATGCTTAACTCAAACACACACACATATGTCCACCAGTACGTATACGTAATTAAGTAAATTTTAATCGTTTTTTTTTCTTTCTTAATTTGATTGTATAGAATATCTTTAACTTTTCATTTTATCACGATTTGTAGCCCACTGTCTCAAAATATAACTCAATTAATAAATGCTTTGACACTTGGAAATAATATCTTATAAATTAACCTTATGACACTTCATTCATAAGAAGGGTTTAATCCAATCAAAACTAGATGCGTTCAATATCAAAAGATTTATGAGAAAGTAATAATGACTCGCCGAATTGCCTTTATTTTGAATTCGTTTGTACTTCTTAGCTTTACTCTACTGAAGATGGCTGAATCCTCCGATGGATGGTGAGCACAGCATTCATAAAAGGGTGATCGATCTTTTGCTAAGCACTTGGGAGAGAAAAAAATTATCTTTCGGAATTGAGCGCTCTTACAAAATGATTAATTAAATGATTACTTATCTTTCTTTAGTTTTAAAGTGGACAGCTCAGTGGGCTTACAAAATATGTAGTTACATATACAATAAAAAAATCTATGACGCTGATTATGCTGGGAAGGTATTGATGAGCTTGGTCGGGTCGTAGGTTGGCACTGGAGAGAAACGACACAGCTTGCACTGCTGATGAAGAAGTTTATCAACAGTGCAGATAAGCTTGGTCGTGTCATATGTTGCCACTGGATAGAAGTGACACTACTCGAACTGCAGATGGTGACGTTGATCAACAGCGCTGATAAGCTTGACTGTGCCGTAGGTGCTCACTGGAGAGATGTGACACGAACTTGCACGCCAGTTGACGACATTGATCCACAGTGCTGATAAGCAGGGTTATGTGGACTTCTTTTGGAGTTCTTATATCGATGCTTGTCGGGTTAAATTGGCTTCGGTGATCAGCCGGTGATAAGCACACGAAGCTGTATGAGGTAGGTCGTGTACAGACACAATCAGTGTTCTGAATTGAGATTGAATATATATTCTCGATTATCTTGGATGATGGGAGCACGTGTACGTACCTGAATCGGGGCTGTGCTTTCGTAGCCTGATACTAGAATATATTTAAAGCAACGAGGCGAATAGCCGTGATTGCTAATTTTTTTTTTTTTTTTTTTGAGATTTTACAATTTTGGTAGGTAGCTTAAATTTTCGGGTAGATCTTCGCGAAGCTTCTGTAGACACGTGTTTCAGGTTTCTTCCCTGTTAAGTCGCAGAACTTTTGTTCACTTTTTGCTTGGGAAGCAATTCGCATGGGCTGCGGCTGCCGTGTAATCGTCTCGTCTTTGTCGATTTCGACAATGAGACACCACTGGCGACGTGACGATAGAAACTTTCCTATAGGATTTATTGTTTTCTTTAGTGATTGAGCGACTGGCAAATTCAATGTACATTACCTTGAATAATCTTTGGCGCAAAAACTCAATACTTCTAATCTAGACACACAAAAAGGATTCCTTTTGGAGTCACGTGAGAAGTGAGGTTGACTTCTTTTTTGGCGTAACACACCACACGTAGGTGTACTTTTTTTGTATGGCAAATTATTTCTCTTGGTCTCTTACGTTAGGGTTTTATTTAGGTGAAGTTACTAAAATATTTGTTGACTTATAATAGTACTATCTTTATTCACTTGAATTAGAATTTCTTTTACCTTTTGTTGACTTAGTTTTTACCAATTCTCTAGTAAAATTATTATTTGATCGGATTCAGAATAATGTTCTACTTCACCCAGGTTTACGACGAGAAAGAAATATTGCATTGCGCAAAGCTATCGGATGGCCGTACTTGACGAACACTCATTCACTTCCGATAGTCTTTGACGACGACACTCAGCTGATCGCTACTGGAATTCCGTATGTCAAGTTTTGGGCTTTGCACAGGGTGATTAAGTTAAAAAAAATTAATTTCGTTAGTATAACACCTATGCATATTGAATCTTCAATGAGTTTTCAAAATATACACTGGGTCCCTCACAAAACATTTAAATTTTGGGAACGCAAGTGAATAATAATTGAATTGGGAAAGGACCCTTTTCTTGATCTGATTTTTCCTTCGAGAGTCGACCCACGCCTGAGATTTACTGCATTTGTTCATATAACTGCAAACTTGATATAGATTAAGAGGTATTAATCGAATTTCTGAACTTAAAGTGCACTTAGGCGTATACGTACTTTTTTTTTGTAATTGTCATGTAAATTCTTTCCTTTTTCAATTAAATGATGCCAACGCTATTATCGTATATCTTTTGCGTGAAATACGCCCAGAATATTGCCTTTGCAGTCTGTTAATTCAATTAGGTTAGCACTTGGTATACTTTTGACTATCGCCGGAGTAAATTTCGGACAAAGCTTAGCATTTCGCTTTTTGCTTGCATCGCTCAATATAAAATTTCGTTTAAATACCTGTTGTTCAACGACAAAATTTGATTGCTTTCTTCTCATGTTGTAAGTCTTTTCATAGTTTTGATGGGCCTGTTCTAGTGATTCTTTTAAGTGAGTATGAATAAGATTCATTTTACAGCTCTTAGGTAAGATGTCCAGTTCCGAGTTGTTGAGTCCTTTGAGTTTCTTTAGAAGGATGTAATCGGTGCCATGTTCTATCTTGGAATGTCCAAAGAGCGCTTCATGCGGGACATTCCAATGGCTGCATGGGTGGTAGAACGTAACGCGCTAGCTATAGATGGAACATGCTTGTCCCAATTGGATTGGTTTGGTTCTTTAGCTATATAGGAACGGATGGCAGTTAGAATAGAGCGATTTACGCGTTCGCTCACATTCGCCTGTGGTGAATATGAAGCCGTTCTGACATGCCTGATACCGTAAGCTGATAAAAGTTTTCCAAAATCTTTGCTTACAAACTGCTTTCCATTGTCTGAAAGCAAGGATTCTGGAACACCAAAAATGGCAAAGACTTGGTTTTCGAGAAAACTCATAGCTGACTCACTGGAAGCTTTCCTGATTGGCTGAATCAATACGAACTTTGTTAATTGGTCTAAACAAATAATCATATACGCATTTCCTTTATTAGATCTTGGGTAGGGGCCAAGAAAGTCGATGAAGACGTGTTGAAAGGGCCTTTCCACTACGTACGCTTGTCCCATTGGCGGTCGCAGGGTTGAGTTAGGTGCTTTGGATGCCTTACAAACACTGCAGTCTCCGATGAACGTTCTTACTTGTGCCGCCATATTAGGCCAGTAAAAACGCTCACGGAGGCGATACAGTGCTTTTGCAACCCCACCATGCGATGCCTTTGGTGGATCATGAGCCAACTGAACCAAGTGAGCTGTCATTGCAGATGGTATCCACAATTTCCATGTTTGGTCATCCTCGAGTGGATTACCCGTACTGAATTTGACCTTCTTGTAAACAAAACCTTCTGTTACTTGAAGATCAGGCAGTTGGCTTTTATTTTTCTCCACCGTTTCTATCAATTCAACATATTCGTCAGATTTAAAAGACGGATCTGAAAGATTGACATGTAGAACATCAAAAGTGTTCACGCTATTTGTTGTATCAGATATAATCTCATCCACACAATGAACTCTCGAGAGTGCATCTGGTACAACATGCTGCGAACCTTTCCGGTGCTCTATCTCAAACGAGAGGCGTTGGAGTTTTAGACTCCATCTTGCAAGACGCACACTTAAGTCAGTCAGTCACTATTTTAAACTCCTGCATCTCTACGTACGACCTGAATTTATCAACACCTAAGACCGCCGCAAGGCACTCTAGCTCTGTAACGCTATAATTGCGTTGAACAGAGTTGAGTTTATGCGAGTAGTAGTAGATAGGCCTTTCAACACCATCTTCATCTACCTGACACAAAACACAACCTACTCCGTATGTTGAAGCGTCGCAAAGAATAATAAAGGGTTTTGAGAAGTTCGGATTCACCAAAACTGGCGCTGAAGTAAGCGCGTGCTTAAGCTCTTCAAATGCCGCAACAGCTTCTGGTCCAAACACGAATGTCTTTCCCTTTTTAAGGGTATTTGTCATGGGTGTAGCACGAGCAGCATAGTTTTCAATGAATCTCCTGTACCACCCGGAAAGACCTAAGACTCTACGAACTTGTCGAGCTGTCTTGGGTACAGGAAAGTATTGAATGGCTGCCACTTTATCTGGGTCGGTTTTGAGAAACCCCCCTCCTACTATGTATCCAAGATATTTCAATTGTTTGAAACAAAATTTTGATTTGTCCAAATTAATTGTAAGTCCAGCTGAATGTAAGCATTTGACAAGTTCTTTACTTTTAGTATGTCCATGTGCTCTCCAAATGAACTTGAGATGATCAACAGATCATCCAGGTATACAAACACGTTTTGTCTCAACTTGTGTGGAACCACCTTGTCCACAAGTTGGCACAACCTTTGAGCAGCACCGTGTAGACCAAAGGGCATAACTACAAATTGGTACAGAGGTCTGCCAGGCACAGAAAACGCAGTCTTTTCCCGTGATGACTTCTCCAGTGGTATCTGCCAGAAGGCGTGCTTCAGATCCACACTAGAGATGTAATGTGTTTCTGAAGCACGACTCAGCAGTCCTTCCATATGGTGAAGTGGATAAGCATCTGTTTTTGAGCATTGATTAACTTTCCGAGAGTCGACGCACAAACGATTCTTTCCTGGTTTTTGTACCAAGACAATCGGTGAGCTCCAAGAGCTATTGCTCTCTTCAATAATGCCCATCTCCAGCATCTTATCCAACTCATCATACATAAGTTTTTGAACCGCTGGAGACACGGGATAGTGCCTTTGTTTTATCGGCTTAGCATCCCCTGTATCGATATTGTGTTCCTCAAGATGTGTTCGCCCAAGGCCACTTTTAGCAAAGGATGGAAACATTTGGACCACATTTTCGAGTATACCTACTTGTTCCGTTGATAGCTCATGTGCATTTGGATCGCTTTGGTTCAGTGTTGCACTGGACGAGATTTCTAAAAGCTATTTGGGTGCTAGCTCAAACAACCTCCAGAAATTGACCCCCAGGTACAACTTCTGTTCTAAAGAAGGCACCAGAAAAAACGTCACTGTCCTTGTTTTACCTTTATAGGTAACATCTGTCGTTATTTCACCAACGATACTCTGTTTCTGGCCACTGGCCGTTCTGACATTCGAAACGAACGTTTTAAAGGACAATCCAACGTCTTTAAGCAATTCTAAACACCCTGACCCAAGGCAGCTAACACTGGCACCGCTGTCCAGTAAACCTAGTATATTCCTACCAAACACTTGTATGTTGGCATAAGGCCGAGGATCTTCAATTGCACTTAAGCGGGTTGCAGAGATTGCCTTATGTACGTTAGAATTTCCTTTAAACCGTTCCCGAAGTTTTAAAATGCGGTTTGAAGGTTTCGAATTTTGTAATCTCTCATGAAGCGATTTAGGTTGCTCCTTAGACTTTTTATTGTTAGAACTATCTACTGGTGGTTTAAGGATTGAAATTTTCTTATCGCTGGTTCCAGATATATCATCGAACTTAATTTGCACGTCTGATAAATTTGAAGGAAAATCTTGCAAGTTTTTTTTACACTTCAGAATTCTATGTTGTAGAGAGCTTAAAGCAAGCTGCATACTACAAACAGAGGCTCATCATGAGTGCATGTGTTAGTGGTTAGTAGATAAAGCAAGCTAGCACAAGCACATTAAAAGATACAAAAAATTAACAAAATTAAACAAAATACAAAATATAATATGAAACAACATAATAATTATAAAATAAAGTTAACAAAATTAAATTAAATATAATATAAAACATTTAAATAAGGTATCTACCAAGACGTTAAAAAATTACGAGAGTGGAGCACTGGTACGCAACAATGTTTTTAATCCTACTTTACTAATGTTAAAATCAACAGAAGAAGCGTTCAAATTAAAAAGTTTGCACATACGATTAAGAGGTTCATGTATGCCATAATTGGTTCTATGAAAAGGAACGTGAAAAAGTTCAAATCTTCGTAGGTGGTGGGATCCTCCGCGGTAGTTAATGCCTATACAGGCTAACAAGTCAGGTGCATCAATTTCACCTCTGATAAGTTGGTGGAAAAATATTAAATCATTATTAACACGCCTTTCATATAAAGTTTGAAGTTGCAAAAGCTTGATTCTATGTTCGTAAGGTGGCAAGTTGTACGGATCAGCCCAAGGAAGACCTTTCAAGGCGAAGCGAATGAAGTTATGTTGTATTGATTCAATACGGCTTTTATGAATTTCGTAAAAGGGAGTCCTTACTTGGGAGGCGTACTCAAGATGGGGTCTTACATAACAATTGTATAAGGAAAGAGTAACATACGGATCGTTGAATTCCTTTGCCCAGCGTTTTATAAATCCAAGCATGGAACTCGCCTTATTTACAATATAGTTAATATGTACTTTGAAATCTAAATCTGAACTAAATTGAACACCCAGGTCTTTGAAATTAAAAACACGACAGAGTGTGTGCTCTGAAATGGAATAACCAAAAGCACTCACTTCTCGTTTTTTAGAGAAAGTTATAGTTTGGCATTTAACAGAGTTAAGAGAAAGGCCGTTTTTCCCACACCAAACATTAAAATAGTCAATATCAGCCTGCAGGAGAATATGGTCATGATAAGATTGTATTGTTTTAAAAACCTTCATGTCATCAGCATATATAAGAATATTACTATAGCGTATACATGAAGTAACATCATTTATAGCGAGAATGAAGAAAAACGGACCCAGATGGCTTCCTTGAGGTACACCCGAGTGAGCACTGAATGAATTTGAAAGACAATTTCTGAATTTTACCTGGTAACATCTTTTTTCAAGGTAGGACTTTATCCATGAAATAACAAACATCGGAAAACCAAAGGCTTTAAGTTTGAATACAATAATTTCATGACTAAGTTGATCGAATGCTTTTGAAAAGTCAGTGTATATGCAATCAACTTCATTCCCGTTTTCTAAGGCATTAGAACACTTATGCAAAAAAGTAAGGAGATTTGTTACGGTTGATTTTCTTCTCACAAAGCCATGCTGTTGATCACATATAATACTCTTAGTATGAAATGCCAGGCTCTCGCATACAACTTGTTCAAAAATCTTTGGAATGCAAGAGAGCTTTGCTATGGGCCTATAGTTCATTATATCAGATTTGTCACCTTTTTTAAAGATTGGTGTGAGAAACGATTTCTTCCATAAATTGGGAAATATTCCTGTCCTCAAAGAAATCTCGAACAAAAATAGCAGAGGTTGAACAAGTATAAATTTACACTTTTTCAATAGTATAGGGGGTATTCCATCTGGACCAGATGAGTAATCATCATTTAATGATGAGAGAAGTTCTAAAACAGTACTCGGAGGCACTGGGATATTATTGCAGCTTGTTTGGGGGTAACTATGTAAATCTCTAAAATAATCTTCGTCCACATCTAAGGGCTTGTCAACAAAAGAATTACGAAAATTTTTAGCGAAAGCGTTACAAATATCAATGGTATCCTGTAGGAAACAATTTTCATACATGAAGTTTGCTGGATAACCATTTGAATTTTTTTTTGAATTGACAAACCTCCAAAATGCCTTTGGGTCATCTTTTAGAGAACTACCCATTTCGTTTACATGATTAGTGTATAGATTTTTGAAAGAGTTTTAAACTCTTCAAAAAGGGTAATGTAGAAGTTATGGTCGACTGGCGAGAGAGTTTTTAAATACACCTTCCACGCTCTGTTTCTTTTATTACGGAGTGTTCTTAGCTCTTTCGTATACCATGAGTGACAAAAATTCGTATTCTTTGACATTTTTATAAATGCAGTTATTAAGAATGGAATAAAAACTAAAAACTGCTTCGTCAATATCGCTAGAAACTGATATATTCTCAATACCAGAACTAGCTATTTCTTCTAATAGCAACTCAAAGTTTGCCTTTCTGAAGTCAAAAGTGTATGAACAATCATAAGGGTTACTGTTTTCAGTAAGGTGATTGCTCAAGTCAAAAAAAATATCCAAGGGTGGATGATAGTCATCTAATGTAGTGACCCCAGAACTAGATTCTAGAACCAAGGTACTAGTAGCGTCCGAAGAAAATACCAAATCGAGAATTCGATTCTTAGAATTTTTTATACAGCTTACTTGCTGTAAGTCAGTTGAAATTATTCTATCAAGAAGTAGAAGCTCATTTTGAGAAGAAGTTAAGGATGCTTCTTGATAGGATTCGTCATCAGAAGGGACCCACCAGTGCTGCTAACCGTAGAATAATTATGCTACATGTAGCATAATTTGTGGTCCTATATGATATATGATTAAAATTCATTATCATACGCAAAATGTATGATAATTGTGATATTTGACTTAAATACAAAATTTCGCTATTCAAATTTAAAACAAATCAAGTTTAACATATATACCTAAATCTGCTCTTTTTCTTAAACTTCTTCTGAATGCAGCTGTCAGCCTTCTACTACATTTTTGGCACTTCTTAACTCGTGTACTCTTTCATTTTCGTTGTTCATTGAACTCTTTTCAACAAGACATTATTTTTTGTTACATTTTTTTATGGCACACAATAAATGTGCCATTTGCCGCAGCCTAGCCTATGCAGTAGATTAAAGCGATCAGGAATTTGAATTTGATCAATGAATTTGAAACTCAAATGCTATACGAATCAATGACAACACACTCAAAGAATTGTTTGTGCAAATAAAATTTTCAATCGCACAATTATAGTCCAGTAACTATATACATTAGACCTTGCATCAGGTCCGGTAGTTTTGATTTTTTGCTGAGTTGTTTATGCTGTTGGCCTTGTAATAAATCCGATTTTTCGACCTCGAGCGCCGAACGCAACATTGGTAAAAATCCAAAAAACCGCGAATTTTTCACGGTTTTTTCACTTATTGGCCATTTAACCATTACGCCTTTATTCCCGAATAAAACATTGCTGTACGATTTCAACCTTACTAAATTTGCTTCAATTTGAGTCCAAAGCCGGTTTTGTAGACATAACAGTTTCCAAGGGACGGCTTTTCAAAATTTAGCAATAGAAAATTTCAAACAACAATAACAATAATAATAACAAAAACATGGTCTTTGACATATGCTGGATCAAAGCAATAGAGCGTGTAGATTGGGCCAAAAGAAGAAAACAATAGTACTGGATGGGGGGTATATATCCCCCCGTTTAAGCGCGAGGGGAAATTTTAAGAAAAGTTGACTTCAAATAGAAAAATAACTTTAAAAAGACAATGGTAATATCTGGACAAAAATCCATTGCTCATCTTAAAGCCAGAAATCCATTCTTTAATTTATTTTTAAATAAACATTTTTTAGTTGATAGTTTTTGAACAATTTACTTTCAAACTCAAAATTTTAAGAAAAAGACGATTTTTTTTCTTTGTTAATCTATTTGTTTTTTTTATTTTATGGTATTAAGTAAAATTTTTGTTTTTGATTTTCAATGCCCTTTTTACTTTTAGTTAAAAACTGAAAACCAAATGCTAAAATGACTTCTAGTTTTTGAGAAAACTGAAATTAACATGATCAACTTCACTTTTTTCAGTCTAGTATCCTTTTTCTTCGGTGGGAGGGCTCTGCCTCAGATCCGGTAGTTCTGATTTTTAGATGAGTTATTTAGCGCCGAGCGCCGAACGCAACTTTGTGAGATATGCATAAAACCGAGAAATGTTCGCGGTTTTTTCAGTTATTGGCTATTTTAACCTTTAAGGCCTGGTTTGCGATTATTACTTTGCTTTACCATTTTAAAATAATTAAATGGGCTTCAATTTGAGCTAAAAATCAATTCAAATTGTGAAATTTTTCATTAACTTTTGAATTTAGAATGCTGCAAATCGAATTGGAGGGGGGCTTATTCACCCCTTGTGTAAAATCGTTTGCCCCTTGTCAATGATTTTCTTATACTGTGTAGCGTGTCATGTTGGCTTTATTTTAAGATCTTAATCATGAAGATCAGATGAGTAAAATTGGAGTTATGATTTTTTAAAGTCAACCATATAAAACTCGAACTAAAGCATTCACTTCAAGTTGTTTCTTATACCTAAGTGTAATTTACTGTATACTGTACAACCACAAAGGGCTCTATATTATGCCAAATGGGTATATTTAGATTTTTGTTTAGATATCAGAAAAAGTAGCTTGTTAGAAAACAAAGGTTGCTGCCAGAAAGAAGAGTTAATTGAAAAACTCAAGAATACGAAATTTAGTATAGTGATTGATGAATCGACGGACGTTAGTTCCACATAGCAACGTGTATCATTATTAGATACTGTAATGGTACTTTGATGTTTCCAGCCGAGCTAATGCTCAAGTCGTACCCAGGGTTCAAGCTAAAGAAAAGTACTTGAAACTTTAGCTCCTTTGATTATTCTTTATTTATTCTTATAAATTTATTTACAAAGTGTTTTTGTATTTCTATTTAAATAATCAAATCGCGATAAAATTTACTGGTTCCGGTTCTGGTTCCGGTTCTGGTTCTGGTTCTGGTTCTGGTTCTGGTTCGGTTCTGGTTCTGGTTCGGTTCTGGTTCTGGTTTCGTGTCAGCGCTTAAGTTTAACAAGTTTTATCTCGCCGGCTAGATCACAGTTAAAAACTGGTAAATCCCAGACTTAATGTCGGGTACATCACAGGCTTTGCCTGGTAGATCGCAGTCTTATAAAATAATTAAACTGGTTAATCACGGAATTGAATGTTCCGGTACATCACAGGCTTTGCCTGGTAGATCTCAGTATTATAAAATAATTAAACTGGTAAATCGCGGAATTGAAGGTTCCGGTACATCACCTTTGACCTGGTTATCGCAGCATGTTATACTATACTGGTAAATCACAGCCTATTAGGACTGGTAGGTAGGTTTTACCTGGTAGATCACAGTATATTAAAGTCCTGGTAGATCGCAGACCTTTTATTAGTCTGGTATTTCAATTACCTTTTGTCAACTTACTTCCTTGGCCTGTGGTTGGTTCTACCACCGTTGGCCTTAAGCCGAGTATTGTGTCGAGTTCTGGAACTGCATGTTTACGCTGCCTGGTGAAAGCCTCTTTATGCTATAATACTGTGAAGAGATAGTGTCAACTATAATGGTGTGAAGGAAAATCTTTTTCACCACCAACAGCATTTGCAAAACAAACCATCTAAAAACCCAGCAGTGCTATATTCACCACACCAACTTCGTCGGGTGTGGTAGTTGTGTTGGTTTCACCTTCATTGCATGGTCTAGCTTGTGTGCTACTTGCTTATCGTTATCACTCGAAGTTTAGTTGCTGGTTGTCTTCGGGGGATGGCACAATTCAATTAAGTGCGTGATCGGCTGGTGCTGCTGCGATACGCGCTTCTGTAGGTAATGATATGTTGAGTTGGTAATGCTTCATTACAATACTTTGATACAAATCGATCTAAAATTGTAAGCTCGTTTTTTGACCTGGTCGATTTGCTCCAAGGTGATGTGGAAACGGCGTCTGCAAAAGTTATTTTCGAAGCAGTTGAAAATGCTTTTAAAATATGTGAAGTATCTTTTGAGAACGTTGATGGAATTGGGTCTGATGGTTGCAATACCATGATGGGTGATAAAAACTCGGTCAAATCGAGATTTGAAGAAAGCTGTCCGGGAATTTATGATTCAAAGTGCATTTGTCATTCTTGTACTATTTGCGCTAGCGAAGCGGAAATTTTGGAATTATTTAATTTTGTTTGTTTTATTTTGCGTATGATAATTTTTACTCTGGTATGATAGAAATCAGCGAATTGTATGATAATTCATTGTGAGCAATATGGCAGCACTGGGACCCACTCAATGTGAGGTAAATTAAAATCACCAAGAAGTAATATGTTGCTGTTTGAGCAAGACAAGTCAATAACAAAATCTAAGGCTTTAGAAAGTTCCACATAGACTGCGTCCGAACTTTTCGGAGGAATATATGCATTTAATATGTATAACTGTTTGGACTTTAGAGTTAATCTTATACAGATTAATTCAATAGAGAGATTAAAAGGGAAAGATATAGACGAAGATGTAAATTTATTTCTAACTGCAATTAGAATACCACCTCCCACCTCTTTTGGCTTATCAACATGACGATCTTTTCTATATACTAAAAACTCTTGATGGAAAAGTTCCGTGTCAAGAAAACTTGAGTTCAGCCAAGTTTCAGTCAAAACAAAGATGTCATGTGAAAATGCTTGGGAATTCATATAAATATCAGCAGTTTTGCTGCGTAGCCCTCTTACATTTTGGTAGAAGAGGGTAATTCTGCTTAGTTTTTTGAAGATATATTATTGGGTAAACTACGTGTGAGTCTATTTTTCTTAATAGAAAATTCCTTAACAAGAGCTTCTGGAGGCCAGTTACTACTATTGCAAATAGAATCAAAGAGATTTTGCATTTCAGGTAAGTCAGGTTAATTTGTGTGGAATTGATTGTAATATGTTACTTGTTTTCCAGGTTCCTCGGTTGCGGACAATTCTCCCCGGTATTTGGATTGCCTCGCTTCCGGTTTCCCGCGCACCTCAGACAATTTGGTGATGTAGTGTTCTCGTGACCACATTTGTAGCAAAATAGATTTGCCTGTGTACTCGGACACTCCCTATATGAATGTCCCTTTTGTCTGCAATTCCAGCAAATATATAGTGAAGTGTCAAGCTTCGTATGAGGAAATGACACTGCATCAACTTCAGGGTCAAAACCTATGTCTATATCGCAGACCTGTTTGCGAGAACTGAAAGGTGAAACTGTTTTCAAACGATAAAGGTCTTGTTGGTTTAAATATTTTTCGGTCGTTCTGCAAACGTTGACCATTTGTGGTAAACTATTTATAGAAAACGTAATAAGGAGCTCCCCAATTCTTCGTTTCACGTTTTGCTTCAAGAGATCTATAATTTCTCTTGGAGACTTCGGAAGATAGGGACGGGTGTTCATCCTTTGGATGTCGGTATAAAAGTCGTCGAAGCTTTCATTTACTCCCTGGCGTCTATCAAACATTCTCCTAGCTCCTGAATTGCTCAAACAAAGCGGTTCGGAGAGTTGGCCAGTCAGCGTTTGGATGGGATTTTAAAAACATCCAGTACCAACTTTCTGCAATTCCCGACACAAAGTGGTGAAAATTTAAGAAAATGTCTTGCCAGGAGGTGTTGTAATACTCTCTGAGTCTGCTCAACCTAAAAATGAAGTCGTCGATAGTCATCTTTTGACTATCAAACTTAAGACCCCATTTGTGGTATTCTATTTTCTTTAAGGAAGATGAAGATTTTGAATCTCTTTGCGGAGTTATCGTGTTTGGAGAATCGGAGTTAAGATTCAGAGTGTTCAAACGATTGACGAAGTTTTGTACATTTTCACTGAACTGTTGTTCACCCTGCATTGTCTGGGTGGAAGCAGCAGCATGATTTCTTGCTGTAGTGCTTTGCTGATTTTGTTGTCGAACAACGTCATATTCTTCCGCACAGGATCCGTGAAGGAGTAGGTGCCCTTAAAGCATCTCGTATAGTCTGGGTTACAAGTTCACGAATTACCTGTTGCTCCTTTTCAAACTCATCCTGCCTTCTCCGTAGTTTTGCAGTTTGGTTAAGACCGATTGTAGCATTTACGATAGTTTGGATATGCTCCGTAAGGCTCTCATTATTTAAGCTTAGCGGGTGGTTATCAGTTAAGGTACCATCAATAATACCTCCTTGTTCTCTGTTCTCATTAGAACCGTGTGCTTCATCGTTCGAATGTGTTTGTGGATCACATGGATCATCGTTTTCTATCGTTTTGTTCGTATTGATTGGGGTTTTCCCCGTTTTACTATTCTGTGTTATGTTCCTTTTAGGGGGCATGATTGCAAACAAAAATAAAAGGAATTCAGGAACTTAAAATCAGAATCGGATTGTATTGATAAAAATTATCAGCTACCATTTTGGTTGTTCTCAGCTACCATTTTGGTTGTTCTCAGCTACCATTTTGGTTGTTCTCAGCTACCATTTTGGTTGTTCTCAATTCATGTAATGTGCTCGGGTTTGTACAATGGGCTGAAGAGTCAATCGGAATAAACTAAAATGGTTGAGTTACCTTTGGAACGTTTAAAGGCTCCTAAGAAAAATAACTTGTACGCTATCTCATATGTATTAAAATATTTATTTTCATGCAAGGACGACAAAAATTATTGTTATTTTCCCTCGGAATTTTTCCTAAATCGTTAATTTTTAAAATTTCTAAGATATCTGAATGTGTTCAATGTTTATCGTGGGCAAACGTCAAAATTGATTTAACAGAAATGTTCCCTGAAACAGAATAGTGGCGCATCGCGGAATGATGATATCTCGTATCGATACCCCGGGTCGTCACAAAAACTCCTTCAGGAACAGTACCCATATTTATAAACACGATAAATTAAAAGCAGCGCGTCAGACAGAAAGTGGTATCTAGTACTGATATTCCCGGCCGTTGCATTTCTAATCATCACTGTTTTTATCCATAAGAGACAAAATTAATCGTAGCAACAGATCAAGAAAAAGAACTCTATGATCCGGTCAACGCATTAATTAAGAATTTTGATTATTGAAGGGATACGAAAATATCCTATAAACCTATATGGTACCTTTACTTGTGTTTCTGTTAAAAAGATGTTCATGAAATTATGTAATCAGGTAATCCCAATTAAGTAAATAAGAAAATTGTGTTTCCCCACGTTTTGGGCGCCACCTGTGTAACAGTATTTGCTGTCCCTATCCTACAAAACGATGTCCTGTTATTTCCCACCAAAAACCCAAGGACGACAGGACTCCTTTGGTATGGATGGGTCGTAGGGTCCGAGTAGTGAAGTGCAGCTGGCATGCTTGCGTATCGCGCGACGCTAGCTCGTCGGTGTCGTGGTATCTTGCACAACTACTGGACCTCCGTAAAATTTAACATGCCTATTCTTATTTCTATATTCAAACTAGAGGTTAGGTTAGGTTGAAGTGGCTGTCAGTCATGAAAACTGACACACTTAGACCATAAGTTGGCCCATTGTGATACCACAAGAATCTGGGAAGCCTTTTTCCCTACTCGATGAACCATTTGGAGCTTCTTATGAAGCGTAACAGACTACCTACATATGTCAACATTTACTAAATCACTAGGATCATTGAAGTAGAAATCTCCAAGATGGAGTCTTCGCCTATGAGATAGAGCATCAGGACAAGTGCATAGAAGATGAGGAATCGATTCTACCTCTTCATCGTCCATACAGCTTCTGCAAAAATCGTTAGAGAATACGCCAAGACGCGTTGGGTGCTTGCCTATAAGACAGTGTCCGGTTATGACACCTATCATGGAGCTAATGTGCAATCTGCTTAGAGATATCAAACATTTAGATCGCTTAAAATCCATCACTGGCCAGATTTGTTTTGTTGCCCAGCATGTGGTGATATTGTTCCACCTAAGGTTTGTTCTCTCTAAAGCATCTTGCTTCAGCATAAGTTTACATGTAGCGATGGGAATACCAATATCTGCCTTACTAGGAAGAAGAGGTAGAGTTGTTCCATATTTAGCGAGTTCGTTGGCCTTACAATTACCTAGAATGTCTCTATGCCCCGGCACCCAACACAGGTAAATGTTAAACTGCTGCGCCATCTTCAGCAGAGATGAACGACAGTTTAGGGCTGTTAAAGAGTTAGTAGAGACCGATTCCAGAGATTTGATAGCTGCTTGACTATCCGAGAAGATGCGGATATCTGTAGTTGATAACACGTTTTCTTTCAGCCAAGATAAGGCTTCTTTGATCGCCATAAGTTCCGCCTGGAACACGCTACAATGATTAGGAAGACGGAAGGAGAGACTTAATTTTAGTCTTTCTGAGTACACACCACCACCCACCCCATCATCAGTTTGCGATCCGTCGGTGTAAATATGGATTGATTCATCTTCCAAGAGAGCCGTTTCCTCCCAGAGAACTCTAGAAGGAATGCTGACTTGAAAGTTTTTGCCAAACTGAAGTTTTGGGATGGTGTAATCAGTGCGACTTGTGATTGATCCGAATGAATTCAGAATGATGGAATGGCCAAAGTTGTTGTTGGTCCATTGTGAGGAAGCTTTAAGGCGAATGGCTGTATTTGCAGCCACTTGTTTGCTGAAAATATTGAGGGGTGTCAGATGGAGCAGAACGTCTAGAGCAGCGGAAGGTGTCGTACGAAGTGCTCCACTTATGCACAAACAAGCAGAGCGTTGGACTTTGCTCAATTTGTCGCAATTTACCGCTTTATCCAGAGCAGTCCACCATACTGTCACTCCGTAAGTGAGGATCGGTCTAATCACCGAAGGATATAGCCAGTGAGTGATTCGAGGCTGAAGGCCCCATTTGTTCCCAACGGCTTTTTTGCATTAGAAAAGTGCCACTGTGGCTTTTTTGACTCTTTCTTGTATATTAGGTTTCCAGCTTAACTTTTTGTCCAAAATAAGACCCAAATATTTTGCTTGATCAGTGAATGTTAGTGGAGTACCTTTGATAGAAGGAGGATCAATATGAGGGATTTTATATTTCCTTGAGAATAGAACAAGTTCTGTTTTATGAGGGTTGACACTCAGACCACACCGGTCAGCCCAGTTGGTAAGCTTATTTAAAGCATTTTGTAAGAGTTCTTCTTGCATATGCAATCACTCTGTAACTCTCCGCTTCCAGGCATGTCAGCAGCTAATTTACTACCAAGTTCCAGAGAAGGGGAGATAGGACACCACCTTGCGGCGTACCTCTACTGACAGACCTTCTAGCGGAAAAGCTGCCCAGTTTTGAATTGATAACCCTGCTAGTCAGCATTTGATTAATCAATTCACCAAGCGTACCATCTACCTTCAGGGATGTCAGAGCAGATGCGATCGCATATGTGTTGACATTGCTAAAAGCGCCCTCTATATCCAAGAAAGCGACCATGGTGTACTCTTTATGATGGAGGGAATATTCTATAGTTCGAACTAGAGTATGTAACGCAGTTTCAACCGATTTCCCTTTGCAATAAGCGTGTTGAGCAGTAGACAAAAGTCGCGTGTCTATGCTTGTTCGCAGGTGGATATCGATCAATCTTTCAAAGATTTTAAGAAGGAGTGATGATAGACTAATAGGTCTGAGATCTTTCGGGTTTACTTGGGAGCATTTGCCAGCTTTGGGTATAAACACAACCTTAACTTCTCTCCATAACAGGGGAATGTGGACCAGGTTTAAACAACTAGTTAGAATGATCTCCAGAATTGGCAGAATTAAATCAGAATTAATTTGGAGTTCAGCTGGTACTATGCCGTCGGGTCCTGCAGACTTGTATGGTTTGAAGCTGTTGAGCGCCCATTGCAGCTTGTCCCTAGTAACCAGACCTTGTGGATATCTTGGCTCATTATCTGACCTATGATGGTCGAAGCTATTAATATTTTTGGAGCTTCCAGGGAAATAAGTATCTAGTAGCAGGCTTAGCGATTCTTCGCAAGAGTTGGTCCATGAGCCATCAGCATTTTTCAAACAGCTAGGCATCACTGGATTTGAATTGAGGATTTTTCTAAGCCTGGATGCCTCTGAAGTTTTATCTATTTTTCCACAGAAAGTTCTCCAGGAGGATCTCTTAGACTTCCTCAAAGCTTTCTTATATAATTTAAGGGTTTCCTTATAGGATTCCCAATCCGAAGCTTCTCGGGTACTTTTAGCTCGATTAAAACATTAACGACAATCTTTCCTGAGCGGTTCAAGCCCTGAATCCCACCAATACGGCTTCTTTTTTCCCCTTACTTGAGTAAGTGGACAGGAAATAGCCATTGATTTGTTAAGGGCTAACGTGAGATCACTGACCTTGCAGTCAAGTTCAATTATATTTGAAGGAGGATTTAAAAGATCAGGTTTTAATAGACCTTTGAGTGTTATCCTATATTTAAGCCAATCGGTTTTTCGAGGGTTTCGAAATACCAAGCGGCTAGGAGGTTCATCATTTAGACTGATTTGGATGTACCTGTGATCAGAAAACGAGTGTTCATCAGATACTTTCCAATTCAAGATCTTGTGATGAATTGTATCAGAGACAAGAGTAATATCCAATACTTCTTGTCGGTTTTTAGTAATGAAGGTAGGTTCGTTTCCCACATTACTTACTATAAGGTTAGTACTTAAAATATAATCAAAAAGAGATTCACCTCTATCATTGATATCAGTACTTCCCCATACTGTATGATGGGAGTTAGCATCACTCCCAATAATGAGACATATCTTCTGTCATTCTGCCTGTGCGATGATTCTCTCCAGTGTATAACCGGGGAGAGAGCCGAGATTGTCATGGCCCAGATACGCTGACACTAGCCAGTACGTACCATTGGCCGTTTCCAGTCTAGCAGTGGTGATATCTCTATCTAGTCCAGGCAATCTAAGCTAAAAATACCCTAAACATGGGCAAAATTCCAAAATCGGACAAAATCTGTCCATGGGAACACCCTCAAAAACGGATTTCAAAATGGTGGTTTGTTTTGGGTGCTGTTTTAGGTTGTTATTTTTACTACGCAGTTTTTTAACTGTTTTTCTGTGCAGAAAACAGTTGCTTATCCTAGGGGATGGCCATGAAACTTACCAGTCATGATATTCCCAGTCACCCCCCTCTCCTAGTCATAACCCCTCCCCCATATCTGGCCCCCAGAGGAAATAATGGATACTTCGACTATTCACTTTAAGTCTAAAAAACTGAGGAAAAAAGACAACCCCCTCCCATTTACACCCCCCCCCCCTCTTTCAAAACCCCCTTCCTTGAAAACCCCCCTTCAACGGTGTTCTCCTCAACAATGATCTCATTGGAGCCCAAGTGAAAATTTTAGAAACGACAAAATATTGTTTTAAAGTCAATAAATACTGAAGAAAAATAGATACCACAGTCATGACGCAGTCAACCAGCCCCTCCCCTACCAGTCATGAGCCCCCAAGCGATTTTCTTAATTGCAGGGTTTTATTTCAATTAAACGTGGACCTCTACAATTCTACATAAAGGAAGTACATATATCAATATAGGAAAAGAATGGAACACATTTATCTCTGACCAGGAAGTCAAGCTTGTTCCCTACTCAGATCATCTTCCAATTTTGGTCACCTTTCAGCAATATTTCACTCCAACAGAGAGGACAAAGTTTATGGAACTGGTGCCAAAACTTGTTTGGAGGTCATCAAAGGCACAGGTTTATAGGAGCGTATTGAATGAAAAACTGTTGATGCATGAAGACGTTTGTCTTAAGGCTATTGAATCAAGCATTAGGAATTCATACCCTATAATAAGAAGTAATCCGTGCAGTAGAAAGAAATTTCTGAAACCATGGTTTGATGAAGAGTGTGAGAGAGCCAGACAGCGGTCGTTTGCCTGGCTTAAACTTTCGAGAAAGCAAAATGGAACAGTTCGTTCATATATTGAGGCTAATAAAAGTTTTAAGCTTTTATGTATTCAAAAGAAAAAGAAGTATTACGAGGATGAAGCCAAAAGTGTGACGCACTGCAAGAATGCTTCTGAATTTTGGAAAAAGATAAGAAGTTTGAATGGAGCTAGATATGTTATAGGCAATGAGCTTAGATCTAACTTCCTAAAAGAATATTTTGAAAAGCTTCTTAACCCATTGACGAACAGTGTTTGCTTTCATTATGCTCGACCGGAATCAAATGATGATGTTCTAGACGTTCCAATCACATTTGAGGAAATAAACGAAGTAATTTCAAATTTGAAGGACGGAAAAGCAGCTGGTTCTGATGGAATTCCTGGGGAGTTCTACAAATACGGCACGAGTGAACTTATATTTACTTATAGGAGCCTTGTTTAATTATATATTGGAAACAGGAAGTGTCCCCCAACGATTTAAAGAAGCCTTGATCTTTCCCATCCATAAAAAAGGTGAGACGTCTGACCCACA
The DNA here is from genome assembly GCA_963921185.1 of Dasysyrphus tricinctus. NCBI lineage: Eukaryota > Metazoa > Arthropoda > Insecta > Diptera > Syrphidae > Dasysyrphus > Dasysyrphus tricinctus. The sequence continues at coordinate 158,593,925 of OY992532.1, read as the reverse complement.
AAACTATCGGGGAATCTCGTTTCTGAATGCTTCGTATAAAATTTTTACAAATATTCTGCAACTGCGGCTAAATGATTGGATTAGAGTCAACAAAGTGTTTAAAGAATTCCAAGCTGGTTTTAGATCGGGATACTCAACTACTGACCACATATTTGTGTTAACCAGCATTGCAAAAACCTTCATTGCAAATGGCAGGAAGCTATATGCTTTCTTTGTCGATTTCAAGGCAGCCTTTGATTCGATAGATAGAAACGCCTTGCTATACAAGTTGTATAATATGGGAATGTCATCAAGGTTCGGTAGAGTGATCGAAAGCCTTTGTACAAATACAATGTCAGCGGTTTGGGATGGAGAGGAGCTCTCTGAGTGGTTTCCAACTTTTTCTGGCGTAAGGCAGGGTTGTGCTTTGAGCCCTATCTTGTTTGCACTCTTCATTGAAGATCTCACTGACTATCTGCCTGGAGGAGTGGAGTATGCGGGTATGCTGATCAAAGCTCTTATGTTTGCGGATGATATTGTGATATTAGCGTATTCACCCGAAACGTTACAGCTAATGATCAATCGTTTACAAGATTACACCAGTCTCTGGAGCCTAAATGTTAACCTTGAAAAATCCAAAATTATGATTTTCAAGGAAGGTGGTGGTAGAAATTGTCGAAATGAAAAGTGGAAATACAACAATGAGACTATTGAAGTAGTAAGAGAATAAAAGTACCTTGGGGTATACATTACTAAAAATCTAAACATGGAGCGTCATCTACAAGAGAAGCTAATTAAGTCTAAAACTGCTATTAATACAGCGTGGAGAAATTGTTTTCAGAATAGATATTTATCGCATAGTAGTAAATACAAGGTGTTTGAAGCTGTATCCGAGGCCATCATGTTCTACGCTGCACAAATGTGGGGAGGAAGACGATATGACTGCGTGGAAAAACTTCTGAGATTTTACCTCAAAAGAGTTTTTCGTCTACCATCAAATACACCCAACTATATGCTAATGCTCGAAACAGGGCTATCTCCACTGTTTATTAAGACGCTTAATCTGCAGGTAGATTATGTTCTTAAAGCCTTAAACATGCCAATTGATCGACTTCCAAGAAAAGCTGTAATCCATTCAATCCAATCGAAAACAAGCTGGTACGGTGACTGGCTTGAATTAGCTGAAAGTTGTGGCATTACGCTGGACGAGATGGAAATTACAAATTGGAAACCTGTGTTATACAACCTAATTGAAAAGCTAGATGAGCAGGCCCGACATCGATACATTGAAGAAGCAGGAAGTTCCATACATAGGGAAACTTGATCATAATCTATGTCAGAACAACTACTTCAACGATCAAAACAGATGTGAAGAAATTTCTACGATACTTAGGTTACGAGGAGAACTACTCAGGTTAAATTACATACCCCATCGGAACGACTTGCCCATTATGTGTAACTTGTGTAATCTGGAGGAAAGGGAGGATACATTCCATTTTTTGGGCAAATGTCCAATTTATCGTGAAACAAGGAGAGATGTTTTTGGATTCAATGTCCTAACGGATGAACAAATGATTTCACTCCTCAATGAAGCTAATGTTAGCAACTTGGTTAAGTACACACAAATAGCACTACGGTATCGACAAAATATCATAGACGAAACGTTTTAAAAACAAAAAAAAAATATCAATTTAAACCCCATGCACCTATTATAAACAAAATAATGAAAGACTTATGTGTATTGAAAATTATGTACCTATATTTAAAAGAGAATATTTCAACTAATTTTACTGGTGTTAAGTTAAAAATGTTATTGTGGAATTTGTAATGTCAATCAGGCAGACGGCAAAAAGCCATGCAAAATGATTTTGCTTTAAAAATAAATATTGTTATATTATGTATTTAGTTGAAAATAAAATCTATCTAATCTAAAAAAAAAATCTACATATATCAAGGATGACGTGACGCACGGTACAAAAAGACCAGTAGAGATATTAAATTTGAGCCTATCAATATCAAGTCCGGGAGGCAGCCGCGTGACCCCATTTCATAGCTACCCATTGAAAAACAGAACAGTTACCGATAGCATTAGTGTAATCATTTACAAAAACCGTCTGTTGGCAGACTTGTCTAGGTTGCTTCATTGCTTTTTTATACAAAAAAAAAAACAGTAAAACGGAGTAAAATCATATCAAATATGTAGCTTAGAAAGTGACCCTTACCACTTTCATTTAATTTCTAATAGATTTAAAATTTGAAGAGAAAGTGTAAACAAAACACCTTTTTTTTTAAAAAAGTATTTTGACTCAAGACAAGCAATAAAGCTGTCCAAACATCACTATCATGTGGACTGTGGACATTGTTTGTGCCGAAACTCATCTTCAGAACGTGTTCATACCACTGTGATAGAAGACGACAATGATCTGCTGATTTTGCATGATTTTTGATTTACCATGCACAAAGAACAATGAGCTGAACGGGATGTGTAAGACACTGCAAGTGGAGGGAATATCGAGTGGTCTAGTGGAATAAACAGCAAAAAGACAAAAATAATGCTCACAGTCACAGGCCTCTCCACACAGCAGCGTATATTATATATTATACAGGAGACGCGAGTTGACTACCTTGGCAGTATTGTTTCTGCAAACGGTGGTACGGATCTGGACGTTAAAAGTAGAATAAATAAAGCTCGTGCTGCCTTCGGTACTCTGTCCCCTATTTGGAAAGTCAAATCTCCTAAGTTGTGATTCTTTGAATCCAATGTCAAATCCGTGCTGTTATATGTTTGTGAAACCTGAAAAGTCACGTCTAACATTTTGAGGAAATTGCAGGCTTTTGTGAATCGCTGTCATCGCCACATCCTAAAGATTCGCCGACCACAAATAATATCAAACGAGGAATAGTGGCGCAGGACAAGTCAAGAGTGGCTGGAAGTTGACATAAGAAAGCTTAATGGCTTCAGATTGGTCACACACTGAGGAAACCAAACGATGAAATTGCAAAGCAGTCCTTTGAATGGAATCCTCAGGGTGCACGGAGAGTTGTAAGACCAAGAATAACATGGAAATCAACTGTCTTAACGGAAGCAGAATCTTAGAACAAGACGTGCCCACAGTGAAAATACCTTGCAGCAGACTGAGAAGGATGGAGACGTTTTGTATGCCTCCAGCCGGGGTTACAGGACACGATGATGATGATATCCTCATTTTCTAGGACCATTACTGAAGATTGGTCGTGTTTATCGTTTTCCCTTTGGTCATTGCTGGTAGGAGGACATGGCTTGGGGGGTCGTGAATAGGGAGTGTTTCTTTTTTTCTTTTTGTCCTCAGTTGTTTTATGGGAAAATTAATGTTTATAACTGGGAGAGGGTCGTGACAGAGCATACCATGACTGGGGTGTTTCATGATCAACTATCCGTTGATTACAACACACAAAAACAGTTAAAATCACTGCGAAATGGAAATAAAAACCTAAAATACCACCCAAGAAAATCCACCATTTTGAAATCAGTTTTCGGAGTATTCCCATGGTCGGATTTTGTCCGATTTTGGATATATTGTTTATTAATGGTTATCAGATGAAAAATCAATTGAAAAAGCTTCTGTTGCTATTTTTCCCATGTTCACGGTATTTTTAGCTTAGTTTGCCTGGACTTCTTTTCTCTTGTGATTTTTGTATTTCTATGGTATATATGGTATATATGTAAATAAATGTGTGGGGGGGTTATTTATGAGGGGGATCATAAATGGGGTGTGTTTCTTTCTATACTCGTGAAGATTGGTCGCGTCTATCATATTCTCTAGGGCTCTGAAGGAAGTTGGGGGGGGGGGGTCATAAATGGGGAAGAGTCATAAATGGGGGAGGTGGTAATGACTCGAGAATGTCATAGCTCCCTCCTCGAATCCACCAGTGATAGTTAAACATAATTAAAAGGAAAAAAATCACAGCGTAATAAAAATAACAACCAAAAACAACAAACCAATAAATCTGCCATTTTGAAAACCGTTTTTCGGGGTGTTCCCATGGAGGGATTTTGTCCGATTTTGGATATGTCTTTCAGTAGTGGTAACTGATCATAAATTAATTAAAAAAGCTTCTGTTGCAATTTTGCCCATGTTAAATCATATATTGCCTGGACTAATAGCTGAGATCAGGGAGTAAATATACGTTAGTGGTAGTTTTAACTAGTATGCAAGATCTAGGTTCACCCTTACCAGATGCATACAGTAAGTAGTATCCAGGAGTTCTGAGTCCTTTAACCATGGATTTAACAATCCAGGGTTCCTGGATCAGAACAATATCCTCACCGTTTCTGGATAGACGGAGAAGAAGGGAGGCCGAAGCCTTAATAGAGTGTTGAAGGTTAATTTGGACTAATTGCAACATTTGGCTACAATCAGGCGGAATAGCCTCCTGTACGGTGTCGTTGCGTTCATCCAAATCAGAAGATGAACTCAATAGCTCATTCTCACTCAATGGAACGAGGTTAAGGTAGTCTTCGGTCTCCATTTCGGTCAGACTGTCGACATTAGTAGAAGACTGAACAGGGATGACCTGGATTCCTCATCAACAATGGATGGAAAGGTGATGGATGCACCAGGGTCCCCTCCCACAGGCTCAGCCTCAGTTTTTTGTGGAGGTACGCGATCCGCGTCAACCTCATCTTTTTTGTGTATTTTGAGGACATCACTATAGGTGAACAAACTAGAACACACACCGAATATCTCTGTATAAACTAGCTCAATCGAGTCCATTTCAATTATCTGAGCATCTTGTTGGGAGACCGCTAGGTGTTGTTAGGTTCCCTTTGCATTCCCTCCCTCACCTAACTATTAAAAAAAAGGAGCCATCCTTGGCTAACGCCTTGCAAAATTATAGCGAAAGCCCCTTACTCAAAGCCGAGCGTCTGTCTAATTTACACTCCCTTTCCGTCGACTATCAACTATCATTGTACGCCCCCAATAGCACTCAAAAATAACTCAATTATTCATGGCAATAAAATATTTCCACTCATAAGGAAAACGTTGAATAAAAGCTCGAAGATCTCAGGATCATTATATACAAATATGCTTTTTAATATTTAAAATTCAAAATACAACTTAAAACTAAAATTCTACTCAATCTGTGATGATATCTGTGATATGTTTTGTCTTATTTGTTTTATTTTAGCTGATGTTCATGTGTGCTTGTGTTTGTGTTAGTATAATAATTTCTGAAAGTTTTATTTTGGATTACTATTTGTTAAGCTTTAAGTCTCTTTAAATCTCTCTACTACTCCAATGCTGAGTGACTTTTCTCTTAATTAAATGCTTAACTCAAACACACACACATATGTCCACCAGTACGTATACGTAATTAAGTAAATTTTAATCGTTTTTTTTTCTTAATTTGATTGTATACTATACAAGTTAAAGATATCCTATACAATGTATAGGATATCTTTAACTTTTCATTTTATCACGATTTGTAGCCCACTGTCTCAAAATATAACTCAATTAATAAATGCCACTCTCTTAGTTTGACACTTGGAAATAATATCTTTTAAATTAACCTTATGACACTTCATTCATAAGAAGGGTTTAATTCAATCAAAACTAGATGCGTTCAATATCAAAAGATTTAAGAGAAAGTAATAATGACTCGCCGAATTGCCTTTATTTTGAATTCGTTTGTACTTCTTAGCTTTACTCTACTGAAGATGGCTGAATCCTCCGATGGATGGTGTGCACAGCATTCATAAGAGGGTGCTCGATCTTTTGCTAAACACTTGGGAGAGAAAAAAATTATCTTTCGGAATTGAGCGCTCTTACAAAATGATTAATTAAATGATTACTTATCTTTCTTTAGTTTTAAAGTGGACAGCTCAGTGGGCTTACAAAATATGTAGTTACATATACAATAAAAAAATCAATGACGCTGATTATGCTGGGAAGGTATTGATGAGCTTGGTCGGGTCGTAGGTTGGCACTGGAGAGAAACGACACAGCTTGCACTGCTGATGAAGAAGTTTATCAACAGTGCAGATAAGCTTGGTCGTGTCGTATGTTGCCACTGGATAGAAGTGACACTACTCGAACTGCAGATGGTGACGTTGATCAACAGCGCTGATAAGCTTGACTGTGCCGTAGGTGCTCACTGGAGAGATGCGACACGAACTTGCACCCCAGTTGACGACGTTGATCCACAGTGCTGATAAGCAGGGTTATGTGGACTTCTTTTGGAGTTCTTATATCGATGCTTGTCGGGTTAATTTGGCTTCGGTGATCCGCCGGTGATAACCACACGAAGCTGTATGAGGTAGGCCGTGTACAGACACAATCAGTGTTCTGAATTGAGATTGAATATATATTCTCGATGATCTTGGATGATGGGAGCACGTGTACGTACCTGAATCGGGGCTGTGCTTTCGTAGCCTGATACTAGAATATATTTAAAGCAACGAGGCGAATAGCCGTGATTGCTATTTTTTTTTTTTTTTTTTTTTGAGATTTTACAATTTTGGTAGGTAGCTTAAATTTTCGGGTAGATCTTCGCGAAGCTTCTGTAGACACGTGTTTCAGGTTTCTTCCCTGTTAAGTCGCAGAACTTTTGTTCACTTTTTGCTTGGGAAGCAATTCGCATGGGCTGCGGCTGCCGTGTAATCGTCTCGTCTTTGTCGATTTCGACAATGAGACACCACTGGCGACGCGACGATAGAAACTTTCCTATAGGATTTATTGTTTTCTTTAGTGATTGAGCGACTGGCAAATTCAATGTACATTACCTTTAATAATCTTTGGCGCAAAAACTCAATACTTCTAATCTAGACACACAAAAAGGATTCCTTTTGGAGTCACGTGAGAAGTGAGGTTGACTTATTTTTTGGCGTAACACACCACACGTAGGTGTACCTTTTTTTTATGGCAAATTATTTCTCTTGGTCTTTTACGTTAGGGTTTTATTTAGGTGAAGTTACTCAAATATTTGTTTAGTTATAATAGTACTATCTTTATTCACTTGAATTAGAATTTCTTTTACCTTAAGTTGACTTATTTTTTACCAATTCTCTGGTAAAATTATTATTTGATCGGATTCAGAATAATGTTCTACTTCACCCAAGTTTACGTCGAGAAAGAAATATTGCATTGCGCAAAGCTATCGGATGGCCGTACTTGACGAACACTCATTCACTTCCGATAGTCTTTGACGACGACACTCAGCTGATCGCTACTGGAATTCCGTATGTCAAGTTTTGGGCTTTGCACAGGGTGATTAAGTTAAAAAAATTAATTTCGTTAGTATAACACCTATGCATATTGAATCTTCAATGAGTTTTCAAAATATACACAGGGTCCCTCACATATTCCCGTTAAAAATTTCCCACTGTAATTCTATCATCTGCGTTAGTTTCTTTCCTTCGGCGTTCACTTTTTTATCTTTCGATCTCCTCCCACTCTCTTCGTCTTCCGTATCCCTCACTCTCCCACCCTCCCGTCCTGTTCTCGCGTTGAAGTCTCCCCCTATTATCACTCTTTCTACCTCTGACTGCCTCTTCATCCATCTTCTTAAGTTTTCCAACTTCTTATCAATGTCACCATTTACGTACGTTGCTACTATAACTCATTCATCCGTACCTGCTTTAACTTTCCTGCTCATTAATCCTTCTTCCTGTTCCTGAATCTCATCCCCCTCTATTGCCATTTATTCTCTAACTGCCATTATAGTCCCCCCCATAGCTCTTCCCTTCTTGTTCTTCTTTTTTGCTCCCTGTCTTGTCCATTTATACCCCTTTGGCAGTTTTGTTTTCCATTTTTCCCAATTCTTTTCCTCGACCCACGTTTCTATCATCACTACAACTTACCATTCTTTGATCCCTTCCCAGAACTCTTTTTCTTTATTCGCTAGCCCCGCAACATTCCAGAAGCCTATCTTCCATCTATCCTATGACTCTTTTCTAATTGTTTTATCTCCTTCTTCTTCTTCCCTTATCCGTTTTTTGACTCTGGTTTCTCTTCTATTCCTCCTTCCCCTTTTTGTTTTTCGATATTCCTACTTTCACTTTGCATTTGTTTCTCCTGTTCTCCCTCTTTAGCTATTATTTTCCTTATGACCTCCCTTTTTTCATCCCAAACCCATGTCTCCCGATTTACTATCAGTTTTCCATATCTTGTTATGACCTGCTTACCTCTTTTCTTTTCTTCTTCTGCTCGATCCCTTATAAGCCATTGCATTCTTCGTTCTTTTCACGTTAAGTCCTCTTCAATTCTCTCCCTCCTTCCTCTTAGGTTGGCTTTCTTTCTCATCACCTCTGTTTTACTGTCTAGTGTTTCCATCTTCTTCTTACTTCTTACTTCTATGATACCTCTATGATACCTTCTTTCCTGTCTGCACCTCTCCTTCCAACCTCCCTTGCTTCCCCGATCCTTGCTTGGACTCCTATCCTTTCGAATATTCTTTCTACCGTTTCTTTGATTGTGCCTCGTACCTGCACGTTTTTAATCATTATATTCCTCCTTCGTTTTTCTTTTTCTTTCTATCTTTGCTTCCATCTCTTTCATCCTCTCCGCTAGGTTTTCTTTCCCATCTCCACCACTCATTGTGCTTGTTCATTCTTCAATTTATGCTCTACTATTTTTTAATCTCTCCTCTATCTCCCGTACGCCTTGTTCTTTCATCTCTAATTCTTCTATCCTTCTCGCTAGCCCTCTTACTTCAGCTTTCATTTCTTCTCTCTCCTTTTCCCCTCTTCTTATTTCTTCTTTCATCTTTCCCAGTTCTTCCTTCATCTCCATTCTCAACTCTTTCACTTCCTGCTTCACCTCTTGCATCACCTGTTTGAATTCATATCACATCTCCTTCAATATCCTCTCTACTTTCGACTCCTCTTGCTCCTTGCTGGCTTGGAATACCTCGATTCCTTCCTCATTCTCTTGCTCGACTCCGTTAGCCTGCTCTCTCTTCCTCTTTCATAAATCACTAATATCTCCCATCGATCCCGTGTTCATATTCCTTGACAATCTTTCGAGGTTTGTCGGCCTTCCTCTCCTCTTCATTTCTTCCTCGATACACTCTCCTCTTTTGTCCGCCATGCTCTCTTTTCTTTTTTTTTTATATATTTTTTTTATTATTATTTTATTTATTTTAATTATTTTATTTTATATATTTTATCTATTTTCTTTGTTTAATTTGTTTTTATTTATATTTATCCAATTTTATGTATTAATTTATTAATTTTATTTATTTATTTAATTAATTTTAGCTATTTTATTTATTTTATTTGTTTATTTATTTTATTATATTTATTTTCCAAGAGCACACCAACAAACACGTCTGTTCACGTCCAATACCAATTTTATTTTTTTTGTCGACACTTATTATTGTTTTCATTAAGTGACGAAGTAAGCGAATCATTATTACATTTAATGGCTAAGAGAATGTGAGACAAGGTTATTATTTCCTTACATTCTTCACAATAAAACACGAATCGGGTAGTAAACTCATTCATAGTAGGGACGTTAGTGCACGGTATGGGGACATACCTTTCATTTTGACCTGACGGATTAAGCTTCAGTATACGAAAAGAACATATCCTAAGGTAAATTTTAAGAAGTGTTGCCATGATGGCAACACTGTCAGAGTGCAGTAAAACAGGGTTACCACCCGACTAGAAAGGGTCTGTAAGCTAAAACTAACCCTTTCTTTAAACCTCATTACTTCACACCTGAAAAACATATTCTCAAGTTGCCTCAGATGGGGATATGATCCTCAAGCATGGCGTGAAGTCAAGGTTGTATTTATCCCGAAGGCTGGTAAACCCAGCCACACGGAAGCTAAAGACTATAGACCAATCAGTCTCACGTCGTTTACTCTTAGAACTTTCGAGAGATTGTTGGACATCTATATTCGCAGCTCACTGAACCCGGAGGTGATTTCTCCAATGCAGCATGCCTACACGAAAGGCAAAAGCGTAGAAACTACACTTCACTGTGTTGTAAATACAATTGAAAAAACTCTCAAGGACAAAGAATACACTCTTGCTGCCTTTCTAGATATTGAAGGAGCTTTCAATAATGTGGAAAACGATGCAGTTAAGAGAGCCCTTGTAGAGCTGAATATAGAAAACTCAATTATAAATTGGACTATGTGCATGTTAAAAAACAGGCATATTAATACAAAACTTGGAGATTCACGTTTAATAGTATCCACATCCAGAGGAACACCCCAGGGAAGGGTGCTTTCTCCGCTTCTTTGGATACTAGTTATGAACGAAATTCTTGTGAAATTAACATATAATGGAGTCAAAGTAGTAGCTTATGCAGATGACCTAGTACTACTTGCGACAGGTAAATTCCCATCCACTATTAGTGAACAAATAGAATATGCCCTGTCAAAGGTCAAAACATGGGCAAAGAATTGTGGTCTAATGGTCAATCCATTGAAAACTGAATTGGTTCTCTTCACTAACAGAAGAAAAATACCAATGTTTAGATTACCATCAATTGCAGGGACTCCACTCAAAATCTCGGATCAGGCCAAATACTTGGGTGTGATCCTTGATAAGAAACTGAACTGGAGTCTCAACACTAAAGAGAGAGCAAAGAGAGCTATGGTTGCGTTCTATTCCTGCAACAGGATCTTTGGAAAATCCTGGGGACCCAATCCAAAAATTATCAGGTGGATGTACACGGCAATAGTTAGACCGATACTTACCTACGGTAATTTAGTTTGGTGGAACGCGACTGAGAAAGCAACAAACCTGAAAACCTTGACAAAAGTTCAAAGATTGGCATGCGTAGGTATTACGCTCCCTATAGAAGCCCGAAAAGAATTGACTGAACGAAGTTCAGCCAAATCGTAAATTCCAAACTGCGCAATATACCGTATCTGAGTCCAGAATCAGTTATAGATCTAGAATCAATGGTGAAAACCATTGAAGTGTCTATGAACACTGCCTTTAAGGTCTCTTGCCCAGTTAAATATAGCCGTAAAACCCTTCCTCCATGGTGGAATGAAGACCTGTCTAGTCTGAGAAAAATGACTACGAAGATCTTCAATATCTGCCACAGACACAAGTTTTACCAACCTTGTAGAGACTGTTTGAAAGTCTACAAGCGTGCTCTCGCATCAGCAAAGAAACTTGGTTGGAGATAATACTGCCATTCTATTGAGAGCTTAAAAGATTCCGCAAGGCTTAGCAAAGTTCTTTCTAAGGAGCATTGTAATCCTTCGTTCTTGAAAAAGCCTGATGGATCTTGGACAGTTTCTCCGACGGAGTCCTTAGAAATGCTGATGACGACACACTTTCCGGGCTGCGAGAATAGCAACCCCGAAACGCATAGAACTTATAATTTACCTTTAGCTCGTGTAGAGCATATCAATACCGTTATAACTAAAGAAAGAATAGCCTGGGCTATTAATACTTTCTCCCCGTATAAATCTCCTGGCCGAGATGGAATTCTGCCAATCATGCTCCATAAGCTACTAGATTTGGTAATCCCACGGCTAGAGATGATTTTTAAAGGATGCCTCCTTCTCAACCATGTGCCAGAGTCTTGGAGACATGTAAAAGTGGTTTTTATTCCAAAAGTAGGCATGCGAGGACACGAATCCGCGAAGGATTTTCGTCCAATTAGCCTAACCTCTTTTGTACTTAAAACTCTAGAGCGTATTCTAGACACACATGTAAGAGACATACTTGTGGAATGTCCTCCAGTAAACTCTCAACATGCATATCTCAAAGGTAAGTCGACGGAGACGGCCCTTCATGAGGTAGTGCGTACAATTGAGAAAACCATCAACTTCAAAGAATATACCCTCGCTGCATTCTTAGATGTAGAAGGGGCTTTCAACAAAGTGCTAACTGAATCTATTCTTAAGGCACTCGTTGACTTTGGTCTAGAGGACTACATCAGAGAATGGATAATATCCATGCTCAAAGATAGAAAGATTCATGGCACGTTAGGTAATGCAAACTCGACAAAACACGTCAGGAGAGGAACACCCCAGGGCGGTGTTCTGTCACCACTTCTATGGCTTTTAGTCATGAACAAAATCCTCGTTAAACTGGAGAGATGTGGTGTGAAGGCGGTTGCGTATGCGGACGACTTAGTATTATTAGTGTCAGGGAAGTTTACTCCTGTGATAAGCGAAATCACAGAGATGGCTTTGAGAAAAGTTCGCAACTGGGCTACGAGTTGTGGTCTAGGAGTCAACCAGAGCAAAACTGAACTGATGCTTTTTACTACCAAAAATAAGATACAACCCTTCACTCCACCCCGACTTAACGGCCAAACACTCTCACTATCAACCAGTGCAAAATATCTAGGTGTCATCCTAGACCCTAAGTTAAACTGGAAAATAAACATCGAGGAACGGGTCAGGAAGGCCTGCATAGCTTGCTACGCCTGTAGTAAAACCTTCGGTAAAACTGGGGCCTTCAATAAAAGATGATCTTATGGACGTATACTGTAGTGGTACGGCCGATTCTAACATATGGTTCGATTGTCTGGTGGCCCGCACTAAATAAGACATATAACATCGACAAACTAAAAAAGGTTCAAAGAACAGCTAGTGTTGGTACCACAGGGGCTCTTCGATCTTGCCCAACGGATGCCTTAAGCGTTTTTCTGCACCTTCTACCACTTGATCTACACATAAAATATCTAGTATCTTGCAGTACCTTAAGACTTAAGGAATCAAATTCTTGGGTTGCTAAACCTTATGGTCACAGCAATATCACAAATTTGATTCCCGCTGATATGCTTTCGACTCCCACTGACTACCGCGCTCCTACAATGAGCCTCAGTAAAGATTTTAAAGTCTTATTCCCATCCAGAGGGGACTGCCCAACTAACAAAATTGCTTCGCATTTCAGACATTATAGTGTTATTTGTTTCTATAGCGCGCCTATTACCCTATGACGTGAAGTAAATACCTTATTGGAGTATTACTGCTTCCTTGAATATTTTCTGGTGCAAATTTTATCAGGTTGATAGAAGCGATATACCAATGTTTCTATAATCTCTCTATATTGCTTTTATGAAATGACGACGGAGCTTTTTGTTCTATAGTCATCCTATAAAATTATTATACAATCTCTATGTTAGTTTCTGTTACTTGCTAAGTTCAGCCACAAACCATTTCTCCTGTGCTAGTAAAACACAAACCACTTCTGGTATACTAAAGAGTATAGACACAAACCAGCAGTGTGGAGAAAGTAAATACGTTTTTTTTCATCGTAATTATATTCTTCCATGGCCGAGCGGTTAGCGTGGTGGACCCAGTCGGGCAATAAATTTTTGGCCGCTTTTTTCCATAATCGAGAGGTGGAAAACATAATCGAGAGGGATAAGCGGCGAATGGAAAGTAACAAAACAGCGGGGGCGTCGAAAGGTGTCCCAACAACAACAACAAGCAAGCAAGCTATGGCACCACCACCAGCCTTAGCAACAGCAAGTGCACCAGCACCAACAACATCAAAGAAGGCGATGGCACCACCAGCCATCCCGTCAGCTAGTGCCGTAGCAAAAACGGCAAATCCAGCAACGGCACCAACAGCCGACACCAAAAACAAGAGGAGGAAGAGGATAAGCTGTGCGCCGAACCACCACCATCTCAGCCCAGCTGCCAGCTGGGGTGAAGGAGCAGGGTTGTGACTTTACTGCAATTGCAGTAGATCTACTGCATTTTGTTCGAAAAATAAATCTACTGCCGTTAAATAAAGTCTACTGCACTTTTGGTTTTAAGAAAAAAAATCATTCCATAAATGTAAATGTGATCCACAAAATATTTGCATAATTCTATTAATGAATGCAGTCAAACTCATTCTTCTTGATGGAATTTATTCTATTCTATATTATAATGCGGGTGACAAAACTGCTTTTTTGGTCAAACTAAATAACGAAGAAAACGATTTTGGGGAAGAAATAGTGTGCCGCAGCAGAACAAAACAAATTACATACAAACACTTTTTTAAAAATGTAATTCTGTGTACGGAAATGGGTGACGTTGACATTGATTGTTGGGAGCCTTCCGCCGGTCATATAGACCACTTTAATCAGTTTTCGTTCGATAACGGACAGTTAAAAAAAAAATTGAAAATCTTGCTTTTGAAATAATGTTAAGACTGGATATGAATATAAATGTTTGAATTTTTGTTTTGTTATGTTTTTAAAGAGAAATGAATATTTATTTTATTATTTTAAATCATTGATGTTTATTCATGTTATTTCTTATTTATATTTCGACAATGTAAAAATCTACTGCGAAAAAGGTGAATCTACTGCGTTTTTTTTCCAAATCTACTTCGGACATTTTTTTAAAAAGTCCCATCCCTGTGAAGGAGACGGCGCGCACAGCAAAAACAACAGCAGCAGCAAAAATCCAGAGACAATTAAACACCTCGCCATCCGACGATGACATCGAATATATGTCCGAGGGTGGCGAGGGACTGTACACAACAGGGGACAGTACAAACAACCTGCTTGTGGATTTAACTTCACCAGAGGCGTCCTCCGAAGAAGAAAATGAGGCGCAAGACGGACTGGATGAGAAATCCAGCAATCAAAAGATCGACGCAATAAGGGGGGAGATGGAACGTCTTAATGCCATCGTAACCCCACTGATTGAAGCCTTAAAGGCAAAACAAGAAGCTCGACGCGAACGAGAGAAACAGGAGCGCGAGCAAAAACAAGCGGCACAGGCGCCTCAAAAACCTGCACCACAACAAATGCAGCAAGAGCCAGTTCTAAGAGCTCAACAGCAGCAACTGCCACAGCAGATAGAAAATAGGCAGCAACAACAACAGCTGCCAGCAGAGCAGCCACAGCAACATCCTAAGGAGCAACGCCCGAAAAAGCAAAATCAACAACAGCAACAGCAGCAGCAGCAGCAACTACAGGAGCAGAACCAACAGCAGCGGAACGAGCAGCAGCAGAGGAATCACCCAGCAGCAGCCACAGCCGCCCCAAAACCAAAATAAAAAAGAAAAGGTGCCACCCATCAATACATACAAGATGGAACTTATGGAAACCATAGAATTATGTAAGTCGGCCATAGGCCAAAACTTTTTTATTAAACGCCTAAGCAAAGATAGACATGCGATCCACTGCTCCACAGTGGCGCAACATAAGATAATCAAAGAACTTTTAAAAAAATCCACGACTGAGTTCTTCAGTTTTACCCCCAAAATGGATAAATGTCAAACGGTCCTCTTGAAGGGCATAGATTCCTGCACGGAACCAGAGGTGCTCTATAAGGAGCTCTGTGAAAAAGCGAGCGGCAATCTCGAGTTTATCGGGGTCAAGCCGTTCACTACAGTCAGAGCCAGACGGGAGAAGCGGTCTTTGCCATTCTTCTTGGTTCAACTTTCGCCCAGCAGCAAACTGGATAGTTTGAGGAGTATCTCCGTCCTCAACTACCAGGTTGTAACTTGGGATAAATTAAAGAGACGCGGCGACATGCTTCAATGCATGCGCTGCCAAAGGTTCGGCCACGCTGCAGCAAACTGCGAAATGCAGTCACGCTGCGTGAAGTGTGGTGAGAACCACATTAAGGGGGAGTGTAAACTCGGTGAGGAAAGGGTCGATGATATGACCCAGCTTAAATGTGCACTTTGCGGAAAGGAGGGGCACCCTGCTAACTATAGGGGTTGCTCAGCTTTTCAGCAAATCCGTACCAACAAAGCGGCTAGGCAAACAGCGGTAGAGATACGCCCATCAACGCGTGCTCCTACAGCAACGCCCGTCAATCCCCAAATTTCCTACGCCCAAATGGCGACAGGAAGGGGAAAAACGGTACAGCCTGCAGCTAAGGTAGCCCAACCGGCCCTCGTGCCTAAGGCTCCGGACGCTCAGGCCGAAATAAGAAGCATGTTGCTGGCAATTCAAAGCCAGTTGACAGGACTTCAAAAACAAATAAGTGAGCAGGCGGCTAGGGTAGATCATCTCTACTCTGTTTTGCCTAGCCCATTGCATTTTAGAGGTTAAAGGCGCGCTGTCGGAGAGGCCTCTTAGGATCCTTGCTGTGAATGTAAATTCACTGATTAGGACCGAACGTAGAGCTAATCTTTTTCAACTGTTGAAAGACCAGGGTCCAGATGTATTTATGGCCAGCGAAACTAAGCTGAACCAGAAACATAAGCTGACTAACAACAATTACAATATCGTAAGAAGAGATCGACCCAACTCCACTGCAAGGGGGGGGGGGGGGGGCGTCGCAATCTTCATACGAAAAGGCATCAATCATAAAGTTATATATAATAGTGATCTGCGTAGATTTCGGCTGTTAGAGGCGTGCGTCGTGTGCATTCCTCTCCAACAGGGGAAGCGAATGTATGTGATTGCGGCTTATGCACCGGAATCACCTCAGCCAACTGATTTTATGACAGAGCTTGAAAAACTTTTCGAATGTCTACGGTTGAGCTTGGAAGAAAATTACTTTCTCATGGCCGGTGATTTGAATGCCAAACACCTAGATTGGGGAAATCAAATACAGAATCCAAGAGGTATTCATCTTTTTAATTGGATGAGTCGATATAACACTGAATATGGTGTCGACCTGCTGGCTACGGATCGGCCATCGTTTCCAAGAAGCGGTGCCTATCTGGATATATTGCTAAAAGACTCAAGACTGACAATTACTGACACTGTGGTTCAAAGACCAAGAAACGATCGAGTACGACAGTGACCACTGCGGACTCGCCGCCGTAATACAGCTTCCGAACGAGCTCGTGGAGTTGGATGAGTATGTGCCTGTGCATACTTACAATTACAGTAAGGTGCGCTGGCCACGCTTTACCAACGCCTTATCGAGCGAAATCAGTTCGAATAACATATCCCCACCAAATGACAGGAATTTGACAAATAACGAAATAGACCAATACCTTGAACAAATGGACGAGACGATCAAACGAACAATGGACAGAACAATACCAAAATACAAACAACGGGACGCAACCGACATGTACCGGAATGCGACCATTGACGCATTACACAGACAAAAAAGTGGACTGCTGACAAGACTCAAACTCTTGTACCGAAGGTTTACTGACCCACACGATCTGGAGATTAGGACACTGAAGTCGTCGATCAAGAACATCAACCAGCTTATTAAGGAAAATTATCGGTTGTCGATTAATTTGTATTGGGATAACAAAACTCGGGCTGTTAATTCTAGCGACCCAAGCATGTTTCCCCAAATTAACAAAATATTAAGAAGGAATGATCAGAACGACCTTCCGTGTCTTAAGCTCCAGAGAACGACAGACAACAGAGACGTACTTCTGACAGCAGGAATTGATCCAGAGGACGCCGTCTTGGACGATGACCTCTTTATTGTCGAGGATCCGCAGGAGAAAGTGGAGGCTTTGGGGGCTGCTTTCCATCAAGTGTACAAGGTGAATGCATGCATTCGCCCGAACCAATACCTGGAAAACAGAGCCTTGCTCCACCACTTCTACCTTGGGAATGACATAACGCAATGGCGATCAGAGAACCTCGGTTTCACCGGGTTCAATGAAGATCATTTGGCAAACGCCATATTCGCCGACGCGAACGAGAGAAACAGGAGCGCGAGCAAAAACAAGCGGCACAGGCGCCTCAAAAACCTGCACCACAACAAATGCAGCAAGAGCCAGTTCTAAGAGCTCAACAGCAGCAACTGCCACAGCAGATAGAAAATAGGCAAAATCAACAACAGCAACAGCAGCAGCAGCAGCAACTACAGGAGCAGAACCAACAGCAGCGGAACGAGCAGCAGCAGAGGAATCACCCAGCAGCAGCCACAGCCGCCCCAAAACCAAAATAAAAAAGAAAAGGTGCCACCCATCAATACATACAAGATGGAACTTATGGAAACCATAGAATTATGTAAGTCGGCCATAGGCCAAAACTTTTTTATTAAACGCCTAAGCAAAGATAGACATGCGATCCACTGCTCCACAGTGGCGCAACATAAGATAATCAAAGAACTTTTAAAAAAATCCACGACTGAGTTCTTCAGTTTTACCCCCAAAATGGATAAATGTCAAACGGTCCTCTTGAAGGGCATAGATTCCTGCACGGAACCAGAGGTGCTCTATAAGGAGCTCTGTGAAAAAGCGAGCGGCAATCTCGAGTTTATCGGGGTCAAGCCGTTCACTACAGTCAGAGCCAGACGGGAGAAGCGGTCTTTGCCATTCTTCTTGGTTCAACTTTCGCCCAGCAGCAAACTGGATAGTTTGAGGAGTATCTCCGTCCTCAACTACCAGGTTGTAACTTGGGATAAATTAAAGAGACGCGGCGACATGCTTCAATGCATGCGCTGCCAAAGGTTCGGCCACGCTGCAGCAAACTGCGAAATGCAGTCACGCTGCGTGAAGTGTGGTGAGAACCACATTAAGGGGGAGTGTAAACTCGGTGAGGAAAGGGTCGATGATATGACCCAGCTTAAATGTGCACTTTGCGGAAAGGAGGGGCACCCTGCTAACTATAGGGGTTGCTCAGCTTTTCAGCAAATCCGTACCAACAAAGCGGCTAGGCAAACAGCGGTAGAGATACGCCCATCAACGCGTGCTCCTACAGCAACGCCCGTCAATCCCCAAATTTCCTACGCCCAAATGGCGACAGGAAGGGGAAAAACGGTACAGCCTGCAGCTAAGGTAGCCCAACCGGCCCTCGTGCCTAAGGCTCCGGACGCTCAGGCCGAAATAAGAAGCATGTTGCTGGCAATTCAAAGCCAGTTGACAGGACTTCAAAAACAAATAAGTGAGCAGGCGGCTAGGGTAGATCATCTCTACTCTGTTTTGCCTAGCCCATTGCATTTTAGAGGTTAAAGGCGCGCTGTCGGAGAGGCCTCTTAGGATCCTTGCTGTGAATGTAAATTCACTGATTAGGACCGAACGTAGAGCTAATCTTTTTCAACTGTTGAAAGACCAGGGTCCAGATGTATTTATGGCCAGCGAAACTAAGCTGAACCAGAAACATAAGTTGACTAACAACAATTACAATATCGTAAGAAGAGATCGACCCAACTCCACTGCAAGGGGGGGGGGGGGGCGTCGCAATCTTCATACGAAAAGGCATCAATCATAAAGTTATATATAATAGTGATCTGCGTAGATTTCGGCTGTTAGAGGCGTGCGTCGTGTGCATTCCTCTCCAACAGGGGAAGCGAATGTATGTGATTGCGGCTTATGCACCGGAATCACCTCAGCCAACTGATTTTATGACAGAGCTTGAAAAACTTTTCGAATGTCTACGGTTGAGCTTGGAAGAAAATTACTTTCTCATGGCCGGTGATTTGAATGCCAAACACCTAGATTGGGGAAATCAAATACAGAATCCAAGAGGTATTCATCTTTTTAATTGGATGAGTCGATATAACACTGAATATGGTGTCGACCTGCTGGCTACGGATCGGCCATCGTTTCCAAGAAGCGGTGCCTATCTGGATATATTGCTAAAAGACTCAAGACTGACAATTACTGACACTGTGGTTCAAAGACCAAGAAACGATCGAGTACGACAGTGACCACTGCGGACTCGCCGCCGTAATACAGCTTCCGAACGAGCTCGTGGAGTTGGATGAGTATGTGCCTGTGCATACTTACAATTACAGTAAGGTGCGCTGGCCACGCTTTACCAACGCCTTATCGAGCGAAATCAGTTCGAATAACATATCCCCACCAAATGACAGGAATTTGACAAATAACGAAATAGACCAATACCTTGAACAAATGGACGAGACGATCAAACGAACAATGGACAGAACAATACCAAAATACAAACAACGGGACGCAACCGACATGTACCGGAATGCGACCATTGACGCATTACACAGACAAAAAAGTGGACTGCTGACAAGACTCAAACTCTTGTACCGAAGGTTTACTGACCCACACGATCTGGAGATTAGGACACTGAAGTCGTCGATCAAGAACATCAACCAGCTTATTAAGGAAAATTATCGGTTGTCGATTAATTTGTATTGGGATAACAAAACTCGGGCTGTTAATTCTAGCGACCCAAGCATGTTTCCCCAAATTAACAAAATATTAAGAAGGAATGATCAGAACGACCTTCCGTGTCTTAAGCTCCAGAGAACGACAGACAACAGAGACGTACTTCTGACAGCAGGAATTGATCCAGAGGACGCCGTCTTGGACGATGACCTCTTTATTGTCGAGGATCCGCAGGAGAAAATGGAGGCTTTGGGGGCTGCTTTCCATCAAGTGTACAAGGTGAATGCATGCATTCGCCCGAACCAATACCTGGAAAACAGAGCCTTGCTCCACCACTTCTACCTTGGGAATGACATAACGCAATGGCGAACAGAGAACCTCGGTTTCACCGGGTTCAATGAAGATCATTTGGCAAACGCCATATTCACCGACGCGAACGAGAGAAACAGGAGCGCGAGCAAAAACAAGCGGCACAGGCGCCTCAAAAACCTGCACCACAACAAATGCAGCAAGAGCCAGTTCTAAGAGCTCAACAGCAGCAACTGCCACAGCAGATAGAAAATAGGCAGCAACAACAACAGCTGCCAGCAGAGCAGCCACAGCAACATCCTTAGGAGCAACGCCCGAAAAAGCAAAATCAACAACAGCAACAGCAGCAGCAGCAGCAACTACAGGAGCAGAACCAACAGCAGCGGAACGAGCAGCAGCAGAGGAATCACCCAGCAGCAGCCACAGCCGCCCCAAAACCAAAATAAAAAAGAAAAGGTGCCACCCATCAATACATACAAGATGGAACTTATGGAAACCATAGAATTATGTAAGTCGGCCATAGGCCAAAACTTTTTTATTAAACGCCTAAGCAAAGATAGACATGCGATCCACTGCTCCACAGTGGCGCAACATAAGATAATCAAAGAACTTTTAAAAAAATCCACGACTGAGTTCTTCAGTTTTACCCCCAAAATGGATAAATGTCAAACGGTCCTCTTGAAGGGCATAGATTCCTGCACGGAACCAGAGGTGCTCTATAAGGAGCTCTGTGAAAAAGCGAGCGGCAATCTCGAGTTTATCGGGGTCAAGCCGTTCACTACAGTCAGAGCCAGACGGGAGAAGCGGTCTTTGCCATTCTTCTTGGTTCAACTTTCGCCCAGCAGCAAACTGGATAGTTTGAGGAGTATCTCCGTCCTCAACTACCAGGTTGTAACTTGGGATAAATTAAAGAGACGCGGCGACATGCTTCAATGCATGCGCTGCCAAAGGTTCGGCCACGCTGCAGCAAACTGCGAAATGCAGTCACGCTGCGTGAAGTGTGGTGAGAACCACATTAAGGGGGAGTGTAAACTCGGTGAGGAAAGGGTCGATGATATGACCCAGCTTAAATGTGCACTTTGCGGAAAGGAGGGGCACCCTGCTAACTATAGGGGTTGCTCAGCTTTTCAGCAAATCCGTACCAACAAAGCGGCTAGGCAAACAGCGGTAGAGATACGCCCATCAACGCGTGCTCCTACAGCAACGCCCGTCAATCCCCAAATTTCCTACGCCCAAATGGCGGCAGGAAGGGGAAAAACGGTACAGCCTGCATCTAAGGTAGCCCAACCGGCCCTCGTGCCTAAGGCTCCGGACGCTCAGGCCGAAATAAGAAGCATGTTGCTGGCAATTCAAAGCCAGTTGACAGGACTTCAAAAACAAATAAGTGAGCAGGCGGCTAGGGTAGATCATCTCTACTCTGTTTTGCCTAGCCCATTGCATTTTAGAGGTTAAAGGCGCGCTGTCGGAGAGGCCTCTTAGGATCCTTGCTGTGAATGTAAATTCACTGATTAGGACCGAACGTAGAGCTAATCTTTTTCAACTGTTGAAAGACCAGGGTCCAGATGTATTTATGGCCAGCGAAACTAAGCTGAACCAGAAACATAAGTTGACTAACAACAATTACAATATCGTAAGAAGAGATCGACCCAACTCCACTGCAAGGGGGGGGGGGGGCGTCGCAATCTTCATACGAAAAGGCATCAATCATAAAGTTATATATAATAGTGATCTGCGTAGATTTCGGCTGTTAGAGGCGTGCGTCGTGTGCATTCCTCTCCAACAGGGGAAGCGAATGTATGTGATTGCGGCTTATGCACCGGAATCACCTCAGCCAACTGATTTTATGACAGAGCTTGAAAAACTTTTCGAATGTCTACGGTTGAGCTTGGAAGAAAATTACTTTCTCATGGCCGGTGATTTGAATGCCAAACACCTAGATTGGGGAAATCAAATACAGAATCCAAGAGGTATTCATCTTTTTAATTGGATGAGTCGATATAACACTGAATATGGTGTCGACCTGCTGGCTACGGATCGGCCATCGTTTCCAAGAAGCGGTGCCTATCTGGATATATTGCTAAAAGACTCAAGACTGACAATTACTGACACTGTGGTTCAAAGACCAAGAAACGATCGAGTACGACAGTGACCACTGCGGACTCGCCGCCGTAATACAGCTTCCGAACGAGCTCGTGGAGTTGGATGAGTATGTGCCTGTGCATACTTACAATTACAGTAAGGTGCGCTGGCCACGCTTTACCAACGCCTTATCGAGCGAAATCAGTTCGAATAACACATCCCCACCAAATGACAGGAATTTGACAAATAACGAAATAGACCAATACCTTGAACAAATGGACGAGACGATCAAACGAACAATGGACAGAACAATACCAAAATACAAACAACGGGACGCAACCGACATGTACCGGAATGCGACCATTGACGCATTAAACAGACAAAAAAGTGGACTGCTGACAAGACTCAAACTCTTGTACCGACGGTTTACTGACCCACACGATCTGGAGATTAGGACACTGAAGTCGTCGATCAAGAACATCAACCAGCTTATTAAGGAAAATTATCGGTTGTCGATTAATTTGTATTGGGATAACAAAACTCGGGCTGTTAATTCTAGCGACCCAAGCATGTTTCCCCAAATTAACAAAATATTAAGAAGGAATGATCAGAACGACCTTCCGTGTCTTAAGCTCCAGAGAACGACAGACAACAGAGACGTACTTCTGACAGCAGGAATTGATCCAGAGGACGCCGTCTTGGACGATGACCTCTTTATTGTCGAGGATCCGCAGGAGAAAGTGGAGGCTTTGGGGGCTGCTTTCCATCAAGTGTACAAGGTGAATGCATGCATTCGCCCGAACCAATACCTGGAAAACAGAGCCTTGCTCCACCACTTCTACCTTGGGAATGACATAACGCAATGGCGATCAGAGAACCTCGGTTTCACCGGGTTCAATGAAGATCATTTGGCAAACGCCATATTCGCCGACGCGAACGAGAGAAACAGGAGCGCGAGCAAAAACAAGCGGCACAGGCGCCTCAAAAACCTGCACCACAACAAATGCAGCAAGAGCCAGTTCTAAGAGCTCAACAGCAGCAACTGCCACAGCAGATAGAAAATAGGCAAAATCAACAACAGCAACAGCAGCAGCAGCAGC
The DNA here is from genome assembly GCA_963921185.1 of Dasysyrphus tricinctus. Taxonomy (NCBI): domain Eukaryota; kingdom Metazoa; phylum Arthropoda; class Insecta; order Diptera; family Syrphidae; genus Dasysyrphus; species Dasysyrphus tricinctus. The sequence continues at coordinate 158,570,540 of OY992532.1, read as the reverse complement.
AACTACAGGAGCAGAACCAACAGCAGCGGAACGAGCAGCAGCAGAGGAATCACCCAGCAGCAGCCACAGCCGCCCCAAAACCAAAATAAAAAAGAAAAGGTGCCACCCATCAATACATACAAGATGGAACTTATGGAAACCATAGAATTATGTAAGTCGGCCATAGGCCAAAACTTTTTTATTAAACGCCTAAGCAAAGATAGACATGCGATCCACTGCTCCACAGTGGCGCAACATAAGATAATCAAAGAACTTTTAAAAAAATCCACGACTGAGTTCTTCAGTTTTACCCCCAAAATGGATAAATGTCAAACGGTCCTCTTGAAGGGCATAGATTCCTGCACGGAACCAGAGGTGCTCTATAAGGAGCTCTGTGAAAAAGCGAGCGGCAATCTCGAGTTTATCGGGGTCAAGCCGTTCACTACAGTCAGAGCCAGACGGGAGAAGCGGTCTTTGCCATTTTTCTTGGTTCAACTTTCGCCCAGCAGCAAACTGGATAGTTTGAGGAGTATCTCCGTCCTCAACTACCAGGTTGTAACTTGGGATAAATTAAAGAGACGCGGCGACATGCTTCAATGCATGCGCTGCCAAAGGTTCGGCCACGCTGCAGCAAACTGCGAAATGCAGTCACGCTGCGTGAAGTGTGGTGAGAACCACATTAAGGGGGAGTGTAAACTCGGTGAGGAAAGGGTCGATGATATGACCCAGCTTAAATGTGCACTTTGCGGAAAGGAGGGGCACCCTGCTAACTATAGGGGTTGCTCAGCTTTTCAGCAAATCCGTACCAACAAAGCGGCTAGGCAAACAGCGGTAGAGATACGCCCATCAACGCGTGCTCCTACAGCAACGCCCGTCAATCCCCAAATTTCCTACGCCCAAATGGCGACAGGAAGGGGAAAAACGGTACAGCCTGCAGCTAAGGTAGCCCAACCGGCCCTCGTGCCTAAGGCTCCGGACGCTCAGGCCGAAATAAGAAGCATGTTGCTGGCAATTCAAAGCCAGTTGACAGGACTTCAAAAACAAATAAGTGAGCAGGCGGCTAGGGTAGATCATCTCTACTCTGTTTTGCCTAGCCCATTGCATTTTAGAGGTTAAAGGCGCGCTGTCGGAGAGGCCTCTTAGGATCCTTGCTGTGAATGTAAATTCACTGATTAGGACCGAACGTAGAGCTAATCTTTTTCAACTGTTGAAAGACCAGGGTCCAGATGTATTTATGGCCAGCGAAACTAAGCTGAACCAGAAACATAAGTTGACTAACAACAATTACAATATCGTAAGAAGAGATCGACCCAACTCCACTGCAAGGGGGGGGGGGGGGGGGCGTCGCAATCTTCATACGAAAAGGCATCAATCATAAAGTTATATATAATAGTGATCTGCGTAGATTTCGGCTGTTAGAGGCGTGCGTCGTGTGCATTCCTCTCCAACAGGGGAAGCGAATGTATGTGATTGCGGCTTATGCACCGGAATCACCTCAGCCAACTGATTTTATGACAGAGCTTGAAAAACTTTTCGAATGTCTACGGTTGAGCTTGGAAGAAAATTACTTTCTCATGGCCGGTGATTTGAATGCCAAACACCTAGATTGGGGAAATCAAATACAGAATCCAAGAGGTATTCATCTTTTTAATTGGATGAGTCGATATAACACTGAATATGGTGTCGACCTGCTGGCTACGGATCGGCCATCGTTTCCAAGAAGCGGTGCCTATCTGGATATATTGCTAAAAGACTCAAGACTGACAATTACTGACACTGTGGTTCAAAGACCAAGAAACGATCGAGTACGACAGTGACCACTGCGGACTCGCCGCCGTAATACAGCTTCCGAACGAGCTCGTGGAGTTGGATGAGTATGTGCCTGTGCATACTTACAATTACAGTAAGGTGCGCTGGCCACGCTTTACCAACGCCTTATCGAGCGAAATCAGTTCGAATAACATATCCCCACCAAATGACAGGAATTTGACAAATAACGAAATAGACCAATACCTTGAACAAATGGACGAGACGATCAAACGAACAATGGACAGAACAATACCAAAATACAAACAACGGGACGCAACCGACATGTACCGGAATGCGACCATTGACGCATTACACAGACAAAAAAGTGGACTGCTGACAAGACTCAAACTCTTGTACCGAAGGTTTACTGACCCACACGATCTGGAGATTAGGACACTGAAGTCGTCGATCAAGAACATCAACCAGCTTATTAAGGAAAATTATCGGTTGTCGATTAATTTGTATTGGGATAACAAAACTCGGGCTGTTAATTCTAGCGACCCAAGCATGTTTCCCCAAATTAACAAAATATTAAGAAGGAATGATCAGAACGACCTTCCGTGTCTTAAGCTCCAGAGAACGACAGACAACAGAGACGTACTTCTGACAGCAGGAATTGATCCAGAGGACGCCGTCTTGGACGATGACCTCTTTATTGTCGAGGATCCGCAGGAGAAAGTGGAGGCTTTGGGGGCTGCTTTCCATCAAGTGTACAAGGTGAATGCATGCATTCGCCCGAACCAATACCTGGAAAACAGAGCCTTGCTCCACCACTTCTACCTTGGGAATGACATAACGCAATGGCGATCAGAGAACCTCGGTTTCACCGGGTTCAATGAAGATCATTTGGCAAACGCCATATTCGCCGACGCGAACGAGAGAAACAGGAGCGCGAGCAAAAACAAGCGGCACAGGCGCCTCAAAAACCTGCACCACAACAAATGCAGCAAGAGCCAGTTCTAAGAGCTCAACAGCAGCAACTGCCACAGCAGATAGAAAATAGGCAGCAACAACAACAGCTGCCAGCAGAGCAGCCACAGCAACATCCTAAGGAGCAACGCCCGAAAAAGCAAAATCAACAACAGCAACAGCAGCAGCAGCAGCAACTACAGGAGCAGAACCAACAGCAGCGGAACGAGCAGCAGCAGAGGAATCACCCAGCAGCAGCCACAGCCGCCCCAAAACCAAAATAAAAAAGAAAAGGTGCCACCCATCAATACATACAAGATGGAACTTATGGAAACCATAGAATTATGTAAGTCGGCCATAGGCCAAAACTTTTTTATTAAACGCCTAAGCAAAGATAGACATGCGATCCACTGCTCCACAGTGGCGCAACATAAGATAATCAAAGAACTTTTAAAAAAATCCACGACTGAGTTCTTCAGTTTTACCCCCAAAATGGATAAATGTCAAACGGTCCTCTTGAAGGGCATAGATTCCTGCACGGAACCAGAGGTGCTCTATAAGGAGCTCTGTGAAAAAGCGAGCGGCAATCTCGAGTTTATCGGGGTCAAGCCGTTCACTACAGTCAGAGCCAGACGGGAGAAGCGGTCTTTGCCATTCTTCTTGGTTCAACTTTCGCCCAGCAGCAAACTGGATAGTTTGAGGAGTATCTCCGTCCTCAACTACCAGGTTGTAACTTGGGATAAATTAAAGAGACGCGGCGACATGCTTCAATGCATGCGCTGCCAAAGGTTCGGCCACGCTGCAGCAAACTGCGAAATGCAGTCACGCTGCGTGAAGTGTGGTGAGAACCACATTAAGGGGGAGTGTAAACTCGGTGAGGAAAGGGTCGATGATATGACCCAGCTTAAATGTGCACTTTGCGGAAAGGAGGGGCACCCTGCTAACTATAGGGGTTGCTCAGCTTTTCAGCAAATCCGTACCAACAAAGCGGCTAGGCAAACAGCGGTAGAGATACGCCCATCAACGCGTGCTCCTACAGCAACGCCCGTCAATCCCCAAATTTCCTACGCCCAAATGGCGGCAGGAAGGGGAAAAACGGTACAGCCTGCAGCTAAGGTAGCCCAACCGGCCCTCGTGCCTAAGGCTCCGGACGCTCAGGCCGAAATAAGAAGCATGTTGCTGGCAATTCAAAGCCAGTTGACAGGACTTCAAAAACAAATAAGTGAGCAGGCGGCTAGGGTAGATCATCTCTACTCTGTTTTGCCTAGCCCATTGCATTTTAGAGGTTAAAGGCGCGCTGTCGGAGAGGCCTCTTAGGATCCTTGCTGTGAATGTAAATTCACTGATTAGGACCGAACGTAGAGCTAATCTTTTTCAACTGTTGAAAGACCAGGGTCCAGATGTATTTATGGCCAGCGAAACTAAGCTGAACCAGAAACATAAGTTGACTAACAACAATTACAATATCGTAAGAAGAGATCGACCCAACTCCACTGCAAGGGGGGGGGGGGGGGGCGTCGCAATCTTCATACGAAAAGGCATCAATCATAAAGTTATATATAATAGTGATCTGCGTAGATTTCGGCTGTTAGAGGCGTGCGTCGTGTGCATTCCTCTCCAACAGGGGAAGCGAATGTATGTGATTGCGGCTTATGCACCGGAATCACCTCAGCCAACTGATTTTATGACAGAGCTTGAAAAACTTTTCGAATGTCTACGGTTGAGCTTGGAAGAAAATTACTTTCTCATGGCCGGTGATTTGAATGCCAAACACCTAGATTGGGGAAATCAAATACAGAATCCAAGAGGTATTCATCTTTTTAATTGGATGAGTCGATATAACACTGAATATGGTGTCGACCTGCTGGCTACGGATCGGCCATCGTTTCCAAGAAGCGGTGCCTATCTGGATATATTGCTAAAAGACTCAAGACTGACAATTACTGACACTGTGGTTCAAAGACCAAGAAACGATCGAGTACGACAGTGACCACTGCGGACTCGCCGCCGTAATACAGCTTCCGAACGAGCTCGTGGAGTTGGATGAGTATGTGCCTGTGCATACTTACAATTACAGTAAGGTGCGCTGGCCACGCTTTACCAACGCCTTATCGAGCGAAATCAGTTCGAATAACATATCCCCACCAAATGACAGGAATTTGACAAATAACGAAATAGACCAATACCTTGAACAAATGGACGAGACGATCAAACGAACAATGGACAGAACAATACCAAAATACAAACAACGGGACGCAACCGACATGTACCGGAATGCGACCATTGACGCATTACACAGACAAAAAAGTGGACTGCTGACAAGACTCAAACTCTTGTACCGAAGGTTTACTGACCCACACGATCTGGAGATTAGGACACTGAAGTCGTCGATCAAGAACATCAACCAGCTTATTAAGGAAAATTATCGGTTGTCGATTAATTTGTATTGGGATAACAAAACTCGGGCTGTTAATTCTAGCGACCCAAGCATGTTTCCCCAAATTAACAAAATATTAAGAAGGAATGATCAGAACGACCTTCCGTGTCTTAAGCTCCAGAGAACGACAGACAACAGAGACGTACTTCTGACAGCAGGAATTGATCCAGAGGACGCCGTCTTGGACGATGACCTCTTTATTGTCGAGGATCCGCAGGAGAAAGTGGAGGCTTTGGGGGCTGCTTTCCATCAAGTGTACAAGGTGAATGCATGCATTCGCCCGAACCAATACCTGGAAAACAGAGCCTTGCTCCACCACTTCTACCTTGGGAATGACATAACGCAATGGCGATCAGAGAACCTCGGTTTCACCGGGTTCAATGAAGATCATTTGGCAAACGCCATATTCGCCGACGCGAACGAGAGAAACAGGAGCGCGAGCAAAAACAAGCGGCACAGGCGCCTCAAAAACCTGCACCACAACAAATGCAGCAAGAGCCAGTTCTAAGAGCTCAACAGCAGCAACTGCCACAGCAGATAGAAAATAGGCAGCAACAACAACAGCTGCCAGCAGAGCAGCCACAGCAACATCCTAAGGAGCAACGCCCGAAAAAGAAAAATCAACAACAGCAACAGCAGCAGCAGCAGCAACTACAGGAGCAGAACCAACAGCAGCGGAACGAGCAGCAGCAGAGGAATCACCAGCAGCAGCCACAGCCGCCCCAAAACCAAAATAAAAAAGAAAAGGTGCCACCCATCAATACATACAAGATGGAACTTATGGAAACCATAGAATTATGTAAGTCGGCCATAGGCCAAAACTTTTTTATTAAACGCCTAAGCAAAGATAGACATGCGATCCACTGCTCCACAGTGGCGCAACATAAGATAATCAAAGAACTTTTAAAAAAATCCACGACTGAGTTCTTCAGTTTTACCCCCAAAATGGATAAATGTCAAACGGTCCTCTTGAAGGGCATAGATTCCTGCACGGAACCAGAGGTGCTCTATAAGGAGCTCTGTGAAAAAGCGAGCGGCAATCTCGAGTTTATCGGGGTCAAGCCGTTCACTACAGTCAGAGCCAGACGGGAGAAGCGGTCTTTGCCGTTCTTCTTGGTTCAACTTTCGCCCAGCAGCAAACTGGATAGTTTGAGGAGTATCTCCGTCCTCAACTACCAGGTTGTAACTTGGGATAAATTAAAGAGACGCGGCGACATGCTTCAATGCATGCGCTGCCAAAGGTTCGGCCACGCTGCAGCAAACTGCGAAATGCAGTCACGCTGCGTGAAGTGTGGTGAGAACCACATTAAGGGGGAGTGTAAACTCGGTGAGGAAAGGGTTGATGATATGACCCAGCTTAAATGTGCACTTTGCGGAAAGGAGGGGCACCCTGCTAACTATAGGGGTTGCTCAGCTTTTCAGCAAATCCGTACCAACAAAGCGGCTAGGCAAACAGCGGTAGAGATACGCCCATCAACGCGTGCTCCTACAGCAACGCCCGTCAATCCCCAAATTTCCTACGCCCAAATGGCGGCAGGAAGGGGAAAAACGGTACAGCCTGCAGCTAAGGTAGCCCAACCGGCCCTCGTGCCTAAGGCTCCGGACGCTCAGGCCGAAATAAGAAGCATGTTGCTGGCAATTCAAAGCCAGTTGACAGGACTTCAAAAACAAATAAGTGAGCAGGCGGCTAGGGTAGATCATCTCTACTCTGTTTTGCCTAGCCCATTGCATTTTAGAGGTTAAAGGCGCGCTGTCGGAGAGGCCTCTTAGGATCCTTGCTGTGAATGTAAATTCACTGATTAGGACCGAACGTAGAGCTAATCTTTTTCAACTGTTGAAAGGCCAGGGTCCAGATGTATTAATGGCCAGCGAAACTAAGCTGAACCAGAAACATAAGTTGACTAACAACAATTACAATATCGTAAGAAGAGATCGACCCAACTCCACTGCAAGGGGGGGGGGGCGTCGCAATCTTCATACGAAAAGGCATCAATCATAAAGTTATATATAATAGTGATCTGCGTAGATTTCGGCTGTTAGAGGCGTGCGTCGTGTGCATTCCTCTCCAACAGGGGAAGCGAATGTATGTGATTGCGGCTTATGCACCGGAATCACCTCAGCCAACTGATTTTATGACAGAGCTTGAAAAACTTTTCGAATGTCTACGGTTGAGCTTGGAAGAAAATTACTTTCTCATGGCCGGTGATTTGAATGCCAAACACCTAGATTGGGGAAATCAAATACAGAATCCAAGAGGTATTCATCTTTTTAATTGGATGAGTCGATATAACACTGAATATGGTGTCGACCTGCTGGCTACGGATCGGCCATCGTTTCCAAGAAGCGGTGCCTATCTGGATATATTGCTAAAAGACTCAAGACTGACAATTACTGACACTGTGGTTCAAAGACCAAGAAACGATCGAGTACGACAGTGACCACTGCGGACTCGCCGCCGTAATACAGCTTCCGAACGAGCTCGTGGAGTTGGATGAGTATGTGCCTGTGCATACTTACAATTACAGTAAGGTGCGCTGGCCACGCTTTACCAACGCCTTATCGAGCGAAATCAGTTCGAATAACATATCCCCACCAAATGACAGGAATTTGACAAATAACGAAATAGACCAATACCTTGAACAAATGGACGAGACGATCAAACGAACAATGGACAGAACAATACCAAAATACAAACAACGGGACGCAACCGACATGTACCGGAATGCGACCATTGACGCATTACACAGACAAAAAAGTGGACTGCTGACAAGACTCAAACTCTTGTACCGAAGGTTTACTGACCCACACGATCTGGAGATTAGGACACTGAAGTCGTCGATCAAGAACATCAACCAGCTTATTAAGGAAAATTATCGGTTGTCGATTAATTTGTATTGGGATAACAAAACTCGGGCTGTTAATTCTAGCGACCCAAGCATGTTTCCCCAAATTAACAAAATATTAAGAAGGAATGATCAGAACGACCTTCCGTGTCTTAAGCTCCAGAGAACGACAGACAACAGAGACGTACTTCTGACAGCAGGAATTGATCCAGAGGACGCCGTCTTGGACGATGACCTCTTTACTGTCGAGGATCCGCAGGAGAAAGTGGAGGCTTTGGGGGCTGCTTTCCATCAAGTGTACAAGGTGAATGCATGCATTCGCCCGAACCAATACCTGGAAAACAGAGCCTTGCTCCACCACTTCTACCTTGGGAATGACATAACGCAATGGCGATCAGAGAACCTCGGTTTCACCGGGTTCAATGAAGATCATTTGGCAAACGCCATATTCGCCGACGCGAACGAGAGAAACAGGAGCGCGAGCAAAAACAAGCGGCACAGGCGCCTCAAAAACCTGCACCACAACAAATGCAGCAAGAGCCAGTTCTAAGAGCTCAACAGCAGCAACTGCCACAGCAGATAGAAAATAGGCAGCAACAACAACAGCTGCCAGCAGAGCAGCCACAGCAACATCCTAAGGAGCAACGCCCGAAAAAGCAAAATCAACAACAGCAACAGCAGCAGCAGCAGCAACTACAGGAGCAGAACCAACAGCAGCGGAACGAGCAGCAGCAGAGGAATCACCAGCAGCAGCCACAGCCGCCCCAAAACCAAAATAAAAAAGAAAAGGTGCCACCCATCAATACATACAAGATGGAACTTATGGAAACCATAGAATTATGTAAGTCGGCCATAGGCCAAAACTTTTTTATTAAACGCCTAAGCAAAGATAGACATGCGATCCACTGCTCCACAGTGGCGCAACATAAGATAATCAAAGAACTTTTAAAAAAATCCACGACTGAGTTCTTCAGTTTTACCCCCAAAATGGATAAATGTCAAACGGTCCTCTTGAAGGGCATAGATTCCTGCACGGAACCAGAGGTACTCTATAAGGAGCTCTGTGAAAAAGCGAGCGGCAATCTCGAGTTTATCGGGGTCAAGCCGTTCACTACAGTCAGAGCCAGACGGGAGAAGCGGTCTTTGCCGTTCTTCTTGGTTCAACTTTCGCCCAGCAGCAAACTGGATAGTTTGAGGAGTATCTCCGTCCTCAACTACCAGGTTGTAACTTGGGATAAATTAAAGAGACGCGGCGACATGCTTCAATGCATGCGCTGCCAAAGGTTCGGCCACGCTGCAGCAAACTGCGAAATGCAGTCACGCTGCGTGAAGTGTGGTGAGAACCACATTAAGGGGGAGTGTAAACTCGGTGAGGAAAGGGTCGATGATATGACCCAGCTTAAATGTGCACTTTGCGGAAAGGAGGGGCACCCTGCTAACTATAGGGGTTGCTCAGCTTTTCAGCAAATCCGTACCAACAAAGCGGCTAGGCAAACAGCGGTAGAGATACGCCCATCAACGCGTGCTCCTACAGCAACGCCCGTCAATCCCCAAATTTCCTACGCCCAAATGGCGGCAGGAAGGGGAAAAACGGTACAGCCTGCAGCTAAGGTAGCCCAACCGGCCCTCGTGCCTAAGGCTCCGGACGCTCAGGCCGAAATAAGAAGCATGTTGCTGGCAATTCAAAGCCAGTTGACAGGACTTCAAAAACAAATAAGTGAGCAGGCGGCTAGGGTAGATCATCTCTACTCTGTTTTGCCTAGCCCATTGCATTTTAGAGGTTAAAGGCGCGCTGTCGGAGAGGCCTCTTAGGATCCTTGCTGTGAATGTAAATTCACTGATTAGGACCGAACGTAGAGCTAATCTTTTTCAACTGTTGAAAGGCCAGGGTCCAGATGTATTAATGGCCAGCGAAACTAAGCTGAACCAGAAACATAAGTTGACTAACAACAATTACAATATCGTAAGAAGAGATCGACCCAACTCCACTGCAAGGGGGGGGGGCGTCGCAATCTTCATACGAAAAGGCATCAATCATAAAGTTATATATAATAGTGATCTGCGTAGATTTCGGCTGTTAGAGGCGTGCGTCGTGTGCATTCCTCTCCAACAGGGGAAGCGAATGTATGTGATTGCGGCTTATGCACCGGAATCACCTCAGCCAACTGATTTTATGACAGAGCTTGAAAAACTTTTCGAATGTCTACGGTTGAGCTTGGAAGAAAATTACTTTCTCATGGCCGGTGATTTGAATGCCAAACACCTAGATTGGGGAAATCAAATACAGAATCCAAGAGGTATTCATCTTTTTAATTGGATGAGTCGATATAACACTGAATATGGTGTCGACCTGCTGGCTACGGATCGGCCATCGTTTCCAAGAAGCGGTGCCTATCTGGACATATTGCTAAAAGACTCAAGACTGACAATTACTGACACTGTGGTTCAAAGACCAAGAAACGATCGAGTACGACAGTGACCACTGCGGACTGCCGTAATACAGCTTCCGAACGAGCTCGTGGAGTTGGATGAGTATGTGCCTGTGCATACTTACAATTACAGTAAGGTGCGCTGGCCACGCTTTACCAACGCCTTATCGAGCGAAATCAGTTCGAATAACATATCCCCACCAAATGACAGGAATTTGACAAATAACGAAACAGACCAATACCTTGAACAAATGGACGAGACGATCAAACGAACAATGGACAGAACAATACCAAAATACAAACAACGGGACGCAACCGACATGTACCGGAATGCGACCATTGACGCATTACACAGACAAAAAAGTGGACTGCTGACAAGACTCAAACTCTTGTACCGAAGGTTTACTGACCCACACGATCTGGAGATTAGGACACTGAAGTCGTCGATCAAGAACATCAACCAGCTTATTAAGGAAAATTATCGGTTGTCGATTAATTTGTATTGGGATACAAAATTCGGGCTGTTAATTCTAGCGACCCAAGTATGTTTCCCCAAATTAACAAAATATTTAGAAGGAATGATCAGAACGACCTTCCGTGTCTTAAGCTCCAGAGAACGACAGACAACAGAGACGTACTTCTGACAGCAGGAATTGATCCAAAGGACGCCGTCTTGGACGATGACCTCTTTATTGTCGAGGATCCGCAGGAGAAAGTGGAGGCTGTGGGGGCTGCTTCCATCAAGTGTACAAAAGTGAATGCATGCATTCGCCCGAACCATGACCTGGAAAACAGAGCCTTGCTCCACCACTTCTACCTTCGGAATGACATAACGCAATGGCGATCAGAGAACCTCGGTTTCACCGGGTTCAATGAAGATCATTTGGCATTTTTTAACTACGAAGGTGGAGCTTCAGCTTATCTTCGATTCATTAAAGAAGAAGAAGTCAGCAGGAGTCGATGGCATATCCAACTTTGTACTTCGACATTTACCCCAAGAAGCAGTAGACATTTATACCACACTGTTTAACAACGCTCTGAATAATGCATATTATCCAGTGCGGTGGAAGACAGCTGTGGTGCATCCTCTCCCGAAAAAGGGAAAGGACAACTCCAATCCGGCGAATCTCCGGTCGATAAGTCTTCTTCCGAGTATCAGCAAGGTATTCGAAAAAGTTATTAATAGAGAATAGAATAGAATATCATACCGGATAATCAGTTCGGTTTTAAGGCGGGACATGACACCATTCATGCCGCGTCTAAACTCGTTTCTGATGTCCAATGGAACAAATCAAAAAGCAGTGTACGGGTCTGGTTGATTTGGAGAAGGCCTTCGACACCGTATGGCTAGAGGGTCTTTATCTAAAGCTGACCAGACTAGGCATTAGTAAACCACTATTATATATGCTTTATGATATGCTCAATGGTAGAAAGTTTGTTGTCAAGAGTGGCAATGTGACTTCTGCCACAACCTTTAATATTAAAAATGGTCTTCAGCAGGGAGCGGTCAACTCGCCGATTCTATTCAGCATTTACACCAGCGATCTGATAAGTAGTCTAACTCAGGCAATTGGGTATGCCGATGATCTAATTGCGTACAGAACAGCTCCAAAAGTCGAGGTCATCAGAATTCTTTTGCAGCGTGACTTCGAGAAGATTCAGCGATATTGCGATGACTGGAAGTTGAAAATCAACTTCCAGAAATCAGAAACTATCTTGTTTAGGACTCCGTTGCATGGAGCCACAAGGGATACGAGAAAGAACTGGCGTAAGCTGGTGATCGTAGGGCCAAATGGACAGCCACTGGCGAGTAAAAGTGTAGTAAAGTACCTTGGCATCTGGATGGATCAGTATTTGTATTTCGACAGACATATAAATGCTGCTCTGTCCAGGGCTAGGGGAGCTTTTGCCCTGACGAAACGGTTGTTTTATAGCAGCCGGCTTGACAGCAGGGTGAAGGTGATTTGCTACATGGCCCTCATACGGCCGATGATTGCCTATGGGTGCCCGGTTTGGTTCAACGTTGCCCCGACTCAAATGGAAAAGATTCGGGTGTTTGAGAGGCAGTGTCTTAGACGCTGCCTTGGATTACACAGAACACCAGAGTCGGAGTACAAACATTATTATTCTAACCTGGTTCTATACAACGGCGGCGCCAACATAAACAGGATAGATAATTTCTTGCTGAAGCTTATTCGAGGTCACATTGCAAGAGCAATGTCTTCGACCAACAGCTTAATTTTTGGGGCTTATTACCCGAAAAAACGACTATTACGAGAGTGTGCGTCTAAGTGGCTTTATTCCGCCCGATGCATTCCTCTATTTAGACAGTCGAGGGCTTATCCAGGATAGAGCGGCGGTTCCGCTAATCTACCACGTCGGCCGTAGAACTGTAGATCGGCGGCTCCTTTATGATCGAGACGTCCTCGCACAACACGGAGCGGAGCACCTTCGGTTCAGTAGGACTGTGTCCGATCGGGACCGAAGAGATAGGGTAAGGCAGGAGAACCAGTTCTGGTGGTTGAAACCTGAACAAGAAGATATATAAAAGTTAACTATGCAATTTTCTATGCCATGGCCGACTTACATAGGTTAAGGTAGTTAGTTTTAAGCAGGGACAGTCAGGGTGGCACAAAAAAAAAAAAAAAAAAAATATAAAACCAATAAAAACACAAAAAAAAATATAAAACCATAAAAACACAAAAAATTACAAAAACCCGAAATTGCTTGCTGTGGCTGTTCTAGTTTGTAAGTAGTTTGTAAGTAGCTTTAAGTAGTTTTATAGTAGTTTTTAATTAGTTTTAATTAGTTTTAATTAGTTTTAATTTAGTTTTATTTAGTTTGTAAGTTTTTAATAAAACAAAAAAATAAAGATAAAGATACCGAGTTTTTTATAAATTCTTCTCGGTGAATAATAAAACCGGATTGAATTCTAGCTTTTAAGATAGTTCTTAGGCCGTGTTGGATTTGAATATGACAATAAAATGTTATTCACACACAAAGTGTTTGAACAAGCCTTTAATCAAAAGACAGAGAGAAAAAACATTTGTACACGAAAGAGACACTCATTTTCAATCATCTGTCAACCCCATAATTTAATAAAGAATATATAATTTTGATAACCTAACAGAGCACACGTCTTTTTTCTCATTATTAACTCTCGAACCAGTATTTCATTTAAAAGAATAATCAAGATATCATTATTCATGGTCCTTCGAACCGGTTTACTTTTTAATTTCAATTTAAAATAGTTTTCCGTAAATTTCACAATTATATCAAGTTCTTGTGAATTCGTAAAACCAGCCGACACCAATCGATTGTGTCACATCCTACAAGAACTAACCTCAAATATCGTGCCATGCCGCATGATACCTACTGACGAAACATCCATACTTAAAAATCGACTAAGAAATTATTTTATCGAATAATTTAATTGCTCCAAGGTATCATCAATTGTGTCTCTACAACGTTCCTGCATTACTACACGAGCACACCGCTCAAAGGGAACATCTTGTGAAAGCAGATATTGCAGGACCAGAAGAATCTCCGATTACAGAGGTAAGTGATTTTAAGCATTTTCGTTTGGCAAATTTAGATTAACATGTCCGATGACGACAAAGAAAACTCAGTCATCCCCACCGAACAAGAACAATTGGTGGCCGAACAAATTGATTTGCTCGAACAACTGCGGAAAGAACGCCCAAATTTCGACAAAGATGGTCCAAGTCGAAGGTCCAAAGGGCAATTTATGACACGTCTCAATCGAATTGCACAAAATCTTCAGACCTTCAATGCAAATCATAGAACATTGGTACGTTTAAAATTGTCTCGCGACGATGTTTATTTCAAAAAGGATATTTTTGGATCTTTTCAATCCGAACATGCGGACGTCACGGATTATATTGAACTCGCATTTGACAAACTCCATCCAGAGCGTCACGCAAAAACGATTCCACCAGCTTCCACGTCATCGGCACCAAGTACAAATGATTCATTCAATACGATTATACGTGAGGTCCACACCGATAGCTCATTCAGGCCACCTGAATTTAAAATCGAAAAATTTGATGGTGAGCCTACCGAATGGCCAACTTTTTATGCAGCGTTTCAAACGATTCACAACAATTCAAAACTTTCGAAACATCAAAAATTCGTGTATCTGAAATCATTTCTAACCGCAAACGTGACCTCATCTATCGCACATTTGGATGTCACTGACGAAACCTATGATGAAGCCCTGGAAGATTTGAAAGATCGTTACAGCAGTGATCAAGTTTTGTTCAATGGTTTCATGAAAAAATTTATGAATTTACCGACATACACTCATCGCGAATCAGCTGCTGAATTGAAATCGTTGCATGATTCTGTACGTGCATGCATATTCCAATTAAGGAACCTCAAATTTCATACCGATGAAAATTCCGAGTTTTTTGCATTTCATCTACTCGAAAAACTATCGCCAGCAACACGTCTCGATTTTGAAAAGCACCGTAAAGAACCAAAGAAAGTTGCAAAACTTCAACAATTACTGGACTTTCTTAAATCGACATTTCTAATTGCTGATGCTGCCGCACACGCATCGAACAATATCGAGTCAAGGCCATCATCGGCGCATCAAAAATCAAATAACTCATCGAATAAATCTCACGGTCGAAAAGAAATACGAACTTTTCATGTCTCAAAAAAATCAATTGTCTGTCCGGTCGAAAGGTGCAAGGGCCCTCACGTTCTACAAAGGTGTCAACAGTTCTTACAATGGTCGCCATTTGAACGTAAAGATTTCGCCACTCAACAGAAATTGTGCCTCAATTGCCTCGGACATTCAACATCAGCGCAATGCACCAGCAAACACACATGTTTCACCTGCGGTGGTCGACATCACACTCTCTTGCACTTCAATAGATCAAATTTATCATTGAATGCCGCTTCATTCCCAAATCCAAATACGGCATCGACTTCATCTCAATTGAATCATGCACCGACCGTTAATCCGCAAATCGTCTCAAATAATTTGGTACACACCAATTCAACGGTTCTTCTTGCTACAGCGATTGTAAACGTGCTTGACGCATCTGGTCAGCTTATACGACTGCGGGCGTTAGTTGATAAGGGATCACAACAATCAATCATCACTGAGCGTGCTGCTCAACGATTAAAATTAGCATTCATTCCATTCTGCATCGGTTATCGTCCCATGGGCGAAACTCAATACAAAATCGCCGACAAGGGATTGAGTCTCGACATTCATTCTGTCGTTAATCCGAAGGTTAATTTTACATCGAAATTCGCTGTTCTTCCGTCGATTACATCAGAATTACCTTTGCAATCAATTAAGGTAAAATCGTGGTCTCATCTTGATAATTTGCCTCTCGCTGACCCTTATTATGCGACTCCGGGTCAAATCGATCTATTATTAGGTGGTGACGTATATGGCCGAATCATTGAGGAAGGTATACGCAAGGGTGAATTCGGTGAGCCCGTCGCTCAATACACGACTTTGGGATGGATATTATTTGGAGAATTATTTCAACAAAATCATGTTCTTACATTCCCATTGATTGATTGCCATCACATCTCGACAATGCAAATTGGTGAATATTTAACTAAATTCCATGAACTGGAGGAAGTACCAACAGAAAAAACAATGTCTAAGGAGGACGAATGGACCGAGAAGTTTTACGAACAAACTACCACTCGCCAATCAAATGGAAAATTCATGGTACGTTTACCATTCAAATCATATTTTGATTCATCAATTCAATTGGGTTCGTCATACGGTATGGCACTTAAACGTTTTCAATCGCTACAACGTCGTTTCGCTCACGACGAAAAATTCAAAGAAGCATATTTCAAAGTGTTTAACGAATATAAAGAGCTCAATCAAGTCAAACTAGTTCATGAGATTAACGAAAAACATTTCTATTTGCCTCACCACGCCGTGGTTAAAGAAGCCAGTCTCACAACAAAACTCCGTCAAGTGTTTGACGCCTCAGCTAAATCGTCAAATGGAAAATCATTGAATGATATTTTGGCAACCGGTCCTGTTTTACAAGCCGATTTGGTTTCAATAATTCTGAACTGGCGCACGCACAAGTATGTTTTCATTGCCGTCATAGCAAAAATGTACCGTTGCATCGATATACACCCGGACGACACTCACTATCAATACGTTTTGTGGCAAGATAACGATAATTCAGGCATTCAGACATACGCTCTTCAAACCGTCACATTTGGCATTGCACCATCACCATATCAGGCGATAAAAACTATTCATATGGTAGCTGAAGAAATCAAAGCCATTTCACCATCTGTCTACACCGCATTAAAACTTGAAACGTATGTGGATGACGTTACAACCGGTAGCGAGACCATCGAAAATGCCATAGAGATGATTCAAGTACTCATTCAATTGCTTCGAAGTGCCGGTTTTGAACTTCGTAAATGGGCTAGTAATTCGCCTAAAATTCTTCAACAAATTCCCACTGAATATCATGAGCAAAATACGATGTGTTTATTCAATGCCGAAGACGCTATCAAAACACTCGGTTTGGGATGGTCCAGCGTCAAAGATTTGTTCACATTTTGCATTAACTTTCCCACCAATAAACAACTCACAAAACGCAATGTTTCATCTACAGTTGCTCGCTTATTTGACCCACTTGGGTGGCTCAATCCTTTTGTCACCAAAGAAAAACTATTTTTGAATAAATTGTGGGAGAGTAAATTTGACTGGGATGACCTCATAACGTCTGCCGATCTTCAATCCGAATGGGAAAAAACTATTGATCAACTTCAATTTATCAAAGAAATCAAAATTCCTCGTTGGATCAACACATCATCAACCAACAAAAATAATCAGCTTCACGTTTTTTGTGATAGTTCAAACAGAGCATACGCTGCATCAATTTATCTCCGTACTATCGATTCAAACGATCAAATCCATGTAAATTTAATCATTGCCAAAAGTAAATTGGCACCAATGCGCAAGCCGTTAACAACACCTCGCGGCGAATTATGTGGTGCCGTTCTAGCAGTACAATTACTTGAATTGGTCAAAAAATCATTGAGACTAACATTCAATAATGTTTTTATGTGGACTGATTCTAGCGTCGTTTTGTCATGGATTCGAGGAGATCCAAATCGTTGGTCGGTTTTTGTTTGTAATCGAATTCATAAAATTTTATCATCAACTAAAATTGGACAATGGCACCATGTCCGCACTCATGAAAACCCAGCTGATCTCAATAGCCGTGGTTTAACCATCACCGAACTGCGTGACTCACCACTATGGTGGCATGGACCACCATTTCTGTCATTACCCCAATCTGACTGGCCAGATTCACCATTTGAACTTCATGACGACGATCGAAATGAGCTCCGTTCAAAGTTGAAGTCAATTAACCTCAACATCAAAGATGAAGTGTCCAGTGTAAATACACTCATGCAACGTTTTTCAAATTACAATCGTCTTCGTCGTGCCCTTGCATACGCCATTCGTTTCGTTCAAATAGTTCGCACTTCAATCAAGCTCAAATTGCCACGACCATCAATATCAATGCTATCAATTCCAAGAAAGGAACTCATTGAACTAGTCCCTCCACTCACCGTCGCTGAAATTCAAAACAGTGAACAGTCTCTTATTCGGTGGATTCAATCAAATGAATTCTCATGTGAACTTCAAACTATTCAAGATCAAAAACCAATCAGGAAAACCAGCAAATTGTTTCGACTGAACCCATTCATCGATCACAACAAAATTCTTCGTGTCAACGGCCGTTTACAAAATGCATTTATGTCGTTTGAGGAAAAATTTCCAATCATTTTGCCTTCGAAAAGCTACATTGCAAAGTTGATCACGGACTATTATCATCGTCTCACATTACACGGTGGACCCCAAGTAACGGTCAATCAAATTCGTCAAATTTATTGGATTCTTGATGTACGGAATTTCGCACGTCATTTTATTAACAAGTGTGTCATTTGTTTCAAAGCACGACCAGTTTTATCACAACAACAAATGGCTGCATTGCCCACTGCTCGTGTTAATACCAATTCACGTCCATTTGCATCCACCATCGTTGACTATGCGGGCCCATATGATATTCGTGCTTCAAAGGGTCGCGGCCAAACCTCATACAAAGGTTACGTTGCTGTTTTCACATGTATGACAACGAAGGCTGTTCATTTAGAAGCAGCTGGTGATCTTACAACACAAACATTTCTTCATACGTTCGACCGATTTGTCGCCCATCGTGGATTTTGTCATGACGTGTTTAGCGATTGTGGTACTAACTTTGTTGGTGCCAATAACGAGAATCTACGACTTTACAACAAATTTCTTCAATCAATCGAAAAGGAAATCATACCAGCACTAGCAAATCGACATATTCAATGGCATTTTAGCCCACCGGGAGCACCTCATTTCAATGGATTAGCCGAAGCAGCTGTAAAAATAATGAAATTCCACTTATCAAGAGTAATTGGAGATGCTAAACTCACATTCGAGGAATTTTCAACTGTCTTGGCTCGTATTGAAGCTGTGCTCAATTCACGTCCGATTTCGCCAATCACTGAGAATGCAAATGATTTCACAGCAATAACACCGGGTCATTTTCTGACAGGGAATGCTCTTTTATCACGACCTCAACCACCTTCAGAATTAAACCCGATCAAACGACATCAATTAATGGAAACAATGGTCCAACACTTTTGGAAACGATTCAAGGAAGATGTCTTGTCCAGCATGCAAATTCGTACTAAATGGCGAACCAAGCAACCTAACATCAAAGAAAACGATTTAGTAATCATCAAAGATGATCGTTTTCCAATCGGTCATTGGCCCATGGGTCGTGTCATTTCATTACATCGAGGGAGCGACGATCTCGTTCGAGTGGTTACAGTCAAAACACCTACCGGCCTTCTGAAAAGGCCAATCGTTAAACTCGCTTTGATTCCAAGCTCTTTCAAGTCACAAGATTCTTAATAGTTTGCCATTCAAAATTGTTTTTAGTCACTTACGCTCCTCTACGATTCTATGAGAGACGAGAAGCAACCATCATAAATTTCATCATAAAACCGTTTTTCACTTGCAATGTAAATAATTAAATTTAAACTAATTATCTTTTTGCTTTTTATCTGTTTAATACTATGTATACATTTTCTTTGATTTGAATTCTTACGTAATTATGATTTTCATAATTTTAAAGTAATTATTTATGATTTTTTTTGTTAAATAACAACCATGTTGTCATTGCCGGGAGAATGTTGGATTTGAATATGACAATAAAATGTTATTCACACACAAAGTGTTTGAACAAGCCTTTAATCAAAAGACAGAGAGAAAAAACATTTGTACACGAAAGAGACACTCATTTTCAATCATCTGTCAACCCCATAATTTAATAAAGAATATATAATTTTGATAACCTAACAGAGCACACGTCTTTTTTCTCATTATTAACTCTCGAACCAGTATTTCATTTAAAAGAATAATCAAGATATCATTATTCAGGCCGAAAGGCATTAGCATTAAGTTATTAGTTTAACTTAGAGCGCCCGAATGGGGCCAGTAAGTTAGTTGTAAGATATTGATAAGTAGGCTAGTTTTTATGAATTTTTGTCTAGCTTTAAGATAGTTTTAAGATGAATGAAAAATAAAAATGAATTTACAAAAAAAAAAAAAAAAAAAAAAAAAAAAGCGTGGTGGACTTTATAATAATAATAATAATAATTTAACTATATGCCTGTAAGACCTAAGGTCTGTTAAATGCAACCTGAATTGCACGGCACTACTTAGAAAGAGTAGGAGGATAGGAAAGATTTGGCACAGTGGATTGACATCAAGGTGTTTATTATCTCATTAAATCTCACGGGTGGCGTCCAGTTAAGCTGGGAGAATATAGAAAAGAATGCTGCCTAGAATGGGGCTCGAACCCACACCTCTAGGCTAGCAGTCAAGCACTACATCCACTGCACCATTGCCACCCACTTTCAGTGCGAGAGGACCATGGTTCGAATCTCACAGAAACTTTGTAATTTTTATAACTAATAATTAAATAATATCTAATAAATTCTAAGATTGTATTTCAGATAAAAACTTTCAAATAAAATATCAGAAAATTAATAAAATAAAATAAAAATATAAATAAATAAATATAAATAAATTGTGAAATATTTTTTTTTTTTATTTTTCCACCTTCTTCTATAAGACCTCTAAATTGAGTCCAGTAAGTGCTTTCCGGGGCAACTGAATTTAGTCCATAAAGGTCCAATAGGAGCTTAAAAATTGCGCCCTTTCGTTTCTATGGACTATTATATAATGCTTATATGATTGCAAGAGATGATTATGGGAAGCTTCTTTGGATGATTAAAGGGGCAAAATTGTTAGTTGGGTGGGATGATG
Organism: Dasysyrphus tricinctus; assembly: GCA_963921185.1. NCBI lineage: Eukaryota > Metazoa > Arthropoda > Insecta > Diptera > Syrphidae > Dasysyrphus > Dasysyrphus tricinctus. Next base: position 158,549,732 of record OY992532.1, on the reverse strand, counting down.
ACGCCGTGACGAGAGACTTCGACACAACTATCTATACTGATGGCTCAAAGATGGAGTGCGGTGTTGGCTCAGGAGTCTTCTCTGAGTCTCTCAACATCTCCAAGTCATTTCGGCTACCGAATTTCACTAGTGTTTTTCAAGCTGAAATACTGGCAATCAGGGAGGCATGCAAGATGATAAAAGTAGATCCAAACCAAAATCGTAATACAGCCATCCTTACAGACAGTCAGGTGGCTGTTAAAGCCATTGATTCGGCTACATCATCCTCTAAATTGTTCCAACAATGCCGACATGAGCTCGAAAGTCTAAACATTAACCTCAAGGTCACTCTTATCTGGGTTCCTGGTCACAGTGGCATTGAGGGAAATGAACGGGCAGATGAACTAGCCAGGCAAGGATCAGCCCTTCACATCTCACTTTCGGAAAGAGTCTACATTCCCCTTGGAGTTCTGAAGGGCAATATATTGTCAATTTTTCTTAGGGAATCTAATCGTAGGTGGAGCAGTTTAACCAACTGCAAAATATCCAGAACGATCTGGCCCGCCTTAAATAAATCCCGAACATTTGATCTCATATGTAGACCCAGGCGGGACATAGCCAGGGTCGTAGCAACCTGCACTGGACACTGGCCAATTGGAGAACATGCGGCGAGGGTGGGTATTCCTTACAATACTCACTGTTGCAGCTGTGGAGACCAGCAAGGAAAGGAAACAGTCCTACATTTTCTTTGTAAATGTCCAGCTCTAGCCAGAATGAGAGCACAATCGTTTGGAATGGCTTTTTTTGACGACCTAAGCGAACTTTCCGAAATGAAGATCAAAGACTTGATCTCTTTTTTTAACGCCACGAAATGGTTCTGAGACAGATATCTGTTGCGTTCTGCATCATGTTCCCCCCCAGACCCAAAGTCCGCGAGTAATTGGAACCCGGGTTTCTGAAGAGCTTCATGATGCTCAATGGCAATGATGATCACATGATCTGATCGATCGCTTCGTTGCTACTCTACAACCTGCCGAGCTTGGCATAATGTGGCAAGCTCGGGCGAGATGTGATCCGATCGAGTGAGTGTCCTATGACCCAACTCACAAGATACATTAACCATACTTCACAGACGTCCTATTTCAAAGCAAGGAACGCTTTTATCTACTTTCATACACAGGTCAAACAAGTTATGGTATCAAAACGGCGCAATCAAGTGCTAATTGGGCAAAGAGTGAGTGTTAAGCTCTTGCCACCATTTTTACCTACCTACCTAGGTATTACGGGGGTGTTGAAAACCAATCCCACAGCGGGACTGGAAGCGATACTCAACTTGAGACCCCTAGATCTATTCGTGCAAGAATCTGCAGCATACAGTGCCCTGCGCCTAAGCCAGACTAAATGCTGGAAGAAAAGCACATCGGGCCATACTCAGATTCTGCAGAGATATGTGGGAAATAATGTTTGCACAGACTACACAACACCCCATTTCAACTTCAACAGACCCTTCACTACCTCTTTTCCTAATAGAGAGGAGTGGGAAAACATCCAACCTTTCAGTAATGCATCTACGATAACTGTCTCCACTGATGGTTTGAAGATGGACACTGGAGTTGGTGCAGGAATTTTCTCGGAAACTCTGGGACTAGCTAGCTCCTTCAGACTTCCGGACTTTTGCAGTGTCTTCCAAGCCGAGGTCTTGGCAGTGACAAAAGCAGCTACGCAAATATCAATGATGGCGATACCACGAGCTGATATCACCCTCTTTATTGATAGCCAAGCAGCAATAAAAGCAATTTCTGCCACCGAGATTCATTCGAAGCTTGTGACTTGCTGTCGCGAAGAGCTTAGGGTTCTTGGCATGCAGCATAACATTAGACTCTGCTGGGTTCCCGGTCAAAGTGATGTACAGGGAAACGAGAGAGCTGATGAGCTGGCGAGAACGGGTTCGTCGCTTGATTCAAGTCAAGCCGAACAAAATATCAAAGTAACAACCTGTAGCATCAAACAGGAAAATGGTAACAAAATATTAGAAAAAACCAATGAAAGATGGAATCTGCTTAAAACATGCGCCACAACTAGAAAGTTATGGCCAAATTTCAATAAGCAGAGAACAGACAAAATTATGCAAATGGACAAGAAACATCTCGGTTCCCTTGTCAGCATAATCACCGGACACAACCTACTGAGATACCATAAAAAGAAAATGAGGCTCAGTACTGACGACCTTTGCAGAGGGTGCAGTGTTGAAGAAGCACATGAGGATACCTTACACTTCCTTTGCCACTGCCCAGCACTCTGTCATTTAAGAAAGAAACATCTAGGAAATCATTTCTATGACAACCTAGAGGAACTTTCTGGAACTTCGGCTAATAGCCTTCTGAATTTCATCAATGCCTCTAAATGGCTTGATTGCTAACAGAACACATAGGTTTTTACATTAATAGCCCAGTCAACGAAAGGAAGAATATGCCTCTACCTCAAAATAAATTCAACAGTTTTGAAACTTGGCACACTTATTCAGGATGGTCTAGAGATGTTGTGTAAAAAAGTCCCCATGAATCCGAGGCGAGCTCTAGTGGCAGGAATGTGCAACATATTTATTTTTCGGTTTTTCGTGTTTATCATAGAAATTATTTGTCTTATCAAAAAATAATCTGAGACAAAAGAACAGCTTATAAAAGTCTCTACAGTAATGATTATAACCAAATTTTTCATATCTGTTATAGTTAAACAGTTATTTGGCTCCTAAAATTGGTACTTTTTTCAATTAACTATAAAGCACTGCATTTTGTAGTCTCAAGTATGAAATGCGGTGTTAGCGCTAGCATTTTAAGCGTTCTACTGTCTGAGCACCCAAAGATTTTGCCAAGCCCATTAATAAATTTCAGCATCTTCTATATATATATCCTCCAAACCCCATTTCAGAAATCTTAAAAGCAAGTTACAGAAAGCAGCAAAGTCGATAATATTTGCTTTTACACGGCTGTCCCCTTATTCATGCAGAATGGGATTCATGGATTCAATGATTTGTTGTTTTATTCTAAGTAAAAAATAAATAAACAAACGTCATTCTTGGCATGGTGAATGCTTGAATATCGATCATGTATTATAAATCCTTAAAACGTTAGCACTAGAGCCGTATTTCATACTAAAGCATATAAAATGTAGCGCTTTTTAGGATATTTAAAGAAGTACGAACTTTTGGCGCCAAATAACTTTTTAGCTATAAGAGATATGGAAATTTTATTCATATTCAATGTTTTAGAAGATTTCATAAGCTATCTTTCTTTCTCAGAAAATTTTTTGATAAGACAAAAAATTTCTAAGATAAATGCGAAAAACCAACAAATACAAATGTTGCACGTTCCTGCCGCTAGAGCTCGCCTTGGATTCATGGGGACTTTTTTACACAACATCGCTAGACTATTCTAAAGAAGTTTGCCATGTTTCAAAACTGTTGAATTTTTTTTGAGGTGACGGCATTTTTTTTCCTTCATTGACTGGACGTAACGAAGTTAATTATTTTATTAAATTCGCTCTTTTTGCATATTAATTATTATAATAACATATTTACTCTAGATATTGTAAAAAATTATACCATCCTGAAATCTACATTTGTTGCGCCAAATTTTTAAAAAGTTTGCCACCAGTGTTTCCATACGAATTTTTTATACCAGAGATGTTTAAACTTTTTAAGTTTTTTCTTTTTTCAATTTTTCTAATTAAAAACAAATTTATTTTTCTTTTAATAAAAAAGTCCAAGAGCTAAAAAAATTTTCTACCAACAACGTTTTGCCACCAATAGTGTAGAAAATTTCTGCAAAAGAAAATCGATGGAATTCATCCATTTGTGTTGGTGGTATTCAAAAATGTAAAGTAAGTGAAAAAAAAGTACACTGAACAAAAAAATGCACATATTTTGAGTACCCTTTGAGATAGCCCATTTTTATTTCCGTTTTCAGAGCAGTCATAAAATGGGCAATACGTCGCTTCAGGCTTATTCAATGTTTACCGGACACCTTGTATAAATTTAAGTTTCTGTATTAGAAAAGTTTATGTGTGTCCCCCCTCCAAATTCTTCTCTGGATCAGCCCCTGGTGTAGAAAAGGAGCACTATTTTGTACAAGCATACGTCATTCGTATCATGGTCAATGCTTGAGTGCTGATCATATTATAAACTCTTAAACCGTTTGTGCTAGTACCGCATTTCATACATAAGAATATAAAATGTAGCGCTTTTGAGCCAATTTAAAAAAGTACCTGTTTTTGGCACCAAATAACTTTTTAACTATAAGAGATATGGAAATTTTGGCCATATTTAATATTGTAGAGAATTTCATAAGCTATCTTTCTTTTTCAGAAAATTTTTTGAAAGGACAAATAATTTCTAAGACTAAAACGAAAAGCCAAAAAATAAAAATGTTGCAAGTTCCTGCCGCTAGAGCTCGCCTCGGATTCATGGGGACTTTTTTACACTTCATCACTAGACCATTCTGAATAAGTGCGCCAAGTTTCAAAACTGTTGAAATTTTTTTAAGGTGAAAACCTTTATTGACTGGACTATAAGTGGAATACAATTTCCTAGGGTATCACAACGGATCTACATAGATCTAAGTGTGACGGTAACGAGATCAACTGTCAGCCCTTCTACCTAACCTAACCTAACCCTTTCTTTCATCCTGACGGATTGAGTTTTTGTTTCATAATAGTCGATAACCTAAGGTAACTTTTAAGAATTATTGCGACGGTGGCAATACTGTCACATTTGAACCAAGCATCGGACGAAACCGCGAGAGGTCTCGTTGGATTCATCATACTTACAAATACAGGAAAACATTATTCGTTTACCTTTTTCTCTTTTCCGTGTGCGTAGGGGGGCGGGGAGGTGTGTTAGTGCGTTTATAGCATTTTCTCATAAATGGTGTATACTTGACCATAGATAGGGGTATCGATGAATTGGGCTCGGCTTCAGGAACATGTTATTTCCCCCCCCTCTTCCCCTCCCTCCCCCACTAGTGGGAGGGGGTGACTGAAACCAACTTTCTATTTCAGCTTGATGACTTTATTTCTTGTACACTAATAACACGTCTTTTAAGTTAACTTTCAAAAACCGTTGCAACACTGTCAGATTTTGGGGAGGGGGTTACCAACTTACTATTTGTATTGGCCTGTAGAATGAGAACCATTCATCGGATGATGATGTGAGGGGTCTCACTGGATTCAGCATACTTGAAAACACGGGAACACATTCCTCGTTTACCCTCTCCCCCCTCTCGATTGCGTTTAGGCGGGGAAATCTTTCCATGGCTCTTTGAGTCGTTGTGAGTTTGTGTGCAAATTTTGCTGATATTTTCCAAGTTTGTGAGCCGTACTTCATAACTGGTAGAATCAAACGCCTGTTTTTGTTTCCAAAATTGTTTCCAACTATTTGTTATTCTCCTATCTATTTCTTTTTCTTTTCTATTTGAAAGTGAAATCAACTGTCCTAAGTATATGTAGTCTTCGACATATTCGATTTGTTTTCCGTCGATAAATATTTCTTTTTGTTCACCGTTGCTCATTAGTTTCGTTTTTTCTGCATTCATTTTAAGACCTGCTTTCGAGCAGCATCCGTCCAATTCTCTTATCAGTTTTTCTAGGTCACTACTTGAAGCAGCCAATAGAATTATGTCATCTGCGAATCGAAGGTTGTTGAGATATTCTCCGTCTATTTTTAATCCTATGGATTGCCAACACATTGACCGAAAAATATCTTCCAGGACTGCAGAGAAGAAGGCTGGTGAAAGTGGGTCTCCCTGCTTTACACCTCTGCTGAGATTGAACTGTTTTCCCTTGCTTTCTAGAGATACCCTAGCTTGTGCATTTGCGTACAGATTTTTTATAACTCGTATAATCTTATTATTGATTCCCTGTTTTTTTAAAGATTCCCAAATAACCACATGTTCCACCGTGTCGAACGCTTTAGTGAAATCTATAAAAGCCATGTGTAGGTCGAGATTGTATTCATTACACTTCTCTATAACCTGGTTTACAGTTTGTAAATGATCTGTAGTACTGAAGCCTTTACGAAAGCCGGCTTGTTCTCTGGGCTGCTGCTCGTCCAAGTCTCCACGAATTCTTCTAAAAAGACATTTCGCAAAAAGTTTATACATGACTGATATAACACTGATAGGTCTATAGTTGTTGATATTTGTGGTATCTCCTTTCTTGTGTATCAGGGTTATTACTGACTCTTCCATTGGTTTGGGATTTCTTCTGCTTCAACTATCCAATTAAAGGTGTTTGTTATACTGGGAACCAGTTCGTTTTTACCAATTTTTAGCATTTCTCCTCTAATGCCATCTTACGCACAGCATTTCCCGTTGGTAAGTTCTTTAATTGATGCTTCAATTTCTGATGGAAGAAATGGAGGAAAATCTAAGTCAAACTCAGATTGAAGGGAAGTTGATACTACATTTCCCGGATGTGGAGCAGTAATTCTAGACGTATAGAGGTCTTCATAAAACTCTGTTGCTATCTTGTTTAAATCGGATTTTTTTGTTATATTTTTATTGTTTTTTGTGAACTTTATTATCCATTCTTTTCCAAGAGAGAGTTCCTTTTGTGCATTTTTCATGGAATTAGTTTCCTCTACAATTTGTTTTATAAGTTTGTTGTTATAGTTCAGGACATCTTCTCTGATTGCTTTTTTACATTTATTTTTAAGGCTTTTGAGTTCATTCTTCTCTGCCTCTGTATGATTTGTTTTCTGCCGCATATTTTCTCTCTGCACTATAAGACTTTTTGTTTCTAGTGAAAGTTAGTCTATTTTTCGTTTAGATTGTTTCAAGATGCTGCTTTCTGCTGATTTTATGATTCCTTCTTCTAATTGATTATATGCTCGTTGCAAGCAAGCTTGGTCAAGAATTTCCCAGCGACATCTTTCATTCAATTGTTCTTTATATTTGCGAGAGCTTTCTTCGTCGAGTAGTTTTGGGATCTCTTTTCCTGTTGATTTCTTATGATATTGTTTGGTTTTATGATGTGGTCGCTATCAAAATCGAAGCTGTTTAAGACTGATACATCATTTAAAATATATTTTTTATTTGTTATTATGAAATCTATTTCATTCTTTACTAACCCACTTGGTGATCTCCAAGTCCATTTACGATTTTTGGGTTTCTTAAATAGACTGTTTCCAACACAGAGTCCATATTGCCATAGCCATGTTGTAAGTTTCCTTTCGTATACTGAAGCTTAACCCGTCAGGTCAAAATGAAAGGTTTGTCTCACTGACAGCCCCACTATGTATATGTACATAGATAAGCGATCGTTTACTTAACCCAATACAATCGACCACTGTCGACATTTTGAAAAATTCGGTGAAATTTTTGTCTATATTTTGATCTGTCGGTCGACAATTTTTTTGTCGAGATTATAAAAGTAGATTTTATGGAGCCGATATTTTAAATGTCGACAGATCGTACCCAATCCAAATTATGTAAATTAAAACAACCGGTTAGCCTTTTTGTTTTTTAAAAAAGGTTTTATTTGGTTGTGGAACCAATCTGTTCCAATTTGTTGGGGTGCGAGCTTAAGACTAATTACAAATTTTATTCTTAAAGATAAATTATCTAAAAGTAATATACTGATCGTCAACATAACTGCTGACTCGATAGATGGGTCCGTGGGTGGATGGATGCTGGTGTAATAATTGTATTGATTTCCAATAAAGGAAATGCTGACTCAACGGATGGGTGCATGGATGGATGGTCGATGTAATTCAATATATTCGTTGTGACCATTGATGATACTGAATAAAATATTTTGTGGATTATCTGCACTTTTGGGTGGGATATTGAATTGTGTTGCATGATGATAACTCCCCTCTTTCTTAGATGATGCGTCCCGCGTCATGAATTTCCTCTGAGAGTTTTTGTATATTTTTGTTTATTTTATTTATCATTATTTCTTCATTTATATTATGGGTTTTTGGTTTAAGTTTCAAAAAGAAGTAAGTAAGCATTATTACTAATACAACAATTATTATTACAATTGTACTGAATGTTATGCCATTTTGTTATTAAATTGTTGATTTTAATTTCTTCTAGAATTTTTCTGTTTTCGATATTTTTGAAATGCAGTTCAGGTAAACTTATGTTTACTGTTATATTTTTAATTTTAACATCTTTAAAAATTGGTAGGATAAAATTTTCATTTACAATTATATTTTCGTAAATATTATTATTAATATTCATTTTACAATTTTCAAAATTTATCATCGTGTTTCCATGAAGTATTACGTCATATGTGTTACAATTATGAATTAATTTTGTTTCAGGGACATTTTTCGTTATAACAATATTATTAGTTAATTGTTTTATTTCAATAACTACATTAACTTTGAAGTTACATATCGGATTTTCTTTTAGTATTTCTTCAATACATTGGTCGTCTATTTTTATTAAATGTTTTTTCATTATAATGGGTTCTTCTGTATATTTGTACCAAGTATGGTTACTTAATATTAACTCTCTTAATAGATGTCTAATTCTAAATTATTTTTGTTTGGTATTGGTTCGATTATAATTCTGTGGTACATTTGATTGCAATAATTAGGTATCATAATTACAAAAATTATTTTATTATCGTGTAAAATTACTGAGCTTTTAATGTACATTAAATCTCTTAAAGTTATATTATATGTTTTTATTTCTTTTACAGTCAAAATATCTCTCCCTAATACTCCTAATCTAGATAGCATTAAATTATCTTTTACTTTACGAACTTGTTCTATTTCGAATAGAGGATTCATTGTCCTGAAATAGATTAAATTTTAATGTTATCTTTATGAATTATACGATCATTTTTATGAATTCGTATTTTGTTTCCTGAGTCTTCTTTCACTTTTTGTTTTCTATATCTTGGTTGAAGTTTATTTCTAACCCCTATGATTTTTTCATAAATTATTTCATTTTGTTTATACGTTTTCGTCTTTACATTAGGTTTGTTTCTCTTTAACATTTTTGCTTGGGCTAATAGAAGTCTTCATGTTCTAATTTGTTGAATAAGACTTCGAAAGGTTTTTTGTTTGTTACAGAATGAATAGTTTTATTGTACTGCTGTACGGCTCTAAAAATTGATTCTAGATCACTTATTAAATGAAATTCTTCTTTCAAACATCTTGCTATTTCTATTAGTGTGGAGTGAGCTCTTTCCACTTGTCCATTGGAAGTACTGTGTTTTGGATCACAGAAAAACATTTATATCCCTAGTCTATGCATCAACGTTTTAAATTGGGGTGTTGAAAAACCCGGTTCGTTGTCGACACATAATTTCTTAGCTTCTGGGAAGCTTTCCAAAAGTTCTAAGACTTTGTCGTCTAATTTTGTTCTATCTTCTAATTGTTTAATCACCAGAAATTTTGAATAGGAATCAATGCAAGTTAAAAATTTTAACTTTTGAGCAAAGAAAATATCCAGGTGTAACTGCTCCCCCTCTTTTTTAGCAATTGGAGGCTCTCCAATTGGAGCTTTAAAAGGATGTCTTTCGTATTTATTTCGGTTACATATTTCACAGTTTCTAACGAATTCTTTAAACTGTTTGGTCATTCGTGGCCAATAATATGCTGTGTAAATTTGTTTCAAGTTTTCTTGATAGCTACGGTGTGCTCTAACGTGTGTTTGTTGTATTATAGTTTGTTGGTCTTCTTCGTTCGTAATATCAATAGGAAAGTTCTTTGTGTAAAGAAAGTTATTATTAAAAGTTTCCTTTAATTTTTGTTTAATATTATAAAGGTCTTCTGGTGTGCAATGAATTGCAACAGTTCCAGGTTGTAAATATTGTTTTAATATGATTATTAAATTTTCTGGTGTATCGTACTCAATTAAATGTCTAGTTCTGTTAAAATATTTTATTTGTTCATGTGCCGTAAATAATCCTTGAGTTAAAAGGATTTGTTGCTTAAAATGATTAAGAGGTTTTGTTGTCTCTTTAATTTCTAGGTTATCACTGCTCTCGGCAGAGTGCTGTGTAGCAGTACTAGATGAGTCTTCATCTGAAATGTGGTTTAAGTATTGCCTTGACAAGGCATCAGCAACTACATTTGTTGTCCCTGGCTTATATATTATTTTGGGAGCAAACTCCTCAATAAACGCATGCCAACGTTTCATTTTGGCATTTGGATTTCTTACGTATACCGCAAACGTTAGCGGTTGGTGATCCGTATGGATTTCAAGGTTAGAAACACCATATAAATAGTTTCTTAAATTCTTCAAGGACCACACTATAGCGTATAATTCTTTTTCGTTAGTGGCATAATTTTGTTCTGTCGCATTCAATGTTTTTGAAATGAATGTTATTGGTTTTCCTTCCTGGGATAAAACACCTGCTATAGCAGGTGTTTTTTCATAAATTATTTCATTTTGTTTATACGTTTTCGTCTTTACATTAGGTTTGTTTCTCTTTAACATTTTTGCTTGGGCTAATAGAAGTCTTCATGTTCTAATTTGTTGAATAAGACTTCGAAAGGTTTTTTGTTTGTTACAGAATGAATAGTTTTATTGTACTGCTGTACGGCTCTAAAAATTGATTCTAGATCACTTATTAAATGAAATTCTTCTTTCAAACATCTTGCTATTTCTATTAGTGTGGAGTGAGCTCTTTCCACTTGTCCATTGGAAGTACTGTGTTTTGGATCACAGAAAAACATTTATATCCCTAGTCTATGCATCAACGTTTTAAATTGGGGTGTTGAAAAACCCGGTTCGTTGTCGACACATAATTTCTTAGCTTCTGGGAAGCTTTCCAAAAGTTCTAAGACTTTGTCGTCTAATTTTGTTCTATCTTCTAATTGTTTAATCACCAGAAATTTTGAATAGGAATCAATGCAAGTTAAAAATTTTAACTTTTGAGCAAAGAAAATATCCAGGTGTAACTGCTCCCCCTCTTTTTTAGCAATTGGAGGCTCTCCAATTGGAGCTTTAAAAGGATGTCTTTCGTATTTATTTCGGTTACATATTTCACAGTTTCTAACGAATTCTTTAAACTGTTTGGTCATTCGTGGCCAATAATATGCTGTGTAAATTTGTTTCAAGTTTTCTTGATAGCTACGGTGTGCTCTAACGTGTGTTTGTTGTATTATAGTTTGTTGGTCTTCTTCGTTCGTAATATCAATAGGAAAGTTCTTTGTGTAAAGAAAGTTATTATTAAAAGTTTCCTTTAATTTTTGTTTAATATTATAAAGGTCTTCTGGTGTGCAATGAATTGCAACAGTTCCAGGTTGTAAATATTGTTTTAATATGATTATTAAATTTTCTGGTGTATCGTACTCAATTAAATGTCTAGTTCTGTTAAAATATTTTATTTGTTCATGTGCCGTAAATAATCCTTGAGTTAAAAGGATTTGTTGCTTAAAATGATTAAGAGGTTTTGTTGTCTCTTTAATTTCTAGGTTATCACTGCTCTCGGCAGAGTGCTGTGTAGCAGTACTAGATGAGTCTTCATCTGAAATGTGGTTTAAGTATTGCCTTGACAAGGCATCAGCAACTACATTTGTAGTCCCTGGCTTATATATTATTTTGGGAGCAAACTCCTCAATAAACGCATGCCAACGTTTCATTTTGGCATTTGGATTTCTTACGTATACCGCAAACGTTAGCGGTTGGTGATCCGTATGGATTTCAAGGTTAGAAACACCATATAAATAGTTTCTTAAATTCTTCAAGGACCACACTATAGCGTATAATTCTTTTTCGTTAGTGGCATAATTTTGTTCTGTCGCATTCAATGTTTTTGAAATGAATGTTATTGGTTTTCCTTCCTGGGATAAAACACCTGCTATAGCGTTATTAGAAGCGTCAGTTGTTAATATAAATGTTTTTTTGAAATCTGGTTGTACTAATTCGACTTGTTCTATTAAAATATTTTTTAAGGTCCTACAAGCTAAAATTGCTTCATCGTCTAGTTTTATAACTGTTTTTTTAGATAGGTTTTTTGATATTCTGCCGTTTTCTCCGGCTAAGTATTTAGTTAAAGGCTTAGTTACTGATGCGTAGTTCTTAACAAACTTACGGTAGTAACCTGTCATGCCCAAAAAACTTCTTAACTGTCTTAACGTATTCGGTAATGGAAAATTACTAATTGTCTCTATTTTCTTCGGGTCTGTTTTAATAGTGTTAAAAGCGACTATGTAACCTAAAAATTCTGTTTCCTTTTTATAGAATTTAGATTTTTCTAAGGAAATTTTCATATTAGCTTTTTTTAATACATTTATAATTTCATTAAGATGTCTAGTGTGCTCATTTAAATTTTTAGAGTAGACTATTATGTCGTCCATATAGACATGGCACACTTTCCCTATATAATCACGCAAAATATCATCCATTGCTCTTTGGAAGATGCTTGGTACGATTTTTAAACCGAAAGGCATTCTCATAAATTCATATTTACCGTTATTTATGCTAAATGCCGTTTTTTCAATATCTGATTCTTTCATCTGATGATTTAATGAAAACCAGACTCTAAGTCTATCGTAGAGAAATACTCAGCTTTCCCTAAATTAGATAAAATGACATTACTCTCGGGTATAGGATATCTGTCTATATCGTTTTTTCATTCAATTTTTTATAATCTATTACCATTCTTAATTTTTGAGTACCATCATCATTGGTACTTTTTTTGGTACAACCCAAATCGGTGAATTGTACGGACTTTTACTCTGGCGAATAATTCCTGCCTTTAATAAATTTTTTTTTCCTTATTAACGAATGTGTTAACTGACAGTGGGTACGGGTATTGTCTGCTCCATATAGGAGTATCGACTGTAGTCCTTATTTCTGCCTTTACATCCGTTCGGAATAATGAATTTATATTTATATCTGAGTGTATTTTTTCAATCTTTTCAATCATATACTTTTTTAATTCTTCTACATTTTCACTGCTTTCTAATTCAATTTTTAATATTTCGGAATCTTCTGATTCCCTTGAATTGTTTAATTCAATTATATCTTCTGATAAGAATATTCTTTCTCTTTTATTATTATATATTAAATAACCATTTTCAAAATCTAACTTAATAGAGGCTTCTTTGAGTAACATATAACCTATTAATAAATCACTTTCTAAATTTTCTATTTCATAAAACACAACATCTCTATCAAATATATATGCAACATAAAAATGAGTTATTATCGAGTACCCATTTACTGTGCGAATTCTTTTTTTAATAGATAGCTCTTGTCTATCTTGTAGAACATTTGGTCTACAATAGCAACTTGTTGCTCCCGTGTCAATTGAAATTTTTAGTTGCTTGTTTGGTTGGTTTCTAAGTATGTAGGGCAATTGACACGGCGATCGCCTAAAAAAGCTTCCTCGTTTATATTAGGTTTGTTTGGTTACTTTTGTAGCACGATGTTCAAAAACTGTCAAATTATTGAAAGAAGGGGAAAATTCTTTCATAGAGGGGAAAACTTGCTACAAAGTTAACAAACGCGAAAAACCAATTTTGTATCACTTTTGTGTACGAAACTTCAAACGTGACACACACCACCAAACACTACAAGCAAATCTTAAGACACACACAAACAAAAATACACACAGACGTGGATTTGACAGTTTTTCACTTCCTGCACACAGAAATTTGTGTAGCAGAAATTTGCAAGATTTTTCATGGAGGGGAAATTTCTTGCTCTCTCATTTTGCTTTCTCGTTGCTACACTTTGGAGTTAACAAACAGGAATTTGTGAAATGTAGTGCGACGTCGTACGAATTCGTACGAAATTTCAGTAACCAAACAGACCTATTATTAACACGCTGATTTTTTACTGGTGGCTGAGCACTATTTTGTGCACTATGTGGTCTCTTATCCACATACAAATTTCTGTGAAAATTATTAGGTATTATAATTATTATTTAAATTTTGCCTGAACGGATTGATACGTTGTCCTATATTATTATTGGCATTAGTGTTATTATAAGATCGCCAATTATTGTTACCAAAATTATGTCTTTGATTGGGCAATCTCATATTAGAGCTTCCAACTGTCATTGGTGTAGGTTGTGAATGTTCATTACGAAAATTGTTTGGATTCGGTTCCCAAACAGATCTTTTAGGGAATCTCAAATGGTTGTTGTTTGTGTTGTTTGTGTTATTTGTGTTATTTGTATTATTTGTATTATTTATAATTCTGTTAAATTGAAGGGCGAATTGAGCCCTTTGGTTGTTGGACTCTAGCTCTTGAGCTTTAGCAAGAGCGCTTGGTAAATCATTAGGGCTAAGCGAAAATAATATATTGCTTAGTGGGGCGTTTAGCCCGGTTATAAAAACGCGTAGGGCATTTGTGCGGTGTGCTTCGTTGAGCTCTCTGGTCAAGCTGTCCTGACCATGAGTCATTATTGTTTTATTCACCAAGAGTGCTAATTTCTTATTGACTATATTGTAATAGTCGATTAATGATAAGGAACCTTGCCTCAAGATGCTTAGTTCCTGTTCAATCATATGTATTGGACGTTTGTCTGCGTATGCGAAATCAAGACGACTTAAAATCGCATCAAAATTTAGAACCGTTCCGTGGTTCGTCAGCGTATCATTTGCTTTTTTTATAATTTTATTTCTTAAAATTGTTAAAGCCGCGAAGTATCTACGACTACCTCTCGTGTAGAGAGTCATCGAATTGTTAGCAGCTTCTCTCCAGCTAACATAACTATTTTCATCACCAGTAAATTCAGGCAATGATTTTATTACTTCAAGTGATTCAACACACGTTATAGATTAATCTATAGTTTCCGTACTGTGTTCTGTGACATTACAATTTGTCGTCAGAACAGAAAGTTGTTTTTTTAAATTATCTATCTCGTTTTTCAATGAAGCTGTGTTTAAGGCCACGATACGAGAGATAATATCTTCATTATTCGTCGACATTTTACTAAATTTTTCAATCAAATCTTCCAGCTTTAATTTTTACTATCCCAATTAATCTTATTATTTATTTATTTATTTATTTATTTTAACTATATTTTCTCACAATGTTCTCTTTTTTTTGTTCACAAACACATGGAAACTTTTATTACGAAATATAATAATGAAATACAATAAAATTCTTAAATATATATAATATAAAAATATTTTTGTTCACAAATTTACTTTATTGTTTTTTTTCTTACTCAAATTTTAATATATATTTTCTGCCTCCGTTGATGCTCAGTAATGGCTTTGGCATATTTTTCTTCACTTCAGAGTTTATTATTATTTTTTTTTACTTAAGTTATTGTTCAACTTTACAATAATGATTTTTTTTTTTGATTTTTAATCCACCAACCTTAAATATTCTTCGGTGGTCAATAATTGCACTTCTTCACTTTCCATTTCTTCCTTGCCTATGTCTTTTTTTCCTCCTCTCTCTTAATTTCTTCGTTGGCACGGTTTTTAATTTCTTTCTCGTTCAACAAGGGCACTTGATACGAGTTTCTATCACTATTTAAAGCGCGTAACATCTGACGGGTTTGCGACATTATATTTAGTTTTTTTTGTTTGACGGAAAGAGTTATTTTTTTTGAGGAGTGATCACTTTCTTTTTTCTATATTTTTCTTATTTTTCTTTTTTAGAGCACTCACTTTTATTTATTTTAATTTCTTTTGGAAAATTATTTAGAATTTTTCCTTGATTAAAAATATATATTTATATTTTTTTTTTTTTTTTTAATTTAAACTTTTACTTTTCTATAATTTTTTTTTGCAAAAACTTTAGTTAAATACTTTAACTTTCACCTTTTTTTAAAAAAATTTACTTTTGCTTTTACTTGCATTAATTTTTTTCTTTTCGCAAAAACTTTGTTTAAATACTTCAATATTCACGTACTTTAACTTTCACCTTTAAAAATTTACTTTTGCTTTTACTTGCATGCCCCACGTTGGGCGCCAATTAAAACAACCGGTTTGCCTTTTTGTTTTTTTAAAAAAGGTTTTATTTGGTTGTGGAACCAATCTGTTCCAATTTGTTGGGGTGCAAGCTTAAGACTAATTACAAATTTTATTCTTAAAGATAAATTATCTAAAAGTAATATACTGATCGTCAACATAACTGCTAACTCGATAGATGGGACCGTGGGTGGATGGATGCTGGTGTAATAATTGTATTGATTTCCAATAAAGGAAATGCTGACTCAACGGATGGGTGCGTGGATGGATGGTCGATGTAATTCAATATATTCGTTGTGACCATTGATGATACTGAATAAAATATTTTGTGGATTATCTGCACTTTTGGGTGGGATATTGAATTGTGTTGCATGATGATAACTTGTAAATATAATATGTGTATAGTTCATAAATAGCTACACATATTTATTCTAATAATTTCATTAATCAATTCTTTTTGCAGGTGGCGATTAAAATAATTGATAAATCACAGCTGGATACAAGTAATTTGCAAAAAGTGTATCGTGAAGTTGAAATAATGAAGCGACTGGATCACCCTCACATAATCAAATTATATCAGGTAAACTTAATCGAAATCTCATTTTTTTTTCTTGAAACATAAAAGGCGTGTTTTATTGCAAGCTCATATAGTAATATATGAAATAACGATATCGCAACAATGCAAACGTAAATGCAGCAACAACTTATTCAATATGAGCTTAGCTTTTGAGTGCCGACCAGCCTCCAATATGGTGCACTTATGTTTTTTTTTACACTTCAGATTCTTTGTTGTAGCTAGCTTAGAGCAAGCTGCATTCTACAATCAGAGGCTCATCATGAGTGCATGTGTTAGTGGTTTGTAGAATTAAGCAAACTAACACAAGCACATGTATAACTACAAAATTAGAACAAATACAAAATTGAATATAATATAAAACATTTAAACTAAACATACAAAGTTAAAACAATTATTAATACATTAACGAGAGTTGAGCACTGGTTCGAAATAATGTTTTTAATCCTATTTTACTCATGTTAAAATCAACAGATGAGGCATTCAAGTTAAAAAGTTTGCACATGCGATTGAGAGGCTCGTGTATGCCATAGTTTGTTCTGTGAAAAGGAACGTGAAAAAGTTCAAATCTTCGCAGGTAATGGGATCCTCCGCGGTAATTAATGCCAACATGGGCTAACAAGTCAGGCGCATCAATTTCACCATTGATAAGTTGATGAAAAAATACCAAATCATTATTGACACGCCTTTGATATAAAGTTCGAAGTTGCAGAAGCTGAATTCTGTGTTCATAGGGTGGAAGGTTATACGGATCAGCCCAAGGTAGACCTTTTAAGGCAAAACGAATGAATCTATGTTGTATTGCTTCAATACGACTTTTATGAATTTCGTAGAAGGGTGCCCATACTTGTGAAAGTCCGTCGTAACAAGGGAGGAAGTTTTCGTCTCGGTGTCTTATAAGTGCACAGGACACATATCTAAGGTATTATCTTGCGCATGCTGTCCGAAATGAGAAACCGTCCGCTGAATTACTACAACAACAAAGAAAACAAACACAAAAGGATAATTTAAATAACACTAAAAACCAAGAAGGAATGTTGTTTGCATGACAAAATAATGTTAATAAACACTAAAAAGCTTGAAACAATTGTATTGCTAATAAATAAGTAACAAATGAACACATAGCATACAACAAATTTTGATGTTTAACGAGTTGGGGTCACGGGATTTGCCATTTTCCACTGATTTTGATGGATTCGCAGAACTGAACAAAAATGAAAACGCTAATGATATTACCTTCAATATGTGATTATAACTGTACCTTATCTTTTGTCTTTTGCAATGTTAATGCATCCAGGAACAAGGATTTCGTGGTTCCTACCTTAAGAGTGTTCCGGATTGAAAAATGGTGATTTCATGAAAAAGATTGCGAAGCGTGTACTTGTCCGATCAAAACGATTAAGGTGTCTATAGACAGATAAACTTATTTTCTAGGACATCATTGGGAAAAAAATTGAATTTTGTTTTCTAGATTTTGGTAAAAGCCTCTAAGAAATCGAGAAACTGGCTAAAATGGCTGTTTTTCAAAGCAAATGTAGCCTACAGTATAGCATTTTTTGCAAAAATAAATAACATAAAATTCCATATTTTTATTATGCCACTATTGGAGAAAATTTTTAATTTTGTACCTAATAAAAATTTTAGTAATGCAAAATAAAAATGCTTGTGAATTTTGAAAAAACGCATTTTTGAAAGTCATTATTTTATATCTAACAGTATTTTTCTGACATTTTTTGCAGTGGATATAAATTCAATATATTTTTCACGATTTTCATTTATTATATAATCATTGTATCACTTGATATTGGAATTTTTAATTCTTAAAAGGCACTTTTTCACAGAAAATTTATGAAAATTTGGAAGTTAAAATCAGTTACTTTTAGAAATTTTTTTTTAGTACAATAATAGGTACGCCTGCTAGTGACCAATTAGTAAAAATGCAAAGTTTTATAAAACAAAGTATCTGATGAAAGTGAAAAAACCGGTCTTATATATGCAAAAAAAAAGTTCACAAATTACTGGTTTTGTTCAGTTAGGAACACTCTTAACCGTTCGATTACACTGTTAAACAAAATTTAATTTTGTTTTGTTACAGAAACCAAATTATACTTTTCCATAGGTTTTTTGTTAAGGTAAGTTTGTTGTTGTTTTCAAAGTTGTATTGTAACGTGAGGTAAATTTTTTCAAACAAATTTGTAATGGTTTCTTAAAGAAATAATTTTCTTCTTTTAAAATCAGTTTAAATCTTCCCGATAGCTCTCTTCTTCTCGGAAAAATCTTCATTTAATTGTAGGCATGTATGCAAATTTGGACTTATTAACTTTCAGAAACCATTAAAAATTGTATTAAAACAATTTACCTCACGTTAAAATACAGCAAAAAAAACGGTTTTTTCGATTTTATAAGGGGAATATCTCAAAAAAAAAAAAAAATATAAGGAACGGACCATATTTGTATCTGTTATACAAACAAGATTAGCACATATCAATTATAAAACATGCCGCCCGCCTATTTCAATCAATTCATAGATAATTAATTCAAAACTGGCCAGGCGGACCTTAAAGAATAATTTATCTTCTAGCTTTAGAGATTTATAAGTTAATTTTTTTGTTGTTAATTAAAGATTAGGTATAGTCCAGTAACCTTGTAGTTTCATAGTACTGAGACCTTGCGTCAGGTCCGGTAGTTCTGATTTCTTGCTGAGTTGTTTATGATGTTGGCCTAGTATTAAATCTGATTTTTCGACCTCGAGCGCCGAACGCAACATTGGTAAAAATCCAAAAAACCGCGAATTTTTCGCGGTTTTTTCACTTATTGGCTATTTTAACCCTTACGCCTTAACTTTCGAATAAAACATTGCTCTATGATTTCAACCTTACTAAATTTGCTTCAATTTGAGTCCAAAGCCGGTTCTGTAGACATAACGGTTTCCAAGGGACGGCATTTCAAAATATAGCAATAAAAAATTTAAAACAACAAGTAGTATATAAAACAGTATAATAACAAAAACATGGTCTTTGACATATGCTGCATCAAAGCAATAGAGCGTGTAGATTGGGCCAAAAGAAGAAAACAATAGTACCGGATGGGGGGTATATATCCTCCCGTTTAGGCGGGAGGGGCAATTTTAAGAAAAGTTGACTTCAAATAGAAAAATAACAATAAAAATACAATGGTAATATCTGGACGAAAATCCATCCCTCATCTCAAAGCCAGAAATCCATTCTTTAATTTTTTTTTAAATAAAGTTTTTTTAGCTGATAGTTTTTGAAAAATTTACTTTCAAACTCAAAATTTTGAGAAAAAGACGATTTTTTTTTGTTAATCTATTTTTTTCTTTATTTTATGGTATTAAGTACTATTTTTGATTTTGATTTTCAATGCCCTTATTAATTGTTAGTTAAAAACTGAAAACCAAATGCTAAAATGACTTCTAGTTTTTGAGAAAACTGAAATTAACATGATCAACTTCACTGTTTTCAGTCTAGTATCCTTTTTCTTCGGGGTGGGAGGGCTCTGCCTCAGGTGCGGTAGTTCTGATTTTAAGATGAGTTGTTTATGATGTTGGCCTTAGTAATAATCCAAGTTTTCGACCTCGAGCGCCGAACGCAACTTCGTAAAATACGCAAAAGACCGAGAATTTTTCGCGGTTTTTTCAGTTATTGGCTATTTTAAACTTTAAGGCCTGGTTTGCGATTATAATTTTGCTTTACCATTTCAAAATAATTAAATAGGCTTCAATTTGAGCTAAAAATCAATTCAAATTGTGAATTTTTTCATCAACTTTTGAATTTAGAATGCTGCAAATCGAATTGAAGGGGGCTTATTCACCCTTATGTGAAATCGTTTGCCCCTTTTCAATGATTTTTTTTATATTGTGTAGCGTCTCATGTTGGCTTTATTTTAAGATCTTAATCATGAAGATCGGATGAGTAGAAACGGAGATATGATTTTTTAAAGTCAACCATATAAAACTCGAACTAAAACAGTACTCAGTTCAGTACCCACCAGTGCGAATTATCTGAAGCGAATGTTTTAGTTCGAGCTTTATATGGTTGACTTTAAAAAATCATAACTCCGTTTCTACTCATCCGATCTTCATGATAAAGATCTAAAAGCAAAGCCAACATGACACGCTACACAGTATAAAAAAATCATTGAAAAGGGGCAAACGATTTCACACAAGGGGTGAATAAGCCCCCTTCAATTCGATTTGCAGCATTCTAAATTCAAAAGTTGATGAAAAAATTCACAATTTGAATTGATTTTTAGCTCAAATTGAAGCCCATTTAATTATTTTGAAATGGTAAAGCAAAATTATAATCGCAAACCAGGCCTTAAAGTTTAAAATAGCCAATAACTGAAAAAACCGCGAAAAATTCTCGGTCTTTTGCGTATTTTACGAAGTTGCGTTCGGCGCTCGAGGTCGAAAACTTGGATTATTACTAAGGCCAACATCATAAACAACTCATCTCGAGGTCGAAAAATCAGATTTAATACTAGGCCAACATCATAAACAACTCAGCAAAAAATCAGAACTACCGGACCTGACGCAAGGTCCAATGTATATAGTTACTGGACTAGTACTACTATTAACAAAATTTAGGCATGTCGATTCATTTAAGTAAACTAAAGATTTTTTTGTTCAACAATTACGTTTAAGAGTGTTCCGAACTGAACAAAACCAGTCATTTGTTAACTTTTTTTTTTAAGACCGTTTTTTTTTTCATTTTCATCAGATATTTTATTTTATAAAACTTTTTCTTTTTTCTAATTGGTCACTAGTAGGCATATTATTGTACTAAAAATACACTAACTAAAAGTAAAGGATTTTAACTTCCAAATTTACATAAATTTTCTGTCAAAAAGTGTCTTTCAAGAATTAAAAATTTCAATAGATATCAGATGATACAATTATGATTAAATAATTAAGGAAAATTGTGGAAAATAACTTGAATTTATATCCATGGCATAAAAATTTGTCAAAAAAATACCGTTAGGTATACAAAATTTACCGTCAAAAATTCTTTTTTTCAAAATTTACAAGCATTTTTATTTGGTATTATTAAAATTTTTGTTAGGTTCAAAATAAAAAATTTTCTCCAATAGTAGCATAATACAAATATGGAATTTTATGTTATTAAACATTGTTTTGCAAAAAATGCTATAGTGTAAGCTACATTTGCTTTGAAAAAACAGCAATTTTTGCTATTTTTTCGTTTTCTTAGAGACTTCTACCAAAAACAAGAGCACAAAATTTAAATTTTTTTCCAATGATGTCCTAGAAGACAAGTTTATCTATGCTATACACCTTAATTGTTTTGATCGGACAAGTACACGCTTCACAATCTTTTTCATGAAATCACCATTTCAGTCGGGAACACTCTTAAGTTACAGAAGCAAACATTTTTTTTACAATTAGTTCAACTTTAAATTTAAAAGTAAACAAATTTTATGTATATTAAAACTTCAACATTAAATTCAAATGTAGGTTACTCAGTGAAAGGCTGGCACAGCTTGGCTATTGATTGTTTGATTATGCCGTTTTTGGTTGTAATTGAAGCCACTCGAACAAGGCCGTCACTTCCACAGTGAATTTCTTGAACTCGCTCCATCAATCACCAACCTGGCGGTTGATTAACATCGCGAATAAGGACCAAGTTGTTTTCCTTCTGGGTTTCCTCTCGTTTGTTCCATGTTATTCTTTGTTGTAGCGACGTTACATATTCCTCTTGCCAGCGCTTCCAGAAGACTTGTTGCAGCTTAGATGGTTAGGTTAGGTTAGGTTGAAGGGGCTGCCAGTCGTGAAGACTGACACACTTAGACCATGAGTTGGTCCATTGTGACACCACATGAATCTAGGAAACTCTTTTCCTCACTCGGTGAACCATTTGCAGCTTCTTATGAAGCGTATTAGATTACCTATGTCTAAGTCTGTTTGGTAGCTAGGATCATTGAAGTTAAAATCGCCAAGGTGAATTCTTCGTCTATGAGATAGAGCAGGGAACCTGCATAGGAGGTGAGGGACTGATTCTTTCTCTTCCTCATCTAAACAACAAAATCCACGGGTTTCTTGACTACCACGCTGTTCATCCGTCAAATAAAGCAAGGGGTGGATCATCATTATATATAAAAGAGTGCATTGAACACTCAATAGGCCTGAAAATAGAGGTAGAATCGATGCAATTGAGTACATGTTTTATATCTTTATTGTAGCTGAATTTGTATATTTTTTTTTTCTTATAAACTAGATTGCACAATTTACAGAGATATGGCTATTTACTACCTTACTACTGAAAAAGCTTATAACATTTATATTTAAAATAATATCACAGATTTGAAACGATTTTGTTGAAGGAAAAGCCACTACAAGAAACCTTCATTAAATTAAGAAAACAGTTTTTCCATTAGGAGAGAGAAGTGGGGCCGAGATATTACAAGAAAAGATGTTATTTTCATTTTTATATGAATAAATCAATAATAAATCAGATACATATATATTTACATATATATTTTTTTATATCACAAAAATAAATAAATAAATAAATAATAAAATAGATAAATAAATTAATAAATAAATAAATAAATAAATAAATAAAAAAATAAATAAATAAATAAATAAATAATTAAATAGATAAATAAATAAATTAATACAAAAATAAATAAACGAATAAATAAATAAGTAAATGAATAAATAAATAAAAACAAAAAAAAAAAACAAAAAAATAAATAAATAAATGAATAAATTAATGAATAAATAAATAAATGAACAAACACAAATAAATAAAACATTTTTATTTTTTTTTTTCAATTTATCACTGTACATATGCATAGAAATAAATAAATGAATACATAAATAAATAAACACATAAAGAATATTGAAAAATTAAAAACATATATGGAATGGAAAATAAATTAATTAATAAATTAGAAAATAATATTTACAACACCTTAATTTGCTAGGTTTGAAATAAGATTACTGTCAGACGAGCTGCATGATTGGTTATAATGTTCATATAATTTAGAAATTCGAATTCTAACATATTCAATGTACGCTTCTTCGTGAAGGTATTCCGTAGAATAATGCCAAGGGAGATTACGCATAATTTTTAATATTTTATTCTGCATTGTTTGCAATCTACGAATATGGCTTTGAGCGCATGTTCCCCATACTGGAGAACCATATAGCATTATACTTTGGAATATTACTTTAAATATAAGCAATTTGTTGTTTACACTCATTTTTGACTTGCGATTTATAAAAGGATATAGAGTTTTTATAGCAATATTCATTTTATTTATGGCTTCCTGAATATGCAAATTAAAAGTCAGCGTTTTATCTAGGTGTACCCCAAGATACTTAGCATGCGATTTCCATTCCGTCGGAACCCAATTCAACTGAAGCCTATTGCCTGGGGTTACGTACGAATGACCGACAAAAAAAATGTCGACTGGTTAAAATATCGACTTTTATCGACTTTTTTTAAAGTTAAAATACCGACTTTGTTTTTACCGACTTATTAAAATGTTGACAGTTTGAAATGTCGATTTGACAAAAAGTCGACTGCCCTGATAGAAGTCGAGAAAAATATCGACTTGTCGGAATTTTTCCCATACAGAAAAGTCGATATAAAATATAAATCGACATTTAAACCAGTCGACATTTTGACTTGTCGATATTTTGTCTGTCGGTCATTTGAAAGTAACCTAAAGAACGAAGCTCTGCCTTGAATATTTGCACGGAATAACTATAAACTCAAGAATCATAAATTCTTGTCTGATTTTTTAACAGGAACTTAACAGTTTTTTGATGCTGTGGAAAATTTAAGACTTTGTTTAAGACACAAGTTCGTTTTTGATTCTTATAATAATTAACTTATTTAGGTAGTTATTAATTTTATATTACCTTTTGTTTAGCTTCAAAAAAGTTCAATAGAACGCATTTTTGTTGCCTACCTTTATTATACCTTATATTTCGAACTTTCAACTGCCTCATTTTCTGGATGTTTTATTATTGTATTAATATTAAAACACACTACAGACCCTGAATAATGGGCAATTAAGACGTCAAAATATATAGTCAAATATTAAATTAAAAAAAATGCGATTTATTGAACTATGACAGTGCGATATTAGATAATAATGATCAGATCATAGTTTAGGAATGATGTTTACAAGCGCGCGCTTGTACGATTGAACTAAATTCAGAGCAGATTGCAGATTGGTTTCAATCAAGGAACCAACTGAACCTGATGAGTACACGTATCATCCGCAAAGATTGCAGTTTCACAGTTTTGGGGTTTAGGAAAATCATATGTGTATAAAATATACAAAAATGGTCCAAGTTCGGAACCTTGGAGTACACCTGCAACAATTTCATTGACATCGGAATAAAAATTGTTAACGATACTTTGAAAGTACGCTTTGTTAGAAAAGAGGATATAATTTTGACTATAAAAAGTGGGAAGTTCAAAGTAAACAGTTTGTGAATCAGCGCTTCAAGCCAAACCGAATCAAACGCCTTTTCAACACCAAGGAAGACCATTCCCGTACTTCTTCCCAAAATAAGATTACTTTTGATGTCTTTCGGTATTCTCTACATTTGGTGCACTGTGATATCTTCGAAAACCAAATTGTTCTTCTGGCAAGATATTAAATTGTTCAATATGTGATTGTAATTTGTTTTTAATTAATTTTTCTAAGCATTTGCCAAGAGAGCTTAACAAGCTTATTGGCCTGTAACTGGATGGCATGCAAGCATTTTTGCCCGGCTTCGCTATAGGGATAATTTTTGCCATTTTCCAGGCATTCGGAAAGTATCCCAGTTTAAAATATCCATTAAATATTGTTTTTAGATAGCTAACTCCTGTCTTACCCTGAGGCCACACGAGCAAGTACTTGCAAGCAAGTTGGCTACATACACTGCCTGTCAAATTCGTAATTTGCATTCCACTTGCCTCCCACTTGGTTTCCACTTGCATTCCACTTGCTTGCCTCCCAACCTGCTTCACTACTGGCTTCAAAGCTTGCATGCCAGTTGATAAGCAAGTTGCTTGGGTTTGTTTGTAGCCTATTGAATAGACCTTTTAAATAGGAACAATTACGTGCAAGGGTTTTTATTATTGAATATGTTTTTTTGGCCCATAAGCATGCTTAAAACCAAAAATGCTACTAAATTCACCCATGCGTTTCTGAGGGAATGGTCACACTGGCCACTTTTCAGTATTTTTGGTATAACTCGAAAACTAAGCCGAATTTGACAATTTTACATTTGATACTTTTTGTTCAAAATTAAATTTTCTATCGAAATTGATAGTTTGAAAAATTTCTTAAAAAAATTTAAGCAGAAAAAGTAAACAAAAACCAACATAAAAAAAATCGAAAAATTAAAGATTTTTATTTTTTTTCTAAATCGCGCATAATTTTTTTCGGAGCAAATATACGCTCAAGACATGCATGAACAAAGTAAACTAGAGTCTTACGGCTTTAATATGACATGTTAAAAAGCCATATTATTAGAAAATTGACAAAGATATAGTCATTCAAACTTTACCATTTCTTATAATTTTTCGCAGTTTTTGCCCGAAAGCCTATTTTTTGGTACTTTATGACAAATTTAACGTTCTTAGCACCTAGTACCAAATCTTATGTTAATCGGACCAGCCGTTCGGTCTGTAGGCCTGAAAGCATTTAAAAACAGCCGAAAAACAAAATTGCGAACTTACATCCTTTTTATAAAATTTTTTATAGTTCTAATGTCATATTATAACAGAAATTTGATTTCGAACATTCTTACGAAAGTGAAATTTGCCATATTGTACCGAAAAAGGGACTTTTGGGCCAAAACTGCGAAAAATTATAAGAAATGATTAGGTTTGAATGGGAATATCTCTGTCAGTTTTGAACAAATATTAATTTTTGAACATGGCCTTTAGTCTCTTCTTTATTTTGTCCCTGCATGTCTTGATCCCATCTTTGCTTCAAAAAAAGTTATGCACAATTTATTAAAAAATCTAAATGTCCTTGATTTTTTGATTTTTTTTTTTTTTGTTTTTTACTAACTTTTCTTGCTTAAATTTTTTCGTAAAATTTTTTGAACTATCCATTTCAATAGAAAATTTAATTTTGAACAAAAAGTATTATATGTTAAATTGTCCAATTCAGCTTAGTTTTCAAGTTACACCAAAAATATTGAAAAGTGGCTAGTGTGACCATTCTCTCAGAAACGCATGGGTGAATTTAGTAGCATTTTCGGTTTTAAGTATACTTATGGGCCAAACAAACATATTCAATAATAAAAACCCTTGCACGTAATTGTTCCTTTATACCCCTCATTTTCCGGTCTATTCAATAGGCTATTGTGTTAGTAAACAAATGTGTATGTATTGAAACTTGCTTGCAAGTACTTGGTCGTTTGGCCTCGGGGTTAGGAATATTTTTTTAAATAAATTTTTAATCCCATCAAATCCAGGATATTTTGTTTTTTTAAGGGTTCGTAAAATAATATTTAAGTCATAAGTAGATACTATATCATCCGTAAAATCAATAGTAATTGTCTTAAGCGCTTCAATAGATTGGGAAACATTGCTTTCAATATATCTGTTAACAGTTACATTAGTTGCAACTAAGTGATTAGTGCAAAATTCAAGGGCCAAAGCGCTTGCTTTTTCCTCGTTAGTAAGCAACACTGTACTTCCTAGCTTTAAAGCCGGAATATGAACCTTGTTCTTGGGCAGATTTCCAAGTCAAAGATTTATGTTCTTGGATAGTTGTTCCAAATCAAAAGTTTATACCAAGTCAAAGATTTATATTCCACAAATACCACACAACCTTCACGTTATAAATTCAAAAGAAGTTTTTATTTATTCACACAACATGCATTAATAAGTTTTAAAAAGAGGTATTTTTTGTTTATTACATTACATGAGACTATGTTCTTCTTGCGAGTAAAAAATTGAACTGAACTGTTTATTGTTCATGACAATATTCGCCCAACAACTCCGTCACCAGATCCAAAAAAAACGTCACCCGAGCCATTCCCAAATGCTCAGCGACTTTAAAAGCCGATATGCTGTCCATAGTTTGCAGGCAATGTGTATTACAAATGCAACACAGCACATTCCTCCGATTATGAGTACTATTTTAATTGGTGGTGCCATGGTTTGTTTATTTGTTTTCAACTGTGTGGATTTGTGATGAATTGCTGTTATTTATTTAGCTTATTCTAGGTCACAAATCCCCACGATGAATCAACGTTGTTTTAACATGGATCTGATGACGGAATCGTATTGTTATTGTTGCAAAAAATAATGATACATTATATTTTTATTAAGTTCTTATTCTATGATGACTTATGTTATGAAGCAACATGATTGTTATTGTTGCAAAAATAATGATACATAATATCTATATTACGTTCTTATTCTATGATGACTTATGTTGGGAAGCAACATGCTCCCCCGCCAAGGATGGTTTGTCCTCCTGGTAGATAATTGGTGTGGTAGATCTATTCTTAACTGTCCTCTTCACATTTGTGATCCAGTACAAATTTCGAATTTTGGCCATCATTATTTGTTGACCACCATGCAAGGTACTTTGATGAATGTCAGTTATTAAGATTTTAACAAAAGGGTGAGAAACTTTTAGTATGATGGGGTGTTGCTGATCAAAACTAAGTGTTGAGTTCGTTAATCGTCCTCCTACTCGTAACATGCCATCACTTGCGATAAACGGATTCAGATTTCGAATGTGACTTCCTTTTGGAATAGGTTTTTTGTTCTCCAAATTATGTGTTTCTTCAGGAAAACATTCTTTTTGCACAAACCTAATTATCTGCTGTTGAGAAGAAATTAATTCATCTGATTGTAATGGGTGTGTATCGAACTGCATGAGTGTGAAGCTCGGCAGTCGATGTATTGTGAAGGGGCAAATAAGCTTATGTAATATAACTTAACGAAAGATAAGCTTGTAACAAATTTATATGACTAAATGTAGTTAGTTAGAAAATAACTCTTATCCGAGAAGGTCGTAAATAAACTCAGTGGTTTTTTAATATTTTTCCACTTTAACTAATGGTGTTTTTATTTAATACGCGATGGGCTTTTTTCCTCTTTCCAAAAGTGATCACAAGATCTCGTTATCAGTTGGTGTTAATTTGGTATTAATTAGGTTAGGGAAATGAGCTACGATACATTTGGTCAATCGAGCCAAATTTGAACGGCGCCGCGAGTGTTTTGTGAATCCTAACGGAAAGTGCATTTTTTAAGAAAAAGTGCGTGAATGGTGTGAAGGAGTGAAGGGATATACGCTACGCAATGCATTGAGCTTGCGCACGTATATATATTTAAAAAAAAAAAACCAAATAAATGAATTGTGAAGGCATATGCTAAAATCTATAAGATTGCATATGAAAAAATGTAAAAAGTGAAGGGTACGTGCCATGACATGTCAAAGATTTATGTTCTTGGATAGTTGTTCCAAATCAAAAGTTTATACCAAGTCAAAGATTTATATTCCACAAATA
Organism: Dasysyrphus tricinctus; assembly: GCA_963921185.1. Lineage (NCBI taxonomy): Eukaryota > Metazoa > Arthropoda > Insecta > Diptera > Syrphidae > Dasysyrphus > Dasysyrphus tricinctus. Next base: position 158,520,758 of record OY992532.1, on the reverse strand, counting down.
CCACACAACCTTCACGTTATAAATTCAAAAGAAGTTTTTATTTATTCACACAACATGCATTAATAAGTTTTAAAAAGAGGTATTTTTTGTTTATTACATTACATGAGACTATGTTCTTCTTGCGAGTAAAAAATTGAACTGAACTGTTTATTGTTCATGACAATATTCGCCCAACAACTCCGTCACCAGATCCAAAAAAAACGTCACCCGAGCCATTCCCAAATGCTCAGCGACTTTAAAAGCCGATATGCTGTCCATAGTTTGCAGGCAATGTGTATTACAAATGCAACACAGCACATTCCTCCGATTATGAGTACTATTTTAATTGGTGGTGCCATGGTTTGTTTATTTGTTTTCAACTGTGTGGATTTGTGATGAATTGCTGTTATTTATTTAGCTTATTCTAGGTCACAAATCCCCACGATGAATCAACGTTGTTTTAACATGGATCTGATGACGGAATCGTATTGTTATTGTTGCAAAAAATAATGATACATTATATTTTTATTAAGTTCTTATTCTATGATGACTTATGTTATGAAGCAACATGATTGTTATTGTTGCAAAAATAATGATACATAATATCTATATTACGTTCTTATTCTATGATGACTTATGTTGGGAAGCAACATGCTCCCCCGCCAAGGATGGTTTGTCCTCCTGGTAGATAATTGGTGTGGTAGATCTATTCTTGGAACCTGGATCAATTATAACACATTGATCGTCCATGGTGTTCTTGACACGTTGATGATCGGTATCTCGTCATAGAAAAAAAAAAAATGGTGTGACTTAAACATTTAGATATTTATGGTTAAGTATAGTTATCTGTTTTAATGGTTGAAACTTCTTTGAATTTGGGGTATGGGTATGTTAAGGGAGACTCTTTATTACGAAATGGGCATTATGCTTTGTTAATTAGAGTTTTAATTTATGGTGAGTCTGAAATGGGCTTTAGTTTATTTATGTTATATTTTAATGTTATTATTTATTTGGACATATATTAATTGTACGACGTCGCGATGGGTAAGGGGGACAATTTTGCTATTGGTCTTTTTAAGATTGAGTCCTTTGTTTTAATTGTTACTACACGCGTTAAGCCGTCTGAACCGGGATGTAGTTTGATTACTCTAGCGAGTAACCATGCTGATGGTGGAAGATTGTCTTCTTTAACGAGAACTATATCTCCAATTTCAAGGTTTTTTTGTTGGTTTAACCATTTTGGACGTTGTTGTAGAAGATGTAAATAAGATGAGCTCCACTGTTTCCAAAATTCCTGTGTGATACGTTGTAGGTATTTCCATTTGTTGAGTATGTTGATGTTGTGTTCCTTAAGGTTCCTTTCAGGAAGGGTGCATAGTGGGGCTCCAATAAGAAAATGCCCAGGTGTGAGTACTGATAAATCTTCTGGATCTGAGGTCATCGGACATAGCGGCCTGGAATTGAGGCAGGCTTCAATTTCTGCCAAAAGTGTGGCGTATTCCTCGAATGTCAGTTTAGCACAGCCAATCGTTCGTTTAAGGTGAAACTTGATTGATTTAACTCCTGCATCCCATAGACCACCAAAATGCGGTGAGGATGGAGGGTTAAAGTGCCAGGTTGTGTTTTGAGAGGCTAGCTCTTTACATACTTCTGTAGACCATTCAGCAGATATGAACTTACTATCCTTTCGTAATTCGTTGTTTGCACCTTTAAAATTTGTGCCGCAGTTGCTAAAAATATTTGCGCACCTTCCTCGTCTGGCAATAAATCTTCTGAAAGCTGCTATAAAAGCGACAGAGCTTAAGTCGCTGACCAGTTCTATATGAATGGCCTTGGTCGATAAGCAAATGAAAACGGCTATGTAACCTTTTGAGAATTTATTACATCTACCCTTCCACATTTTGACTTCAATTGGCCCTGCGTAATCTACGCCAGTATTTGTGAATGGTCTTGATGCGATGACTCTCTCTGCAGGTAGGCTACCCATAAGCTGTTCTTGCATTTTTGCATTGTATCGATGGCATCGAATACAATAATGAATGACGGATTTAACTGTCCTCTTCACATTTGTGATCCAGTACAAATTTCGAATTTTGGCCATCATTATTTGTTGACCACCATGCAAGGTACTTTGATGAATGTTAGTTATTAAGATTTTAACAAAAGGGTGAGAAACTTTTAGTATGATGGGGTGTTGCTGATCAAAACTAAGTGTTGAGTTCGTTAATCGTCCTCCTACTCGTAACATGCCATCACTTGCGATAAACGGATTCAGATTTCGAATGTGACTTCCTTTTGGAATAGGTTTTTTGTTCTCCAAATTATGTGTTTCTTCAGGAAAACATTCTTTTTGCACAAACCTAATTATCTGCTGTTGAGAAGAAATTAATTCATCTGATTGTAATGGGTGTGTATCGAACTGCATGAGTGTGAAGCTCGGCAGTCGATGTATTGTGAAGGGGCAAATAAGCTTATGTAATATAACTTAACGAAAGATAAGCTTGTAACAAATTTATATGACTAAATGTAGTTAGTTAGAAAATAACTCTTATCCGAGAAGGTCGTAAATAAACTCAGTGGTTTTTTAATATTTTTCCACTTTAACTAATGGTGTTTTTATTTAATACGCGATGGGCTTTTTTCCTCTTTCCAAAAGTGATCACAAGATCTCGTTATCAGTTGGTGTTAATTTGGTATTAATTAGGTTAGGGAAATGAGCTACGATACATTTGGTCAATCGAGCCAAATTTGAACGGCGCCGCGAGTGTTTTGTGAATCCTAACGGAAAGTGCATTTTTTAAGAAAAAGTGCGTGAATGGTGTGAAGGAGTGAAGGGATATACGCTACGCAATGCATTGAGCTTGCGCACGTATATATATTTAAAAAAAAAAACCAAATAAATGAATTGTGAAGGCATATGCTAAAATCTATAAGATTGCATATGAAAAAATGTAAAAAGTGAAGGGTACGTGCCATGACATGATTGAACATGCATGCGCCTATATATATAAAAAAAAAGAAGAAACCCGTTTAAAATGTGAATAGTGTGATGGAAAAAGTGCTGCGCCAAAAGAAGCAGACACACTACAACAAGTGAGAAGGTTTGTGATGGTATAGGTGCTATGTGAAAACCCACGTAGATACCAAACGTGAAGGAACTGGGATGGTATATGTGCTACGTAAAAAGTCACGTAGGCACCGACTGAGATAAGTATCATGGAGATTGGTAAGAGTTTATTTTGAAATTATTTCTTTCCCATTTATATTATTTGCAAATGCAAATACCAGTGAAGGAAGCAGACGGGAAACTGTCAATGTATGTATGCGGCAACGCTTCATAAAAAAAATGAACGAACAATTCTTTTGCTTCATTGTAAAGCAAACAAAATAAATATACAAATCTAACCCGCAGCGCAGCTGCAGAAAAGACATTTCATGTATACAGATACATACAATATATAAAAAAAAAACACACGAAAGGGTTGTCACATTTCACTGCTACGCAGTTGACAACAACATAAGATACATACATACAATGAATACCAAGCGATGGATACTCGAAAGCAAACACATGAAAAATTTCCCCGCTTAGAGTAGAGAGAGGGAAACATACACATGTATACACACTAAGGTAGATAGCGACTGATGGTAGGTACAGCTGCGTATGAAATAGTTCATTCGAAGTTTGACCGTGGCCTCGTCCGGAATTTTCTTAAAGCGAACATTAAAGAGTAAAAAAAAACAAAACAAAAAACAACAAACATTAATACGAACAATATTTAAATTATTATTACTAGTGTTTTTAACTAACAAAAGGTATTCCAAGGTAAAAATTACAGTCCACTAGGCTCTAGACAAATATATTTATTATTATTATTATTATTAGGTGTGTATCGGGTATGTTGCTGTTGTTGATCGTGTGAATTGTGATAGTTTTATGGCGACATATATTTCGAGATTACTCGCTATGTATGTACGCATTAATTTGTGAAGGAAATAAATTCATTTTTTGTGACGGAGTGATGGAGGCATTCATGCATAATTATGCGAATGACCACAAAAATAATAAAAAAAAGGTGAAGGTATTAAATTGAAGATGGAAAAAGTGAAGGCGGCACTCAGGCATTAATATGCGAGTAGCCATATAAATGTGTATACCTTTCTTAAAAAAAAAAAAAAACACAAACAAAATTTCGTTTGTGCTAATATAATTAGCGAGACAGGATTGGAAAAATAGAAACAATAACTGAAGGTTTTGTGAAAGATTTGTGACGGCATACAAAGAGTTTCTTTCTGAATATTTTTGAGAGGGAAATATAATTAAATAGTGAAAGGTTGTGAGAATTTTCTCGATAGAAATATTTGTGATGGCACATAAAAAATATCAGAAACGAAAACTAAGTGATGGTTGGTGAAGAATTTCTATGTGAATTGTCACCGAGATGGATCAGAGAAATTCGATTTAGAAAATTTGTGCAGATATTCTTTTTTTTCTCTGAGATTATGAGTGCTGGAATTATAAAAAAAAAAAATCAAATGTTGTGAAGCGAAGGTAATATTGTCGATATTCTTACGAGAATACATATGTGAGATGTATATAAAAAAGCAATACAATAAACATACAGTGGATAGTTGTTATTGCGGTGCAGGGAAAGAGTTAGAATGGTTATTTTTTCTTCTCTTTTATTTTTATGAATAGCAGAGGTGGTGTGCTCTTGTTTTCTCTCTGTTGTTTTGAGCGTTGTTTCCTTGTGTGTGATGGAATATGCAAGTCGCTGTATGTCTTTTCACTTACAATGGAGAGACATATGATGACGTAATGCGGATTGGATTGAGTGAGAATGTTGTGATGGAAAAGGGATGGAATATGTGAGTCGCCATATGTCTTCTTACTTACAATGGGAAGAAATATGACGACGTGATGTGGATGGTTTGAGTGAGAAGGTTGTGACTGGAATTGGGATGGTATATGTGAATCCATACATTCTTTATTTGCAATAAGGAGAACTGTGGAGGTGATAGGAGAATTCTCGTTCCGAATGAAAAATGAGTATGTAGAGATGGAGACACTCAACAAAATATATGAGTTGTCAATAATTGGAAGGGTGAAGGAAGCACTCTAAGCACAGATGTGCGAGTTGCTATGTGATGGAGTGAAGGAGGAACTCAAGCACGAATGTGCGAGTTGCCATACTATTTATTTTTAAAAAAGGTACTCAAAGCACAAAAGTGCGAGTAACCTGCGAAGGTAAGAGAAGGGATGCTTGCAAGCGGAAGGGCTGAGATAGTAAATATAATTTTCATAATCTATTCTCAGATAATTTATTTTTGACAAAAGTCAAATTCTTTTGATCAGGAAGGTAATATCTCAATTTGTACAATGGGCATGACAACAACAGCGACGGCAACAATTTAGTTACACATATAAAATATTTTTCAGGGGTATACATATATTAATTTTATAAAATATTTGTTAGGGGTATACATATATTAATTTTATAAAATATTTTTCAGGGGTTTATATTGATTTATTTTATTTATTCGTACAGGTACATACACATGCGTTTTGGTACAAAATTAATTTGATTTATTTTCTTTTCATGTCATTTTTCCTATAGGAAGACATAGTTTGAGAAAACAACTAGCGAAGGTTCTGAGAAGGATACTGTGATGGAAGCTGACAATAGCTTGAGAAGGACAATGGCGAAGGCACCAGACACCACCGTTCAATACATGTTCGACTCGGCGATACATTCGGTAGCTAGGCTACGAGTATATACGCAGTCCGAAGAATTTCAAACGGCTGGATTGGAAGATGTTGAAATCAGGCTAGAGGCTCTATTGGAAGCCTGGCTACAAGTGAGGGACAATGAGAAGGCCATGGTTTGCGCAGACGACCTATTACTGCAGGCAGACGTTGAGAGAAGGAAGGCGGTAGCTGAAGAAGATTACTTCTCAGCCCATGCCGCATTGAGAAGGAAGATATCGCAGCTGAAGCCAGCTGCTCCTGAGAAGGATGGGGCTCCTATAGCCGTGCAGGTAAATCTACCATTCCAACAGCACGATATTAAGAATACGTGGGGTGACTTCGATGGTAGCATCACGAGATGGCAGGGGTTCCGAGACCGGTTCGTGGCAGCAATCCACGAAAACGATCGGATCTCACCCGCATATAAATTTGCCTATCTAAAGAAATCATTGACTGGGAAGGCAGCGCGCACGCTGGGTGAGTGGCAACTAACGGATAAAAACTATTGCGAGGCTTGGAAGCGCTTAAACCAAGTTTATCAAAGGACCTATGCGACGTGCCAGGAGTTGTTGCGACAGTTCTTCCGTCTACCAATGTTGCAAGGAACACCAAGGGCAGCTGAGCTGCAAAGGATGGCAAACACCACGCACGAGACGTTGCGACAACTCGCTGCTCAGGGTGTTTCTACGGACCAATGGGACATGATAATTGTCCATGTCCTTCACGAGAAGTTGGATCACGAGACGGCATGCAAGTGGGAGGAGTCACGTACATCTGAAAGGCCCACGGCGATGGAATTTTGCGCCTTTTTAGATAAAAGGTTAGCTGCTTTAGAGAGCGTGATGGATAACCGGAGAAGGGAACTACCAACCACATCGGCACAAGCCAAATTGAACATGGGAAGGAGCGAAGGTGCTATAGCTGGACGCAATCCGCCGCGAGCAACTGAGAAGGTGAAGGATGCCATCAAGAAAAAGATGCCATGCCACATGTGCAGGTCAGTTGAACATCCAATTTGGGGGTGCCCCAAATTCAGCGCACTCAGCTTAAAAGGAAAACAAGAGATGGTGAAGGAGAGGCAGCTATGCCCAAATTGTTTGAAGACAGATCATGTCGTGAAGGACTGCTTTCAAGGGCCGTGTTTTCGCTGTCCAGGTAAGCCGAAGCATAATAGCATGATGTGCCCAATGCGAGAGTTGAGGAAGGTTGAAGCTACGGTGTATACTGTACAAGAGAAGGCGAAGGGGCGCAGAGGCAAGCGTAGCAGCGACGACAGCAAGGTGAAGGAAGACTGACCGTCAACCCTACCCGCGAAGCGTGCGAGATGGGAGGCAGTCAACAGAGAAGGTACAGAGAAGGATCAAGAGAAGGAACGAGAAGGTAGAAGTGCGTCTTGGGATGATTTTAAAAGAGGGAAGGGAATTTATTTAAATAATAAAATACAAAATAAAACGTATTTATCGTGTTCTTTTTGCTATGAGACGGAAAAATCTATCTTGATGCCTACGGCTCAAGTAAAATTAGAGATAGATGGTACAAGATATGGGCCAGTAAAAGCACTCCTAGATACTGGTGCACAACCGAATCTCGTAAGCTACGAGTTGCAAGAGAGGCTAGACTTGCTTAAAGTACAAGTTAGACGGAAGGTTGTTGGTGTGGAGGGGGAGCCTCTTCACATTAAATATAAGACGACACTCAGAGTGTATCCCTGGTTTAATTCGGAGAACTTTATCGAGCAGGAGTTTTGGGTATTGCCAAGAGATGGAAATTGGAAACCAATTGTGCCTACACACAATTTGGTGCCATCAAGGATGGACATTTCTGGCCGGCCATTGGCTGACCCTGAATATTGGAAGGCAGGTCCTATTGACCTTTTATTTGGGTGCAAGTTTATAGCTGAATCATTTATTTCTGTAATTGGAAGGCAACCATGCGGTTCTTTCTGCATGGAAACCACTTTGGGAAAGGTCATACTCGGAGAGTATGAATATGAGATGGATGAGAAGGAATATGAGAAGGATGAGAAGGTAAATGAGAAGGTATCCTATGTTGTATGTATGACCAACGACCAATTGCATGAGTCGCTTAGGCGCTTATGGCAACTGGATGAAGTTGAATCATCATCACATAGATCGAAGGAGGAAGAGATGGTAGAGCAAAACTTCATTAACACATATATGCGTGATGAGGTTGGAAGATTTGTAGTTACGATTCCTCTAAAGGAAGGTTCAGAACTTGCAGCTAGACGCAGGTTCTTTGCTTTAGAGAGAAGGTTGGAAGGAGATGCTGAGCTAAAACAAAAATACGTAGACTTCATGAGAGAATATGAGAGTGCAGGGCATATGACACCAGTTACTGGTAATATGCAAGGAAGGAGTGTGTATCACATACCACATCATTGCGTTACGAAGAAATTTAGGGTCGTATTTGATGCTAGTTGCAGGACTATGAAGGGCATTTCGCTAAACGAAGCGCAAATGTTGGGAGAAAAATTACAAAAGGACTTGCATGAGATTTTAATGCGCTTTCGTAGGCATAGAGTTGCAATTAGTGCGGACATCAAGATGATGTTCCGTATGGTGAAGGTTGTGAAGGAACAATGGGACTTGCAGAGAATATTTTGGAGGGAAAGTCCACATGAAAAGTTGAAGGAGTATTGGTTGACAGTCGTCACTTACGGGATGACATCGTCAGCATACAATGCTGTGCGAGCTTTGGTGCAATGTGCGAAGGATGCAGAGAAGGAATACCCGAATGCTACAAGAGCAATAAGAGAAGATTTTTATATGGATGACTGCACTACTGGTGCTGATTCCGAAGAGAAGGCGATCGAATTATCAAAAGAAATCGATCATGTATTGAAGGGAGCAGGTTTTGAGCTAAGGAAATGGAAGTCAAATTCCAAAATGCTCGTGAAGGATATGAATTATGAAGAGCAGGAATCAATCTTGTTTCAAGATGATGAGAAGGCATCGATTTTGGGTCTGAAATGGCTACTAGAGAAGGATCAGTTCACATTTGTGGTAAAAACACCAGTGACTGAGCTACTAATGACAAAAAGAAAGATTGTGAGCTGTGTTGCGCAACTTTATGATCCTAATGGATTTATAGCGCCTGTTACAATCATTGGAAAGATACTCATTCAGGACATCTGGCGTTTAAATGTCGATTGGGATGAGAAATTACCTAAAGAAATAAATGAGAGATGGATAGAATTTTGGAAGGAAATAACATTCTTAGAAAATGTTAGAATTGAGAGATGGTTAGGTACATCCGAAGGTGTACGGAAGGAAATACATGGCTTTTCGGATGCTTCCGAAAGAGCATATGGTGCAGTAATTTATGTCAGGACGGTGTGCTCTGATGGAAGGATCAATGTTAATCTACTAACAGCAAAAACTCGTGTTACACCACTTAAGACAGTGACGATACCACGTTTGGATCTTGCGGCAGCTGAGCTGCTGGGAAGACTAGTGGCAAGTGTCGTCAAGACGATGGATTGGGAAGGAATAGAGTACAATCTATGGACAGATTCACTCGTAACACTGCATTGGATAAATAAATTACCATGCAATCTGAAAACGTTTGTTGCAAACAGAGTATCGTCTATACAGACTCATACTGAAGTGAAGAGATGGAATCATGTTGGAACAAAGGAGAACCCAGCTGATCTGTTAAGCAGAGGGGTGAAGGCATCATTATTAGTCAACAACAAGCTATGGCATCATGGCCCCGAATGGCTATCGAAACCACGAACGACCTGGTTATCTGAAAAGTTTGTGCCAAATGTTTCAGATGGGGGGAGGGATGAGATGAAGGTTTTTATGATGAATGAGATGGAAGTTTTTATGGTTACGAAATTTACGGAGCCATTATCAATTTATGTGAAGTGCTGGAGAAGGAGTATTCCACTAATTGAATACACATCTACTTTAGAGAAGGCACTGAATATAATCAGTTACGTACTACGCTTCATCAATGCGATTAAAGCAAAGATAAAGCAACGAAAGGAGGATGAGAAGAGAGATGGTAAGAGAAGGAGACGTTCTGTACGTCAAGTGAGAAGGAGAGAAGGTTTGGTGAATAGAGAAGGACTTTTTGATCAACCATCCTCGGAAGAGAAGATGGAATCAATGGATCATTTGTTGAGAAAAGAGCAGGAACAATACTTTGGGAAGGAGATTACTTGTATAGAGAAGGACAGGTGTTTACCTGAAAAGAGCAGGATTGAATCGTTGAAACCAATTCTAGATAATAAAAAGATTCTAAGGGTTGGAGGACGGTTGGACAGAGCAGAGATGGAATACGAGAGAAGGCACCCAGCAATCGTACCAAATGGTTCTCGATTAGCTTGGCTAATTATGTGCAGTGCTCACACAGCAACAAAGCACGGAGCTGTTCAGATCATGACGCAGTACATCCGTCAGAGATTCTGGATACCGAAGATTAGGAGCGAACTGAGAAACTACATTCATAAATGCTTAGTTTGTGTGCGATACAACCACCGTTTTGAAACACAACTAATGGCTGACTTGCCATCAGAGAGGGTAACTCCAGGAAAAGCTTTCCTACATACAGGAGTGGACTATGCGGGTCCTTTCGAGATCAAAATGATCAACAGAGCAGGAGAACAAATAATAAAACAGAAATGTTGGGTTTCGATTTTTGTTTGTTTAAAAACCAGAGCAGTGCATATCGACTTGATATCTGACCTAACGTCAGTTTCATTTATTGCTTGTTTCGAAAGATTCATAGCGAGAAGGGGAAGGTGTGAGAGATTGTACAGTGCCAATGGTACAGCATTTGTCGGTGCAGCGAAGGAACTTGCGAAGGCAAGAGAGCATTGGCTCGTGAAGGATACTTTTGAACACTTGTGTTTGAAAGGGACGGAATGGAAGTTTATGACTCCTGCAGCGCCACATCAAGGCGGCATATACGAGGCAGCAGTCAAATCTATGAAATTTCATTTGACAAGAGTGATTGGTGCGAGGGTACTAGCGTATGAGCAACTTTTAACGCTACTTACTGGTATAGAGGCGATTCTTAATTCACGTCCATTACATCCACTAAGCGATGATCCAAATGACTTCCAGGCGCTAACGCCGGGACACTTTTTGAACCACTGGTGTTACCGCTACCGTTTGCGACCAATGAACTGCCGAACACAAAGGGTGTGAGATTGTGGAAGGAGAGAAGGACAATGCTTGCACATTTTTGGGAAAGATGGAAGGAGGAGTACTTGTCTACTCTATTTGAGCGAAAGAAATGGAGAAGGGAAAAACATGGTTTAAGAGAAGGACAGCTTTGTATTATAAAAAGCGAGAACTATCCACCATCAGTATGGGCGATGGGACGTATCCTGAGATTGATTCACAGCAAAGATGGTCTAGTACGAAATGTGGTACTACAGACAGCAACCAATCAACTCACGAGGCCGGTACAGAAGATCTGCATCCTGCCAATTGACGAGCCGGAATAATTTATCAACATATTATTTTTTATACAGATGTATTGTATTATATTTTACTTTTAAGAAATTGAGATGGAAGAAGGTTTTAAATAAAATGCGAAAGGGTGGAAAACCATAGGTTTTCGCCGGGACTGTATCGAACTGCATGAGTGTGAAGCTCGGCAGTCGATGTATTGTGAAGGGGCAAATAAGCTTATGTAATATAACTTAACGAAAGATAAGCTTGTAACAAATTTATATGACTAAATGTAGTTAGTTAGAAAATAACTCTTATCCGAGAAGGTCGTAAATAAACTCAGTGGTTTTTTAATATTTTTCCACTTTAACTAATGGTGTTTTTATTTAATACGCGATGGGCTTTTTTCCTCTTTCCAAAAGTGATCACAAGATCTCGTTATCAGTTGGTTTTAATTTGTATTAATTAGGTTAGGGAAATGAGCTACGATACAGGGTGTGTGATAAGTGATTTTCTATTGTCTTTGTGTAGAAAATTAAAAAAATATCTACGCCACATGGCAACCCCTCGTACAAGGCGTCTAAGAGTTGAATATTTTTGTATGATTGGTTTAATGTTTAAGAGGTAATTGGAAACTACATGTACTATGCTTGTAAATGTAATTATAATGTTTTCTTGAAATATAAAAGGTTTTACTTGGGAATTTAAGTTTACCCTTTTGGTTTCGAGATCAGTTTCGAAAGGTATTAAGTTTTTTCTTTCAGGTGTAGTAAAATTTTGAAGGAATGATGGCCCATGCCACCACATTGTATTATCGATGACATCTCCTGGCGATAATCCTCGCGAGCTAATATCAGCTGGGTTTTCTTTACCTTTTACGTGATGCCAAATAGTGGTTGCAGTAAGTGACTGGATTTCAGTTATTCGATTCGCAACAAAGGTAGTTCTTAATGCCGGGCTTCCCCTGATCCATGCTAGAGTTATCATAGAATCAGACCACGCAAAGGTGTCTACACTTTCAAGATGCATAGACTTTATCATGCGATGTATTAGTTTTGCAAGTAGAAGTGCTGCACAAAGTTCCAATCTGGGCAGTGCTATATTCTTGATGGGGGCTACCCTTGTTTTTGAGGCTATGAGATGAATGGCTTCTTTTCCATCTTTGATAACTCTTGCATATAAAACTGCTGCATACGCTTTCTCCGAAGCGTCACAAAATCCATGTAATTGGATCACAGATGAGTTTTAAAAATTTATCCACCTAGGGATTTGGATCTCTTCTAATCTTTTGAAGTTACTTCTTAAATCAATCCGCGTTGTCTTTAGTGCATGCGGTAAAGTTGAGTCCCATGATAACTCATCAATCCATAACTGTTGCATTAGTAATTTTGCCTTAATTATACAAGGCGCAATCCATCCTAATGGATCGAAAAGACGTGAAATATCAGCCAGAACGGATCGTTTTGTACACCTTTCGGTATTGGGAAGATTAATTTTGAACGTGAATACGTCTTTGACTGGATGCCATGGATACCGAGTGTTTTAATTGAATCAGTAGAATCAAAATCCATTGGTAAATTAACTTCCCTTTCCGTTTCAGGTATTTGAGCCAAAATTTCCGAAGAATTGCTTGCCCATTTACGCAAAGGAAAACCAGCTTGATTTAACACAACCAGCACGTCTCTTTGCAAAGCGGTTGCTTCCGCTTCGTTATCGGACCCATATAAAAAATCATCCACATAGAAACCTTTATTGATAGCTTCAGCTACGTGAGGCTGGATATCTTTTATATCCATTGCGATTTGTTGTAAAGTGCGTACAGCTAGGTAAGGTGCCGAGGCTGTGCCAAAGGTGACTGTATTAAAAGCAAAGGTTTTAATTGACCCAGCAGAATTATCTTTCCACAATATAAGTTGATATGTAGTATCCCTTTTGGCCATCCATATTTGCCTATACATTTTGCTGATATCAGCAGCAAATGCTATTTTAAATTTTCTCCATTGGGCAATTAAGTCGATGATATCCCTTTGAAGACCTGGACCCACCATCAAACAGTCGTTCAATGATACTCCATTAGAGGTGGCACAAGAGGCATCAAATACTACCCGAAGTTTTGTTGTCGTGGATTCCTTGAAAACCGCATGGTGTGGGAGGTAATAGTGATTACCTTCGACTATTGTTGTCTCGGATGTGACTTCTTTCATATGACCCATTTCTATGTATTCGTTAATGCAGCTGGTGTACTCTTCCTTCAGTTTTGTATTGGATGCGAAGCGGCGTTCCAATTGAAAATATCTTGCCATTGCTGCTCTTTTAGAGTTACCCAAGACGGGGAGAATATTATTCTTAAATGGAAGTTGAACTTCATATTTTCCATCTGATTTTCTCTTGACAGTTTCTTCGTAATGCTGTTGGCATTTTTCTTCTTCTACGGTCAGTTTGCGGTCATCGAGGTTTTCTTCCAACTCCCAAAATTGCCGTAGTTGTAGGCAGAGTTGCAAAAGCTTAAGTCACTTCAAAGCTTAAGCTTACTTTTAATTCACAAGTTCGTTGATGACTTCTGAATTACAAAAAATTTAATTCACAAGTCACTAAGTGACTTATGAATTAAAATAAATCTAATTCACAAGTCACTAAGTGACTTATGAATTAAAATAAATTTAATTCACAATTCACTTAGTGACTTATGAATTAAAAAAAAATTAATTCATAAGCTAGTTGATGACTTATGAATTAAAAACAAATAAATCACAAGTCTCAAAGTGACTTATGAATTAAAAAAAATTTAAATCATAATTTACTTGGGGACTTATGAATTAAAAAAAATTAAATCGCAAGCCATTAAGTGACTTATGAATTAAAAAAAAATTAAATCAGAAGCCACTAAGTGACTTATGAATTAAAAAAAAATAGAATCAGAAGCTATTTGTGGACTTATGAATTGAAAAAAATTAAAATCACAAGCTAGTTGGTGACTTATGAATTAAAATTTTTGTAATCATTAGCTTGCTGATGACTTATGAATTAAAACAAATTTAGGCACAAGCCACTAAGTGACTTATGAATTAAAAAAATTAAATCGCAAGCTAATGGTTGAATTTTGAGTAGGAAAAACTTTCAATTCATAAGTACCTAAGCTTATGAATTGGAAATTTTATATTGTATAGCATATGTTAATTTTGCAATTTGCAAACTACAAGCTATGTTTTAAAGCTTAGACACGATTAAAAAGGTAATACTTACGAGTTACGACCCATGCAGGTAGATTCCAAATAGGTTTAGAAAACAGAACGCATTTTTTTCTAATTTTATTACAAAAACGAGTACATATTAAATTATTCATTAAATAGTGGAAATATTCAATATGTTTTTTCATGAAATAAATAAAAGATATTATTTTAAATATCTTAAAAACACTTATTTTTTTTACTTAAATACATTTCGGAAGCTATGCTTCCATCGTCAGTAAGTTTTATATAAATATTAATACAAACAAAATTTATTAAATTATTGTAAAAAATTGAAGAAAAAAAAATCATAAAAATCAAAATCATTTCATATAGGTAAAAATATAATCATTGGTAAAAATAATTCAAATACACTAGTCACGGAAATTAAAAGAACAAAATAGTTTTCAATTTTTAGTGTTTTTTGAAGAGCTGTATCTTTGTGATAGGTGGTTGAATTATGTTGAAACAAAAAGCATTATACAGCTTTGTGTTTTTTGTTTCGATATTTGTTTGCAAATAATTTTTTTTACAGTACCGTTAATGCGTTATTGTAAGAACTGACACCAAACTCCTTTTTTTTGTTTTTTGAAGGTCCTCATTTTCAAAGATAATTTTTTCTGAGCCAATCAAATGTAATGGTCAGATAACCTCTTTAGTCAGCTTCAATTAACTTTTTTTTTTGTGGTCGTACATTTTTTTTGCATGGTTTATCTGATTTTTAATGACAAAAGATACATTTGGCTATGATTACCAATATCTTAGCAAAAAATGACGTCATAAAAAATTCAAGGACAGTTTTTGAAATTTGAGTAAGTTTTTTACATGATTTTTTTTTAATTTTGTAGAAATTATTTTTTTTGTTGACTCTTCATCGTTAGTTTAAAAAAAGTACTAAAAAACGACTTTTTGGTATGCAGATTTATAGACTTTACAGCATCGATATTTCTGTGAATTTTCAAATTGATTCACCGAACCGTTTTTCTTCACCAAATTTTCAAAGTCTTACAAACCAATTAAAGGGACAAATTGTGTTGTTCCTATGCATATCGCGTAGTCGTCATCAAAATTAATTAAAAAAAACAATTTTTTCTTTTTTCACAATTTCGCATTGGTTGCATATTTGTTTGACTTTAAATGAAATAAAAAGTACATTTTTCCAAAAAAAAATTAAACAAAATTTTAACTTTTCTTGTATGAAAAAAAAAATTAAAAACAAAATTTTAACTTTTTTTGCTTTTCATTTTTTTTTGGAAAAATGTACTTTTTATTTCATTTAAAGTCAAACAAATATGCAACCAATGCGAAATTGTGAAAAAAGAAAAAATTGTTGTTTTTAATTAATTTTGATGACGACTACGCGATATGCATAGGAACAACACAATTTGTCCCTTTAATTGGTTTGTAAGACTTTGAAAATTTGGTGAAGAAAAACGGTTCGGTGAATCAATTTGAAAATTCACAGAAATATCGATGCTGTAAAGTCTATAAATCTGCATACCAAAAAGTCGTTTTTTAGTACTTTTTTTAAACTAACGATGAAGAGTCAACAAAAAAAATAATTTCTACAAAATTAAAAAAAAATCATGTAAAAAACTTACTCAAATTTCAAAAACTGTCCTTAAATTTTTTATGACGTCATTTTTTGCTAAGATATTGGTAATCATAGCCAAATGTATCTTTTGTCATTAAAAATCAGATAAACCATGCAAAAAAAATGTACGACCACAAAAAAAAAAGTTAATTGAAGCTGACCTTCAAAAAACACAAAAAACAAAAAAAAGGAGTTTGGTGTCAGTTCTTACAATAACGCATTAACGGTACTGTAAAAAAATTATTTGCAAACAAATATCGAAACAAAAAACACAAAGCTGTATAATGCTTTTTGTTTCAACATAATTCAACCATCTATCACAAAGATACAGCTCTTCAAAAAACACTTATAAAAATTGAAAACAACTTTGTTCCTTTAATTTCCGTGCCTAGTAGGTATATAAAGAAATATATTTATGAAAAAAAGAAAAAAACCAAAATAAGCTTCAAATTAGTCTATTTGTATTTTTTTTGAGCATTTGCCTTACAAACAACCCTCATTTCGAAATTTTTTTCATTCATTTTATTATTGCGAGGCAAATCCAGCATAGTAACATGCGAAAAAAACCTTTCTACGGGTGCAGAAGACGGTAAAGCAGTATTATACTTCATGAATAAGGACCTTACTACAGGAAAATCTTTCAAGTCCTCTAAATTAGTGCATTTGCTTACCAAAAACTTCATTACCTCGGTTTCCTCATTATCTTGGGGCATAAGCGAGGTTATGACGCTGTTGCTGCTTACATCACCGAAATCAAAAAAATCGTCGTCAGCTGGATTCGTTTCTATTATTTCAGGTCTACTTTTGTGAGTTAAGCACTGGACAAGTTTCTTTACTTTTAGCTGTTTTTCTGAGTCCAACAGATTTATCCACGCTATTTTGAAGCGAGGGTGAGTAATGGCAGCTATTGCTGCAAATTCACCCTTATCGCTTATATCAAAATAGTCGTGGAAACGAGCCAGCAACGATTTTTTTAGTTTTTCGACTATGGGAGCGCAAAACTGAAGCCTATTACTATTAATAAGAAGTTCCCATTTCCGCTTGATCGTTAGTAATGTAGGCAAAACATAGCCATAGTGGCAATTTTCCTCCCCTTGTAAAATGTCTATTGCCTTAGCTAGGGGATTTGACCAACTTAAATAATCCTCTATATATTCGAAATCGCTCTCATAGAAGGCCGAAATTTTGTTAGAGATAGTAATTAGCTCGCAGTCTAGCAATTTTTCCTTGAGCTGGAATTTCTGTTCCAAACAATCAAAGAGGCTATTCCAGCGCGTAACTACTGGCTTTCTTAAGCAGCATCCCAAAAACATCTGTAGTTGCTCTCTTATTTTCGGTGAGCTCATACACTTCCACAAGGCCTCGCATTTTTTCATAACACTAGAGTGTATGGACTTTAATGAAGAAATTTCATTTATGGCCTTGTGTGCATCGGTACTTGCGATTAAATTGAGGGTGTGACTTGCACATCGCAAATGGTAGGATAGATGTAAGTCAATAGACTCGTTTTCAACATCGTTTTCTTCTTCTTCGACGTTATCATCATCGCTACTGAGTTCAATGTCATCATTGCCAAGTTCGTCATCAGTTTGAAATGGACATATGTCCTCTGGAAAAATGTTTTTTATTTATATTCCTTTCTATTTTAAACTTTTTAATTGATAATAAGAATTAAATTAGTAGAATCCTCATTTGTTAATATGTAAATTGAGTAAAGATTCACGAGTGACATTTCAAAAACACTAAATGAAGAAGAGTTAGCAACGCTAGGACTTTTTGAATGGTTGGGGTTGAAATTCTGTAGGGTCATAATTCTGCTTTCAAAATTCTGTATTTCAAAATTCTGTTCTTGTAATGGAACTTAATTATACGTGTCAAGAACATACATATATATAATTGAAACGATTTTAAATTAACTAAATACATACTATCTTAAGAGTGTTCCGAACTGAACAAAACCAGTCATTTGCTAACTTTTTTTTTTGCATATATAAGACCGTTTTTTTTCACTTTCATCAGATATTTTGTTTTATAAAACTTTGCATTTTTACTAATTGGTCATTAGTAGGCGTATTATTGTATTAAAAAAATTTTTTTCTAAAAGTTACTGATTTTAACTTCTAAATTTACATAAATTTTCTGTGAAAAAGTGCATTTTAAGAATTTAAAATTTCAATATCAAATGATACAAATATGATTACATAATTAATGAAAATAATGAAAAATATATTGAATTTATATCCACTGCAAAAAAAAATTGTCAAAAAAATACCATTAGGTATAAAAAATTGACTGTCAAAACTGGGTATTTTCAAAATTCACAAGCATTTTTATTTTGCATTATTAAAACCTATGTATATCCTCTTGCCATTTTTTGCATAGTTTGCAAAACACTCTTTATTATGCAGAATTAAATTAATGCCAATTCCGGTTGTAGTTAATTTTGGATATAAGTATGTTGTGGCACATGTCATTGAACCTAACTGCAAAGGGATTTCTTCTATATTTTCGGTAGATTTACCTAACTATTATATTTCAAACTTATTTAAAGTATTTAAATCAAAATTTCTAATTCTTGTCGAAACGCTGTGAATTCTTCTATAAATGGTTTTGAAACTTATTTAATCTTAAGTCAATGAAACAAACAAAAAATTCTAATTGTGAAGTACATTACTCCGCCAAAAATTTACCTTCCATAAAAGCGTCAAAACTATTTATTCCAAACTCTCGAAAAGCCTTTTGGAACCATTATCTGTTATTGTTGCTGTTATTTTTTCATTATTTAATCCAAACGATTGATGAATTTCAACAATTTTAGCAGCAACGTTAACATAATGATGAGTTCCATAAAAGCGCTTGCAGGCCAGAGCCGCCGATTTTCTGCTTAAGTCTTTTTCACTAAGCTGAAAATAATCATTTGCATTATGGAGGAGCAATATTTGATTATGATTATTATTTTGTATTTATTCCGGCTCCGTGAAATAACTCCCCAATGAAATAACACCCTTAATTCAAAATGAAATAACTCCCAAAAATGTGTATGGAAATGGGAAGTTTTTTTCAAATGAAAGAACTCTCCAAAATTGGGGATTTATTTCATGGGGGGTGGTGCACGTGGCCGCCGCGCCGGGTGGAACGCACCGCGTGGTGGCGGGTGCTGTCCATATTGTAGAAGTAATAATTGGATCAAGTCCTATTCTTAATGCTAAGTCTTCTACTTGGCTGATTTATTTCAGTAGTATATAGAATTTGATTTTTTTGTTACGTTAAATCATAAAATTCATAAGAAATCTTTGCTGACTTATTTAATTTTTCGTTTGGGGACTAATTGTATGCGTTTTTGGGGATTTACTTCATCTTCGAAGTTGGGGACTTATTTCAAAATACAAAAAAACCCTAGTTTGGGGAGTTATTTCATTGGGGAGTTATTTCACGGTGTAATTTATTCCACCCTTTAATTCTTTTCCAATGTGCTGTCATTCCTAAAAACCTTTTTCTTGCACTTGTCCATACGTCCGCTGTCGTGCAGACATATTTAGCTTCTATCAAAGCTGTCTTTATATCGTCCATTAAATTGTCATAAAACTCTGTCAATTTTTTTCCAGCGGTGTACCGAGTCAAGTGCCGAAGTGGTTGGTCTCCATGTTTAATATCAAAATCTTAAAAGAAGTGAGAAGTAACTACAGTTTTTAAAATTCGAATAATTTGAAGCTTGGAAACCAGCCTTATGAATTTTTAAGATTAGATACAAATTAAAATTAATAATGTGATATTATGTTCGAGTATCCATAAACATCTGACAATTATAGTTAAATCTTTATTATATTTTATTATATTTTACAATGAGGAGTAAGGCTGGGTCTATTACAATCATGTAATAAAATTTCAAAAAGTCTTAAATGGAGTGTCATGAAATGTGCTATGTATTTGCACCCTAAAATATAGTTTGTAAAAGAAAATCGTCGGGTTATTTTCCCGAAAAAATCAATGTCAGTTTTTTTTTTTGAAATTTTATTTTGCAGATCTCTTTGAAGATCTTATCAAAAATTGTATTAGCAATTAATGATTACCATCAAAAATCTTTCGAAACGCTGGATCTTCTACGACGCGCATCGGTAGTTGATTTTTCAGAACAAAACCTAAAACATTATCTTCAAACAGACTTTGTGAAAGTTTACATGTCACTCGTCGAATGATGCGGCTTGATTCGTCCAATCCTGAATTTTTCTGTGTCTTGTGTAATTTATACTCATCAAACTTATCATGGTGTTTTTTCTGTAAATTTTGCAGAATAAAATGTTATGGTTTCAAAAGACTGAATGTGAAATAATTTAAGTGACGTAACTGGGTATGTCGAACAATAAGATAATAATTTAAAATCTTTGATTCACGTGCCTAATTTTTTGATTCAAAATTGAATACCTATATATAATTTTCAGAGATTTAAAAAATGCATTGAAGACTATACAGTCGTTCATTGCAACAACATCATACCTATTAGTTTTAAATTTCAATACTTTTTGTTTTTACGAATATTGGATTTACATTTTGTTGCAATGATGATTTGTGCATACACATCTATAATACCCGTTTACTGTACTTATTTATCCATTTTTTTTTTAATTGAATAAATCAATTTTTTGTTTAGAATCGAGTCATAAAAATGATGTGTTTTATTTATGGACATATTACAGACATACAGTGGTGGTCCAGTATAGCGAATGCTGATTAAACTGGGTTGTATTGAAAAATGCTACCAGATAAAGTGATGAAAAATAAATAATAGCCACTTCTTTGTAGATAAAATGTATTTAATATAACGAAATTTCGATATAACGAATGGACCTTTGACATTATATCATTCGTTATACTGGACCACCACTACAAAATGATAAGATTTAAAAAGAAAAAAACTCAAAAATATCCAAATACCAGATCGAACATGTTTGACGTACCTATGCATGTACACATGTTATATATCTTAGGTAGAGTAAGCTTAGGACCCCTAACCAAATATAACGATTTTATAAAAAAAATTACTGTATGCAATTTGATAAACTCTTCCTTCTGAAATTAACGTAAAATATAAAATTGTTTTTAACAGCACCTACTAAATTATTCATTGAACATGTTTGTTACAAAAAGCTTTTAATTCTAATCAACATAAACCATAGATAACAATTAGCAAGTGCGTGCGACAAGGTCATGTGCTTTATATTACTCGAAGCTCGACTTATCACTTTGTCTCTTAAATAACATTTTTAAGAGAATAAAAGTTGTTATCATTTGTGTATAGCGATCATTCTTACATAAACAACGGTTATTCAAACTAAGAAGGTGTTGATTGTTGCATCGGAATGAAGCTGTTTGAATTACTTTAATACTATACGAATGGTTAATTGCGTGAAGAATGTCATTGAAAACAGCTTGTAGCATTGAAGCCACGGGCGTACATTGAGCATCCGGGGCCTTCGGGTGAAAATTTTGTGCCTGGGTTCTGCATATGATTTTCTTATTCCTTACATATAGCTTATTAAATAAAAAACAACACTAAGAAGATCACTTAAAATTTTTTTTAAGTTCGCAACTTATTCTTTAATTAACTTTTAAAATTTAGTCACTTCCATGAACAATTTTTTTTTGATTAATTTTCAAACTCAGAAATTTGAGGAAAAAAAAAAATTATGTATTTTTTTTTGTTATTTAAATTTTCTTAATTTTACGTACGAATGTTAATTTTTGATTTTAAATTTTCAATGCTTCTACAAATTTAAAGTCAAATATTCAAAACCAGATGGTTGTATAGATTTTAATTTTAGAAAAAATTTAAAATTACAAAAACTCCTTACATCTTAACTTTTTTCCAATATTTGGTACCTACATTAAAACGGTAATTTGTATCAACAAACGCACTAGGTTCAGAGTGTGCTATTCTAAAATTAAGCTTCTAGTATAATCTCCCACCATTGTTTCATTATATTGACATTGATAATAACCCCAACTCTCGATATCTATAAAGTCTTAGTTAAAACGTTTTCCTTGTTCTTTTGAGTATGCTTCCAATGAAGTTTTAATTTTTTTTTTAAATGAACGTGCAGCATATATTTCAGAGAAACCCTGGATGCCTTTTAATTTTCTTAACATATTTTAAAAAATGATTATAGTGAATTTTTATAAAGTAACCACTATATAGCAAAATTTATTAGCATCACCTTAACATATACTTGATATCATTTTAAGATCCTTAATTTAAAAAAAAAATGTGTGTAGTTTGTGACACAAGTGTACTCTAGATACCACATGAGCGTAACAATTACCCTCCCATCTCTTCTTTGAAAGAAAATATTAGAGCAAATATATATTGTTTCTATGAAAACTATGGTAACTGTATTTTAACTACCATCTCTTCAAAAGCAAACTTTAGGGGAAATGTGGGTATTTTTCCATCGTTTTGTAGCATGACGAAAACAAAAATCATAAAATAAACCCAGGCACAAAAATCATTTTTTATTTTATTGAGTTGTGCTATTATTGAGTAATTTCACTGTACAGTGTATTGTCCCCAATTTAATGCATTCCTCATATCTCTGATCACGTTTACAAAATAAAACATACGTGAAACCAATTTCCTTTTTCCATTTTAATCATGCTTGGATTTAGGATATAATTAGAGCAAAATCTGTTCTTACTTAGGAAAAATAAAAAACCTAGTTACGCCACGCAACTCTGCAAATGTGTCCGAAAGCTTAAAATCTTACCTTCAAATGACGCAATAAATTAGACGATACATTGAGACTACCAGATAAAGTCATCGAACAAATATTTTATTTTTGGCGACAGACTCCTTGGTATCAACCGTAAAAAACCGACCATCCAAATAAGTGGTTTTTTGGCAATCTTTTAAAAGATGTAGTTCTTGGGGACTTAAAATTTCAATACTGCCACTACTGTTACTACCACTAGCCCTATAAGATGTTTCCCCTTGGCTTTGGGCTTCAGAACTTTCATCCCCAATGTGAACTCGACCAAAAAATTCACTACCCACAGAATCTTCATTTATGTCCATGATCTTAATACAATCAAAATATTTAAAATATTTATAAAATTACATTGACTATTGTAATTACAGTGGAGATCCAGTATAACGAATGAAATAATGTCCAAGGTCAATTCGTTGCATCGAAAATTCGTTACGTTGAATACGTTTCATCCACAAAGAAGTAGTTTTTATTTAATTTTGAATTCTATATCTGGTAGCGTTTTCCAAAACGAGTTAGTTTTATCCACAAATCCATAACAAAACACACAAATTTGAGCAATTTCGTACTTCAAATAAGCAAAGTTCAAAGAATCAATTTAGCATAAAATAACAAAGTTCATATTATTAAGGATACATAATATTAATTGACTCAAAGTAAAGAGTTAATTTAAACAAATTCCGTTTATTAATTCATGTATGTAAGAGAAAAATTGATTAATCTATCATTATTTTTAGTTTTATTTTCTGAAATTCGTAATATTGACATTCTTTATATGGGTATTCGTTATACTGGGTCACCACTGTATTATAATATTATAAATGTAGCAGTTTAATTTTTTTAAAAGCCTTAAGAAAATATATTATAATAAACTTACACCAATTTATATTATTTTAAACTTTGAATATTGAACAATCACTTTTTTTCACAATGAGTTCACTTTAACGGACACTGTCACTAATCACTGCACACTTGATTTGTGAATGATTTTTGTTATTCAAAAGAGTTTTTTTTTTAACTGATTTTCATAAAAGCTCTCAAGAGAGAGCATGAATATTTTACAATCAATACTTCTTTTTATTAAATTCGTTGTTATGACTGCATAAATGAAAAATAACAGAAATTCTTATAAAAGCTTTAAAATCAGTTTTCTCATAACTATGCAATCAAAACAAGCTTGAGTACCAATTCACCAAATGGCTTTAGGTTTATTTCTTCAAATTCATACATAAGTCAATTTGTGGCTTGTGATTGTTTTTTTTTTTTTCTTTTTCTAACTCATAGATAAGTCACTCATTTTTTTTGTATTCATAATCATAAGTCATCGAATAGCTTATGATTATATTTTTTTTTAAATCATAAGTCGCTTAGTGGCTTACCTTATTGATTAATTTATTTTTATTAATTTTTCTTTTTTTAATTCATTCATCAAATACTAGGTTATGATTTAAATTTTTTTTTAATTCATAAGTCACTTCGAGACTTGTGATTTTGTTTGATTTGTTTTTAATTTATGAGGCACGCACAAGCTTATCGTCGGCTTAGAGTGTAAAGTGGCTAACTCCACATTTTTTTTGTCATTATACACCACTTCAAAAATACAAAAATCTATCAAAGCTTTTCCATTTCACTGAATTTAACAAAAGCGAATACTGAAAAATAATTAATGTAATTTTGGTTGTATTCAAATAATGTGAACACTTTTGTTTAAATAATTTTTTATAAAAAATGCAAAATAGGAGTTGCTGCTTTTCACTCTAAGCCGACGTCATGATTTAATATTTTTTTAAATCATAAGTCACCAACTATCTTGTGAATTAATTTTCTTAATTCAGAAATAACTACCTAAGTGACTTGTGAATTAAATTTTTTTTAATTCATAAGTCACTAAGTGACTTGTGAATTAATTTTTTTCAATTCATAAGTCACTAAGTGACTTGTGAATTGAATTTTTTGTAATTCATAACTCTCTAACTGACTTGCGAATTAATTTTTTTTTAATTCATAAGTCACTAATTGACTTGTGAATTAAATTTTTTTAATTCTTAAGTCTCTAAGTGACTTGTGAATTAATTTGTTTTTAATTCATAAGTCACTAAGTGACTTGCGAATTAAATTTTTTTTAATTCATAAGTCACTAAGTGACTTGTGAATTAAATTTTTTTAATTCATAAGTCACTCAGTGACTTGTGAATTAATTTTTTTTAATTCATAAGTCATTTAGAGGCTCGAGAATTAAATTATTTTGAATCATAAGTCACTAATTAGCTTATGAATTAAACATTTTTTAATTCACAAGTCACCTACTAGCTTATGACTTAGTGATTTTTTAATTCAAAATTTCGCAACTCTGGTTGTAGGTCAAGGAAGTTGAAATGATTTTGAACTGTGATCGTGGTTAGTTCGACTGTAGATCGGTAGTTGGTTGTTGATACCCGTGATCTTCATAGATTTGTTCTAGCGAACTAAACCGTGCCTCTAAAAAGACTGCAAAACTTTTCCAATCTGGTAGTACCTTCGATGTCCCTAACCGATATTCCCATTCCTTCTGAGTTTGAAGGGGCAATTTTTGGTACACCACATATATTAATATGCAGTCCCATGCATCTATTTGTATGTTTAAATTTGCAAGTGCATGAATGCATGATGTCGTTATATCATGCAAGGATTTCAAACCTGACGCCGATTCGTATGTGAGTTTTTTTTGTTCCATTAGCCTTCTAATCTGGGCATTAACAAGTTTTCGCGTGTTTTTATACCTATCAATTAATATTTCCCAGGCAGAGTTGTACGATTTGTCTTCGATTGGGAGGTGACTTATTAAGTCTAAAGGTCTTTTTGCTAGTGAAGACAGTAAATATTGCAGTTTTTGAATGTCTGAGAGATTTACGTTATGATGAACCATACTTTCAAACATGTTTTGAAATTCGAACCAATCCTCATATTCGCCAGAGAAAGGTTTAATTTCAATTCGTTTTAATTTAATTTCACAAACCGACGATTTAGTGGTAGCGTTCAACCGAGAAATGTCAGGCCCAGTGCTTTCACGTTCAGGGCAGATTTCATTAAGCAAATCTTGTAATTTGCCATAAAAATTGAAATAAACATGTTTTATTTTTGAAAAGGTTTCATTTTCTAAATATTTTTCTTTGGCTGGATCGGCAGCTGTATTAACAATGGACGTGTGGTCTTTTTTTGCCTTTTTGAAAATATCTTCCACTTCCATCGACCAGGTGTGCACATAACCCTTCGAAGAACGTGACTCAGTGTCCTTTCCTATTTTTTCACAGAATTGATTGTAGTCATCTTGAAATTCCTTGAGTCTTAGCTCTTGAATTTCTATTAATTTTGCCATCGACGATTTAGACATTGTAAACAATAAATAAAATAAAAAAAAAACACTCAAAATAAAAATTTGCACACAGGGTTTCTTTCAGTTCAATGTTAAAATGTTCGATTTTATTTTTTATATATAGGTATAAAGTTTATTTAGTTTTTAATATATGTTTAAAGAGTTTTATTTATTTAGCTTTAAATAAAATATATTTTTAAAGATTTTTGATAATTACCACCTTTAAATTAACGGTAAAGTTGTTGGTACCGTTCATTTACTGTTGGACAGTTAGGCAGCAGTCGTATGTCTTGTCCCGTTAGATTTTCCAGCGGGCACTTTCCTCTTCCAATCGCTGCAAAAAATTACGATTTTCAACTGCCGTCGGCAAAATGACTTTTTTCTCCAAACGCCGTCGGCAAAACGCACTTCTCAGTTATAATGGTTGTACTGTTTTTTTTTTAGTTTATAAGTCTTTTAGTGACTGTGACTTTCACTTGCACTTTTAATAGATTTGTTCACTCAAATTAAGTTTAATTTAAAATAAATCGGCTCGAAGGACCATGTTCTTGGGCAGATTTCCAAGTCAAAGATTTATGTTCTTGGATAGTTGTTCCAAATCAAAAGTTTATACCAAGTCAAAGATTTATATTCCACAAATAAATTACCACACAACCTTCACGTTATAAATTAAAAAGAAGTTTTTATTTATTCACACAACATGCATTAATAAGTTTTAAAAAGAGGTATTTTTTGTTTATTACATTACATGAGACTATGTTCTTCTTGCGAGTAAAAAATTGAACTGAACTGTTTATTGTTCATGACAATATTCGCCCAACAACTCCGTCACCAGATCCAAAAAAAACGTCACCCGAGCCATTCCCAAATGCTCAGCGACTTTAACAGCCGATATGCTGTCCATAGTTTGCAGGCAATGTGTATTACAAATGCAACACAGCACATTCCTCCGATTATGAGTACTATTTTAATTGGTGGTGCCATGGTTTGTTTATTTGTTTTCAACTGTGTGGATTTGTGATGAATTGCTGTTATTTATTTAGCTTATTCTAGGTCACAAATCCCCACGATGAATCAACGTTGTTTTAACATGGATCTGATGACGGAATCGTATTGTTATTGTTGCAAAAAATAATGATACATTATATTTATATTAAGTTCTTATTCTATGATGACTTATGTTAGGAAGCAACATGATTGTTATTGTTGCAAAAATAATGATACATAATATCTATATTACGTTCTTATTCTATGATGACTTATGTTGGGAAGCAACAACCTTTTTCTTTTTTATGACTTTGATTATGTTCCAAAAGGGTTTACTTCCTTTATCTAAACCTTGAAGTTTATGGTTCCATGCTTTGTTTCTAAAATCAGCAATTGATGATTTAATAATCTCGTTCAAAATTTTCATTTCCGAGCAGAAGAATTGATTTCTTGTCCTAATCTATAAGGTTCTACATTTATTTCTAACTTTTATTGTTTCCACTATTTGAGTTGGAAGTGCATTACCGTTACTTCGGTGTTTAATTATTTTTGGAACAGATTTATCGATTCTTTCAAGTACTGTGTCTGTGAAATTTGTCACAGATTCATCAATTTGAGTAACATTTATATCATTTAAACTTGCTACCGGCATATCTCTTAATTTTCATCGCACTTTGTTTTTAAATCTCTTCCAGTTTGTGTTTTCAAAATCATAAACAATATAACATGACTATAAAGTTACAACTGATTTCTATTATTACGGGTAGGTGATTTGAACTAAGATCATTCACAACGTTAGGTTGGGTGAAGAGTTCAGGCATGTTAGTAAGGAATATGTCTAGTGTGGAAGGGTTTGTTCGGCTATTAGGGGGAATACAGGTAGGATGGTGGGGATATAAAACGTTAAATGGATGTCTTGAACTCAAATCTGATAGAATATTACCCCAAGCATTAGCTCGGATGCAACCCCAGTTCCTATGTCTACAATTGAAATCTCCACCAACTAGAAATATGTCATTTAGTGTGACTAATTTACGCAAATCATTACTAAAATCGTACCTTTTCCTTATAGATGAAGAACCACCTGGAAAATAAATTGAAAAAATTTTAATTGAACGCCCATTTTCAAATGGTAGGTACTTCAATTCCAATATTTTCAATCAGTTTGGTTTTAATAACAGGCAGGGGCGACTTTAGACAACTGGAGGCCCTGGGCCCTTAAAGATATGGGGGCCTCTTGAAAAAAATTGTATTTAAATTTATTTCATATTACAAGTCTTACCATACATTTTTTATTAAATTTAACTATGTAGTACCTCGTGGCTTGATGGTTAGTGCGTAGGACTGTCATGCCGAAGGTGTGGGTTCGATTCCCAGCCGTGCCACCTTAAACAGAAATGTTTTATTCGAGGTACTGCCTCTTGCGAGGAACTGACAAATCCTCCAAGAGTATACTTGTCATGAAAAAGTGCTTCTCATTTAGCCGTTCGGACTCGGCAAAAAACTGTAGGTTCTCTCCATTCCTGCCAACAAACACGCACACTGGAATGGTTGTGAGTTTTAAGTCACTAGGCCCTGGTTCTTCACGAGCTGTTGCGCCACCCAATTTATTTATTTATTTATTATGTATTAAATACTATCATTTTACTTTTTCGGGAGTATCAAAACGATAGAAAATCTATTCGCATTTTGTCTGAACACAAATAGTTTGCCATTTTAACGCTAATTTTGAATATTTTATAATCAGACAATTAGCAAATAAAAATGATAAAATTAAGTTCTGACCCTGGTGCTCTTTAGAAATGTATGCAGACAGTTTTCACTAGATTTTGTGTTCAAAGAAAATTTTCTTTTCATTTATTTTCAAAATATGTTCAGGGAATATGTTTTTTGAAACTTAAAACGGGATAGTACCATGGAAAATAGATAGATATACCAATCATTTAAGAGTTAATTTTCTGGCCGCATATTCACATTGCACAATGCACATGCACATGCTACTCTCAGTCGTGCCAGTGCCGTAAAAAAATATTATAGTACCTATGATGTTTTAAAATGTTTGCCCAAGGAAGATTGATTCCGGGTGTACAAATTAAAAATTATAATTTTCTCGTTTTCGCTTTTTTTTGGATATTTTTAGTCTTAACTAGCCTTACCTTCACCAAACTACAACAGATCTATTCAAACGAGCATTTTTAAATCTGGTACCTAACTGCCTCTTGCGAGGAACTGACAAATCCTCCAAGAGTATACTTGTCATGAAAAAGTGCTTCTCATTTAGCCGTTCGGACTCGGCTAAAAACTGTAGGTCCCTTCCATTCCTGCCAAAAAACACGCACACAGGAATGGTTGTGGGTTGTTAGTCACTAGGCCCTGGTTCTCCATGAGCTGTTGCGCCACCCAATTTATTTTATTTTTTACCTAACGATTTTGTGGGAATTTTTGTACCAAACATCATTTTTAAAATGTTTGAGTTTTATTCGCTTTGATTCATATATTAAAAAAAAAACAAGTTATTGAGTATATCTTTTGCTTGTTTATTATAAAAGCCCAATTAATACTCTTAAGACTTTATTCATTGTATATATACTTTATAGTAATATCATGAATCTGGTTTTTATGTTGGGGTGTGTCATCGATGGTGGCGCTAGTTATGTGCAACATGTTCCTGATTTTGACAGAAGAATGGGCAACATTTGGGTTTTTTTGATGTGTAGACATTGAATGGTAAGAACGAGATGAACATATTTTATTTATCTCGTAATAGTAAAGAGAGTAAGGAGTAAAGTAGTTTTCCATTTGTCAACAAGAAAGACCATAGGAAGGGTAGAACGCAGAACACCATTAAACAAAATATTTCACCGCCATCTAAAATTAAGTGCACAGAAAAAAGAATAATTTTCTGTTTGGAAAAAATAAGAACTCCCAAATAAATTAATTGAATCGGGCATTAATAAAATAATTCATCTCTAAACCAAAGTAATACAACCAAAATAATTAACTCGGTATTACACCACCAGGAAAACAAAAAAAATTGTTAGTTCTTAAACAGGGTATGTATCTTTTTTGTTCCAAATATCTTTCAATTGCATTGTTTTTTTGCTAAAAATATTTTCCATTTCAGGAATACCTACCTATTATTCATTGGATAAAGATAAATCATCATGATTTTCCAGCTGTGCCGGGTAGCCACTTCTTGCCATTGATTGGATTGCAGAGTTCCAGTTTTTTTTTGTTATACACGATACACCCCGTTTGTGAATTGTGTTTTTTTTCTATTTGTAAAAGAAGAATTTAGTGAGTGCTCAAAATGCACAAAAATAAATGTTTTTAAAACGTGATGTATGAATTTATTAAATATTTAACATCTGTGTCATACATTCATACAAGTTAATTGTGATTTTGTGAAATAAAATAAAGAAAAAAAAGAATAACAAATTTAAAGTGAGTCGTGTTTTAAATTTTAGAAATCTTTTCTTTCCCAATAGGATTCTCTATGTTGATATTTCGTTAAGAACCTATAAGTGAAGATGCTCAAGTGGATAATTATTGGAATTATTCGAGAAAATATTCAAAAGAAAATGGGTAGGTATTCGAAAGTGAAATGCAATTTGATGGTTTTTCGGTCTTGGATCGTTTGTTGTATCTGATGTAAATTCATCTCAATGTTAAAAAGTCAATTAAGTTTTCCTCGTCGTTTGGTACGATTAAAAACAAATATATTTTCGAGAATAGTTTCAAAAATAAACAAAAGTTGTTGTACCTATTCATTAAAATAAAATAGAAACGATCCAATATCTATGAAGAGATACATCAATCGAGAAACACATCGGCTAATGCGTGCTTCAAGCATCAATCTCGGAAGTTGAAATGGATGTTCATTTACTTTAAATTGATTGATTTCCAATTCCACTTTACGAATTAAAAACCTTTTTAATTATATATTTGCTTTCAAACCAAACGACGAACACTTAAGAATGAGTTTAATTAATTATGTATGTAAAATAGAGTTTAACGTTTAACTAAATAAAAAAGTGGTGAATCTATATTCTCTTTTTTCTATATTCATGAGATTTTTGGTTGTTGCAATGTAGAAAGATTCATACGCGTCTAATTTAGCTGGATTATTGACATTTTTTATGAGTTTTACATTTTCTTCAAATGAAATTTTGTTATGTGGGTGTGAATTGTCCAAATTGTAAGCGTGTGCGGCATTTTATTTAGTTAAACGTTAAACTCTATTTTACATACATAAATATTTTGTTATTGTTATTTTTCTCAATTTTTCTCTTTTCTTATTTGTTCTTGTGTTTTATACTGTAAACTTAGTATGTATTGATTTAAACTTTTACTCAAATGAGATCAATTATTATTCTTGTAATTGTTATACTTACTCTCTTTCATTTTAGTACCTTGTTTTATCTCTTTGATATTTTTCTAATTTAGTGTCTACTAAGCGCTCGCTGAAGATGAGCACACAATTATGAGCTCGAAATGCATTAGATAATTATTTTTAATAAATACATTAATTATTATACAAAATTGTTCGTGTGTTTATTAATTATCGAAAACTTGCGGTCAATAAAGAACAAAATAATTTAATACTTAAGAATGTGTCGCAAAATAGTTTGAACTCAACAAAACAAATCTTTATACCTATTGTGTGTGCAAGTGCAATTGCGTATAAAAGTACATATCTACCTACACGGTGTCCAATGTGGAGTTTTTGCCACCCTGGGCAAATTGTTTTTTGTGTAACCCAAAAGTAAAAATAAAAAAGAAACGAAAAGAAGGTTTTATTTAATATTGTTTAAAATTTTTTTGAGAAAATAGGTACAAGTTTAAATATTTTGGAAATCAAAATGCTGCTGTATGTGATCTCGTTTATGTAAATCTTGTAGGGATTTCTTCTTGTTCAATAGGATGCCTCTGGGAACACATAGTTGCAAGACCTGTAAACGTAAGTATGTACATCTGGAGTCAAAATAATAGTACTTATCAAAAAATCAAAATTGAAACAACTTTGAATCCCTAATTGTAGACAAATTAATACCCATGTGATTTTCAAATTGGTGTTTTAAAGCTTTTATCTTCAAACAAAAAATTCAAATTCAATATTTGAACCGATATTTTCATTAAAATTTATCATAAGGATGTAGTTGAGGGTTTGAAACTTTAGACAGGTCCATATTGGAAATAGCAGTACTACGGCCTTGTATCGAGTTTATCAGGTTTCCACACTTTATGGAACTCCATGAACACTGTAGCTTATCAAAGGTTTTTATGGTTAGTTGGCTGGCAACTAGCAACATATTTCTTTACATCGGACAAAGGGATTCAAGTCCGGTGACTATGTGTGGACCATTCCATTACATCACCCCTCTCTGGAATCATTGCTTCGCAAGTTAACTAGTAGGCTTTGGGTCATTGTGTTAAGGAAATACCCATTTTTAGTGTCTTTTCATCTTCAGCATAGGGTAGCATTACTTCCTGCATTATCCTAACACAGATTTGTTAATCTATGATGCCTCCAATTCAATGTGTTGGAAAAACACCGTGGAAGGAAGAACATCCCCAAACTATTATGCTTGGTCCTCCGTGTTTAATTGTTTTTGATGTGAAACGTGGATTATATTCTGTGTTTGGTGGCCTTCTGACATATTGTGGGGTTCATTTACACCATATAAAACAATAGTGGACTCGTCTGACCACACAATATTTCTCCAATTTGATGCAGGCCAGTCGAAGGTTGCTTTGTGAACTTCAATCTTTTTGCTACATTGTTTTTTGTCAGCCATGGTACCTATCGTGAGCTGTGAACTGCTTGAACATGTTCTCGTAAGCTCCTACGAACCGTTTTATTGCTGGCATCAACACAAAATATGCCCTAACTTTCAGAAGCTGACGTAAGAGGATTGATTTTGAAATTCCTGACGATTCTTTTTATCAACCTTGGTGACAATAGCAGCTTCCAGCCGCCATTGTCTTACTTTGGCAGTTAAATAATGGCTTTTCCTAACATTTTTGGTGACCATTCAACTAGGCATTGAACCTGCACATAAGTTTTTCCTTCCGATATGTGAGTCTTCTAATTAGGACATGCTTTCCGATCATTAAGAAAATGTTATTAAGTCAAAATGTTGCAGTTTTTTACTATCAACTCAATATAATATTTACAAAACCGAAGTTTTGCAATTCTTTTACTTGTACTATACTATTATTTTGACCTCAACTGTAGGTTTGGTATCCAGCTAAGAATCGGTCGATAGATAGACTTAAATTGCAAGTAGAATATATACCGCTTGAATTTATAATTTATTTTTTTCTGAATAAATATTTAAAATTTTAGAATACTTTTAATTTATAATTCTAAAAAATCAAAAAATCGAGATAATAATTGTTTAAAAGTAAAAGTTCATAAATACATGCTTCCTATTAAACATCATGGTTTTAAGCGATTGTAATAAATTTTTTAGTTTTGAAAAGATAATAAAAAAGTTATCTATGTTTCAGGAAATTTTGATTACATTTTTTCTTACATTTTTGTCATTGATTTTTCAAATGCACTAACTTCTTTTTGACCGATTTTTGGCAGTTATTTTTATATCTTCGCAACAGCTCTAACGATTTTCAGAGTTAATTTGCATGAGCAAGAAAAAACTCTCAAAATATTTTTTGTTCAAATTGATTTCTCAAGAACAGCTCTAAAGATTATTGTAGATATTAGAAATAGTTTGTATGGTTAAGAAAAATATGAAGGTTATTTTGTTTAAACCCACCCACAACAAAGCCCACTGTTTTCATGTCTCTATATCTGGGCAACGGCTTTGACGATCTGCATACAATTTTCAGAGTTGATTCACATAAGGATTCCTGTTGGTATTAGATATTTTTTGTAGCTATAGGTAAGGAAAATATGAAGGTGAGTTTTTATTAAAAAAGGTTTCAAAAGAAACTTATGCTATTCAATACTAAAAAAAGGAATTTTTATAAATACAAAAGCTTTTGTTTTTATAAAGCTTCTAACCATAGTTTTTGGCTACAAAGCTTCGATTTTTCTACCCATAGTAAAAATAATAAATTCATAAAATGTATAATATCTAAAAGTTTATTGATCTATGTATTAATGTGAATCAACTGTTGTTTTTACTTGCGATATAGGTACTATAAGGCAAGTTTTTGGATACGTGCAGACAAATTTTTTTGAAATAACAATCAAACATGATATTACGATGATAGAGAACACCAAAAAAGTGGGTTGAACAATTCGTCTGTCTGTTCGGCTACAGGCTAAACGGCTCTATTCATTTTCTTCAAACTTGGTACCTAATGGTTTTTGGTGATTATGCCCACATGTTTTTTTCATTATTTTTTTTGGAACCGAAAATAACGGTACCTACCTGCCATACAATTTTTTGTAGCAGTTTTACATAATCGTATTTTTCTCAAAAATGGCTCGACAAATGTTCTTAAAAAAAATTCAATAAAATTATTCTAGTAAAAGGCTTTTCTTGGGTGGAAAACCATTTTTCAAAAAATGTTTATTAATGGTATCTCCAAAGGAACCATTTTTTGAATTTTTGATTTTCCTCAAAACTGTACGACTGATTTCAATTATGTTTTGTATACAGAAGCTTCCAAGAAATATAAATAGTTTTTTGTACCAAAATTTTTGAAAAAATATTTTTTGGATTTTTAAAAAATGTTTCAATTTTTTTTTGGAAAATCAAATATTTCGAAAACGATTTGATCGATTTTTTTGAAACTCGATATTTAAGAGATTTTTAGTGCTCTTTAAAATATTTTTAGAAAAAAACTTACATCAATGAAAAAATAATGATACCTTCTATATAAAAGTAAAAAAACAGCAAAGGAAAATATTTTTTTGCTTAAAAACGACTCCTACGAGTTTGATTACACTTTCTTCATATACTAAAATTAGTACGATCTACTACCAACTAGCAACTATTAATAGTACCTGTCATAGACATTTTTTTTTATTTTGAATTTTCTTGTTATCGGCTTAACAGATTTAGATAATTTTTTTATATACAAATTTTAGATAAGATTAAATAATATTGCATATCAAAATTTTAAAAAAAAAGCTTTTTGAGTTTTTAAAAAAAGTTTAAAATTAGTCAAAAAAAGGGCATCAAATCGCATTTTTCGATGGACAAAATTTTTTTATGGAATCTGCTTGGCTACGTCTCCTGATCATAAAAACGAGTTTTTGGGATTTTTGAGGTTAGGGAAGACCCGCCATCTTGAAAAAGAGATTGGTTTTGTTTTTATGCCATAACTCGCTTGCATTTTATTTTACAACAAAACATCCTACTACAATCTTGTAGAAGATAAAATTACCTATAAAATAAGCTATCAACGTCCTCTGTAAGTGGTTTCATTTTTGAGATATAACGGGCCAATGTTCCCCTATGAGTTGTGTTTTGGGGGTGGTATGACTTTTCTTGAGTTTTCTAGGTAACCGTTAATTTTTTTGGATGATGCTCTTGGAATCATTTTCAGTTCTTGTATCGACTTATAAAATGAGCCATCGATCGATATCATCGACCATGAATTGTGCGAGTTATCCAATTCATAGGATCACACTTTATGAGTAAGGAGAAAAACATAAATATATTTTTTTTCGAAAATGTTTATCTGGTGAATCGTACAAAAAACCTATTACTTAAAATGTTGTCCATAGTACCTAATGATAACAATTTAACATACATGGTACGAGGAGTTTCATCCGCACCACACAGAAGGTTGTAAAGCAGCCAGGAAACTTAAGACACCTACATTTCTTGTTGTTGAAAACTGAGTTATCTTTTTTCAATCCAAATGTAAAAGGTATTGCATGTGGTTTCCTAGGTACTACGAAGAAAAACTTAATTGAATTTCAAATTTATTGATTGGTTTTTATTAACAGAATAATTTAAAAAATGATAAAAAAGAGGTAAAGTGTATTTACATTAAGTTTTCTCTGTGAAAGTATGTGAAGGGAAGACAAACAATATTATGGGGAATATTTTGAGATTTTTGAAGGTCCTGGTAGCATTTCACCATCGCAAACATCAGCTTCAAAAATTGTTTCGTTTGGTGTCATTTCATCGTTATGAATCTGCAAGAGCAGGGTATTTTCATCTTCGCAATAATCTTCATCTGCAGTGTGCTCAGACGGCGGAACATTTTAAACCCGCATTGCGACATCCACAAGCCGCTCCACATTTTGATGCGCAGGAACAAGAAATAACCTTCATTATTTCGGGAGGAGCTGCTTCCTTGGTGGTCATCACAAGAACATACATTTTTGTATTTTTTTTCCAACCCCACTTTTCCGGATCCCGGTCGTTTCCTAGCCACGTTTGTACCTGGTGATAAGTCCAAAATATATGCTGTCGTAGCGCATCTTTTGTGGGGGGAAGTGAGCATAAATTGTTTTTCGTTTTCGCCACGGACTTCGTAAATTTTTTATAACGAAGTTCTTCAATTGAAGTTGTCTTTCCTCCAACATAGGGCGCCATGAAGAATTTTTCCCCTGCCACAATAAGTTCTTCTTCACCATCTGACTGAACTGAACTGCCTGGAGTCACACAACGAATAACACCTATTGCATGAAAAGTACCACTTCCATCAATCGTGTTAGTGTTGAAGTCGCTGTTATCGAAGACAAACTGTGAAAATCCAGTCGAAGAAATGGATCGCTGCGGACTCAAAATACAAGAAGCCTCAAATTTCAGAATTTCGTTGTATGATGCAGAAAAGCCCAACGATGAAAGAACTTCGATCAAATTTTTTGATCCGAACGAGAGGAGGAGAAACAAACGACCTTGGACGAACTTGACTGATGATAGCGTGACAGATGCTTGTACATTTTCGTTCCCAGCTGTAAAAGGATCGTTTCTTATGTTCAGTAATGATACGCAACATGAAAGCTTTCAGATAACGAGGAACAGCATTGTCAACATTATTAAGAAAATTGTCTGGTTGCTGGTAGTAATCAACATTATAAAATTGCAAACAAATATCGTTGTAGATAATATCAGCAGCTTCAAAAACTTTTTTCATTTTTGTGTCTACATCTTGCTCAAAGTTTGTATTTTCAAAAGATTTTTCAAAAATTTCGCGACTGCGATCAACAAAACTTAAAAACGTTTCGCGCCCTTTCTCGGCAAAAATGAAAAGTTTATTACCATATTTTTTCTGAAACTGATCTGTTATTGTCCGTGAATCTGGAATTTGAGGAGTTTGAATTTTTTTCATATGATCAGAGAGTTTAAACTGGCATTCTTCGTTATGTTCTGATAGATAAGAGTATACGCTAAGAACTTTGCATTCATCTATAGTGCGAAAACTTTGTCTGAGCACTGGTGTTTTGATTTTTATAAATGAATACCAATCAATAAATTTTAAATCTTGTTGAGTTTTTTTTTAAGTAACACCTGTGAAATCGCGTGCAATACCTTCGGTTTACATTTGGATCGAAAAAAAAAACTCAGTTTTCAACAACAAGAAATGTAGGTGTCTTAAGTTTCCCGGCTGCTTTACAACTTTCTGTGTGGTGCGGATGCAACTCCACG
Source organism: Dasysyrphus tricinctus (assembly GCA_963921185.1). Classification (NCBI taxonomy): domain Eukaryota; kingdom Metazoa; phylum Arthropoda; class Insecta; order Diptera; family Syrphidae; genus Dasysyrphus; species Dasysyrphus tricinctus. The sequence goes on along the minus strand of OY992532.1, from coordinate 158,483,106 downwards.
TACAATGTATGTTAAATTGTTATCATTACTATGGACAACATTTTAAGTAATAGTTATTTTGTACGATTCACCAGATAAACATTTTCGAAAACAAATATATTTATGTTTTTCTCCTTACTCAAAAAGTGTGATCCTATGAATTGGATAACGCGCACAATTCTTGGCCCGTGATATCGATCGACGGCTCATTTTATAGGTCGATACAAGAACTGAAAATGATTCTAAGAGCATCATCCAAAAAAATCAACGGTTACCTAGAAAACTCAAAAAAAGTCATACCACCCCCAAAACACAACCCATAGGGGAACATTGGCCCGTTATATCTAAAAAATGAAACCACTTACAGAGGTCGTTGATAACTAATTTTATAGGTAATTTTATCTTCTACAAGATTGTAGTAGGACGTTTTGTTGTAAAATAAAATGCAAGCGAGTTATTGCATAAAAACAAAACCAATCTCTTTTTCAAGATGGCGGGTCTTCCCTAACCTTAAAAATCCCAAAAACTCGTTTTTATGATCAGGAGACGTAGCCAAACAGATTCCATAAAAAAAAATTTGTCCATCGAAAAATGCGATGTGATTTCCTAATTTGACTGGGCTAATATGAATATAAAATTATTTTTTTTTAAAACCGCTACAACGATTTTTAATTTAAATGCCGTTTTTCATGCTTCTCTTTTTTGATCTCCGGAACTGCTCTAACGATCTGGATGATCTCAAAAACAGCTCTTTAAAGGGTACCTTCTCTCTAATGGTGAGTCTTATACCACCAAAATTAACATGAGAGCACCTTTCATCCAAAATTAAGATGAAAGCACATTTCATCTAAGTAGTAGCTTACCTGATATGTCCTCGATGACTTTCATCCAAATTAAGATGAGAGCACATTTCATCTAAGTAGTAGCTTACCTCATTATGTCCTCGATGACTTTTCATTTTAAATACATGGCTGAAATTTTTTTTTTAAGTAGACTACCTGATACCATAACATGTCGTATTCTTTTCCACATCACCCATGTGGGGTAGAATACTAGATGCGTTTTTTTTTTTGAGGTTTCCCCGGGAGGCCTAGTCCTCATTCTAATACTACTTTCACTACTACTAATTTTTTTGGGTTTTTGGTTTTTTGTTTTTTTTTTTGGTAGATCGTAGTTTTTTTAATGAGGTATCCCCGGACGGCCTAGTCCTCGTAATAATACTACATAATACTAATACTACATAATACTATATAATATAAATTGCACATAATACTACAAATTATAAATTGCATTTCAACTAAGCGTTTGTAAAATCTATAAATAATAAATAAATAATAAGAAAATAATAAATAAATAAATAAAAACTACATAATATATTGCACTTCAAATAAGCGTTTGTAAGATCGTGTTTTCTTTAGTGAGGTGTCTCCGGGCGGCCTAATCCTCATTCTAATACTACTATCACTACTACTAATTTTTTTGTTTTTTTTTTTTGTAGATCGTAGTTTTTTTTAATGAGTTATCCCCGGGCGGCCTAGTCCTCATTCTACTACTACAAACTTATACTAAAATTTTGGTTTTTTGTGTTTTCTTGGAGAATGGTTTCGTTGCTGCTGTCGTCGTCCAATAACCTGATAAAAAAAAATGTTAAGAAAAATATTTTATAGTACAAAAATATAATAAAACATTCAATATAATGAATAATATATAATTTATTCAAAATAGCTTTTTATGGCCTTTAGTCCTACAAATTGGCGTTTCGTTCGGCTTACTCACTTGAACTCATCAGTGACATAGTGAGGGCTTTGTCAGACGCAATTTGTTTTAAGTTCAGTTCAACTTACATGAATTTTTCAACGAAAATCCACTGTAAACTATATCCAACAAGATTAGAATTCCTAATCATTAAGCTGGAAGTTTTTTTGCCCGGGGCCAGGCATAGTTTCTATATAAGAAGGTTTTATAATACAAATTCTATATACTACTGAAATAAATCAGCCAAGTAGAAGACTTAGCATTAAGGATTGGACTTGTTGAATTATTGATTCAAAATAGCTTTTTATGGCCTTTAGTCCTACAAATTGGCGTTTCGTTCGGCTTACTCACTTGAACTCATCAGTGACATAGTGAGGGCTTTGTCAGACGCAATTTGTTTTAAGTTCAGTTCAACTTACATGAATTTTTCAACGAAAATCCACTGTAAACTATATCCAACAAGATTAGAATTCCTAATCATTAAGCTGGAAGTTTTTTTGCCCGGGGCCAGGCATAGTTTCTATATAAGAAGGTTTTATAATACAAATTCTATATACTACTGAAATAAATCAGCCAAGTAGAAGACTTAGCATTAAGGATTGGACTTGTTGAATTATTGATTCAAAATAGCTTTTTATGGCCTTTAGTCCTACAAATTGGCGTTTCGTTCGGCTTACTCACTTGAACTCATCAGTGACATAGTGAGGGCTTTGTCAGACGCCATTTGTTTTAAGTTCAGTTCAACTTACATGAATTTTTCAACGAAAATCCACTGTAAACTATATCCAACAAGATTAGAATTCCTAATCATTAAGCTGGAAGTTTTTTTGCCCGGGGCCAGGCATAGTTTCTATATAAGAAGGTTTTATAATACAAATTCTATATACTACTGAAATAAATCAGCCAAGTAGAAGACTTAGCATTAAGGATTGGACTTGTTGAATTATTGATTCAAAATAGCTTTTTATGGCCTTTAGTCCTACAAATTGGTGTTTCGTTCGGCTTACTCACTTGAACTCATCAGTGACATAGTGAGGGCTTTGTCAGACGCAATTTGTTTTAAGTTCAGTTCAACTTACATGAATTTTTCAACGAAAATCCACTGTAAACTATATCCAACAAGATTAGAATTCCTAATCATTAAGCTGGAAGTTTTTTTGCCCGGGGCCAGGCATAGTTTCTATATAAGAAGGTTTTATAATACAAATTCTATATACTACTGAAATAAATCAGCCAAGTAGAAGACTTAGCATTAAGGATTGGACTTGTTGAATTATTGATTCAAAATAGCTTTTTATGGCCTTTAGTCCTACAAATTGGCGTTTCGTTCGGCTTACTCACTTGAACTCATCAGTGACATAGTGAGGGCTTTGTCAGACGCAATTTGTTTTAAGTTCAGTTCAACTTACATGAATTTTTCAACGAAAATCCACTGTAAACTATATCCAACAAGATTAGAATTCCTAATCATTAAGCTGGAAGTTTTTTTGCCCGGGGCCAGGCATAGTTTCTATATAAGAAGGTTTTATAATACAAATTCTATATACTACTGAAATAAATCAGCCAAGTAGAAGACTTAGCATTAAGGATTGGACTTGTTGAATTATTGATTCAAAATAGCTTTTTATGGCCTTTAGTCCTACAAATTGGCGTTTCGTTCGGCTTACTCACTTGAACTCATCAGTGACATAGTGAGGGCTTTGTCAGACGCAATTTGTTTTAAGTTCAGTTCAACTTACATGAATTTTTCAACGAAAATCCACTGTAAACTATATCCAACAAGATTAGAATTCCTAATCATTAAGCTGGAAGTTTTTTTGCCCGGGGCCAGGCATAGTTTCTATATAAGAAGGTTTTATAATACAAATTCTATATACTACTGAAATAAATCAGCCAAGTAGAAGACTTAGCATTAAGGATTGGACTTGTTGAATTATTGATTCAAAATAGCTTTTTATGGCCTTTAGTCCTACAAATTGGCGTTTCGTTCGGCTTACTCACTTGAACTCATCAGTGACATAGTGAGGGCTTTGTCAGACGCAATTTGTTTTAAGTTCAGTTCAACTTACATGAATTTTTCAACGAAAATCCACTGTAAACTATATCCAACAAGATTAGAATTCCTAATCATTAAGCTGGAAGTTTTTTTGCCCGGGGCCAGGCATAGTTTCTATATAAGAAGGTTTTATAATACAAATTCTATATACTACTGAAATAAATCAGCCAAGTAGAAGACTTAGCATTAAGGATTGGACTTGTTGAATTATTGATTCAAAATAGCTTTTTATGGCCTTTAGTCCTACAAATTGGCGTTTCGTTCGGCTTACTCACTTGAACTCATCAGTGACATAGTGAACAACTGAACTTAAAACAAATTGCGTCTGACAAAGCCCTCACTATGTCACTGATGAGTTCAAGTGAGTAAGCCGAACGAAACGCCAATTTGTAGGACTAAAGGCCATAAAAAGCTATTTTGAATCAATAATTCAACAAGTCCAATCCTTAATGCTAAGTCTTCTACTTGGCTGATTTATTTCAGTAGTATATAGAATTTGTATTATAAAACCTTCTTATATAGAAACTATGCCTGGCCCCGGGCAAAAAAACTTCCAGCTTAATGATTAGGAATTCTAATCTTGTTGGATATAGTTTACAGTGGATTTTCGTTGAAAAATTCATGTAAGTTGAACTGAACTTAAAACAAATTGCGTCTGACAAAGCCCTCACTATGTCACTGATGAGTTCAAGTGAGTAAGCCGAACGAAACGCCAATTTGTAGGACTAAAGGCCATAAAAAGCTATTTTGAATCAATAATTCAACAAGTCCAATCCTTAATGCTAAGTCTTCTACTTGGCTGATTTATTTCAGTAGTATATAGAATTTGTATTATAAAACCTTCTTATATAGAAACTATGCCTGGCCCCGGGCAAAAAAACTTCCAGCTTAATGATTAGGAATTCTAATCTTGTTGGATATAGTTTACAGTGGATTTTCGTTGAAAAATTCATGTAAGTTGAACTGAACTTAAAACAAATTGCGTCTGACAAAGCCCTCACTATGTCACTGATGAGTTCAAGTGAGTAAGCCGAACGAAACGCCAATTTGTAGGACTAAAGGCCATAAAAAGCTATTTTGAATCAATAATTCAACAAGTCCAATCCTTAATGCTAAGTCTTCTACTTGGCTGATTTATTTCAGTAGTATATAGAATTTGTATTATAAAACCTTCTTATATAGAAACTATGCCTGGCCCCGGGCAAAAAAACTTCCAGCTTAATGATTAGGAATTCTAATCTTGTTGGATATAGTTTACAGTGGATTTTCGTTAAAAAATTCATGTAAGTTGAACTGAACTTAAAACAAATTGCGAACGAAACGCCAATTTGTAGGACTAAAGGCCATAAAAAGCTATTTTGAATCAATAATTCAACAAGTCCAATCCTTAATGCTAAGTCTTCTACTTGGCTGATTTATTTCAGTAGTATATAGAATTTGTATTATAAAACCTTCTTATATAGAAACTATGCCTGGCCCCGGGCAAAAAAACTTCCAGCTTAATGATTAGGAATTCTAATCTTGTTGGATATAGTTTACAGTGGATTTTCGTTGAAAAATTCATGTAAGTTGAACTGAACTTAAAACAAATTGCGTCTGACAAAGCCCTCACTATGTCACTGATGAGTTCAAGTGAGTAAGCCGAACGAAACGCCAATTTGTAGGACTAAAGGCCATAAAAAGCTATTTTGAATCAATAATTCAACAAGTCCAATCCTTAATGCTAAGTCTTCTACTTGGCTGATTTATTTCAGTAGTATATAGAATTTGTATTATAAAACCTTCTTATATATAATTTATGTTAACATATTGTTTAATTAAAATAATTAAATAATATAAGAAAAACACTTGCTTATTCCACAATATGCAGAGACACACAAATGATATTGTGGAATAAGCAAGTGTTTTTCTTTTATTATTTAATTATTTTAATTAAACAATATGTTAACTAAAATTGATTTCCACCAAGTGTTAAATCCCCACTCTATTGAGTATATAATTAATGTTCTTAATAATATATTAATTTACATTTATATAGTAAAAAATATTTACATAATAAAACAATTTAAAACTACATTAAATCTATATGGTTTTTGTATTAGTATCCCTCGACGAATAACTGTGACGAAACCAAAACAAGACCGAGAAAAGAAAACACGAAAAACTGCGATGAAACCGAGAAAAAACCACGAAAATCTGCGGCGGAACGCATAAAAAAAACTAAAAGACACGAAAAACTACGACGAAAGCGAGAAAAAAACACGAAAAGCTACGACGAAATCGAGACCAGATAGAGAAAAAATAGGAAACGAGACATTGTTATGCGAGACGAGGTTTGGCCATCAGTTGTTCGCTGGACGAAGAAATTTTTTTTGTTTCCTTTAGCTTCTTGTTGATCTTTTTGGTTTCGAATGTGATCAGTCCGATCAAAATAAACTTCACGATTTCTTCTTTGTGTTGTTTCGTACAGCAAGCCGATAAATTTCCCTCGATGTGCGGCATAATTTCCGGGAACCATGTTTTGACGATGTTTTTTCTATGTTTCCAGTCCGGAAAATTGGCATGAAAAATTTCTTCGACATTTCGAACAGTTTCTTCGAACAGAATCGAAGGAACTGTCAATTTGCCGAATTCTGAAGTAGTTTTGGTGGTTTTATACGCGCGTAAGTTAATTAACAAAGTTTGCTCCCTGTCTTTATTAACTTCGTCAATCAAAAACTGGGAACAAACTTCGCAATTAAGCTTCTTTTTTAATTTAGCTGCTGCAAATCCAGCATAGTAGACAGCAGCTCCATCCTCCAGCTTTTTGCATTCAGCAATCTTTTCAACTGTTACTTCGACTTCATCCTCGTCGTCGTTGTACCTGAAAATTTCTTTAAAAATCTCTTCATAAATGTCCTTAGTGGGTTCCTCACTAGGCTCTTTCTCCATTGTTGTATCCATTGAATCCAAATCCAAAAGAGGTTCCGCTCCAGCATCCTCGTATCCGGAATGTTCAGCTGAACTTAGGTGCTGGAATATGATGATTTTCAGATTTCAAATCAATCTCCAGGCTGAAGGATTCCTTTCATAAGATCCGCGGTTACATCTGAGCATTGAAAACAAATTTTCAGCGACATCAGTATTTAAGTGCGCAAGGAGAACATAGCTTTGCTCTTCGCTTTTTATATGTTCCCACATCTGTGCAATTGCACTTAAAGTTTGTTTTAGTCCCACAAAACAAGGTGGCTCTACAACAACGCTCGTTGATCTCCATTTACATATCCATTGCATCGCTCTATTTAATCCATCCAGAGTCTCTGTCGTATCGGAAAGAGCTTGTTTGTTGGGATTCCTTGAATAGAGTTGGCCCGTATTTAGAATGTCAAACAGATCATTGAGCTGTTTGACAAACCTAGACATCGCCTCAGCTCTTTTTTTTTCATCGTCTGTTTTAAAAACATCGGTTGTTTTCAAAACATACTGTATACCGGTGTATACGTTTTGGCTGAAAACTTGTGTCGCAAGTTTAACCGACAATTTCTCAAAATTGTTCGGCCGAACATGGGAGTTCGTTAATTTATAAAAGACCTGGAATGTTCCATACTTATCATTGTCAAAGATTTTTTGTATGACATTCCAGTCGACGATGTCTTCTTCTATTATAATGTTGTGTTTCAACAAAATATTCCTCACGCTCTTAAAAAGATGCGGGTAGTCGTAAAGCATAAAAACTCTTTGTTCTTGGATGTCCACATATGGTTTATTCTCGATAATGTTGAATGGCATAAGTTTTTTGTATGCTGAAACGTTCGTTGTACCCTGGTCGCAGCTTGTTGCGACCACTGTTAGACCACAATTTATTACCTCAGTAATAATTGAGACTAACATTCTTGAGAGCAATTCTCCGTTGGGACTACCGATGTAGTAAGCAACGGTTTGCTTCCAATTTTTGTTTAGCCCACGCAGCGTAAATACCATTGCTTTAGAAGCTGGGACTACATTCCTTCCAAATTCCCCGAAATCTGTAAAACCATAAATGATATCATCTTTTAAGTTATATTCTAATTCCTGTTTGATGGCCATTTCATCAAAGAGGAGCACGCACTTCTTTTCCATAGGACTCATTCCTTGAGATTTGGTGGTCAGCATGTCGGTCATCGGTTTGGTGAATCCTGCAGCGAGTCTGATCTCCGAATGCCATCGGTAAATGGTGCTTACCGATGGCAGCTTAAATCCTACACTCAGCATGTATTTGTAACATGCTGGTGATTTATAGAAAAATTTTAAAAATAGGTCCCTAGCCTTTGCTCCCCAAGGTGCATTTTCCTTATGGAAGAGTTGCACCAAAATAAATGTCTGCAACTCTTCTTTGAACCCCTCTATTTGTTTGTCTAAACTTTTGCGTAGTTGATACTCGCGATTTTTCCTAAGCTTACACGGAGTATTAAAAATATACCTAGGAATAAATTTTGCCTTACTAACTTTTCGTGCAGATTTGTACGAAAAGCGCCTTGGGGAGGGAAACTGCGAAGGAGAAATATGAGATGAAGGAGTAGTATCTCGAATTGAATAATCTCTTACGTAATTACGAGAAGCAACTGCAGCCAAGTTTTCTAAAGAAAAAGCTGGGCTGCAAGCTTGTGGGGGACCCCTTTAATTTAATAGAAAAAAAAAAAGGAAATATTGAAACATTATTTCAGTGAGTTATCTCACACGCAAAAATTAAAATAGTTTTGATCACCCTGTGTAAACCAAAAAAACTATTCATATGGAATTCCATTTGATATCAGCTGAGATACTCTCGTCAAAAGTCGACGGAAGTAAATTCAATTTCGTCAAGTACGATTAGTTGATGGCTGCGCGTAAATCAATCAGCCTTTCCTTTCTGATATTTCGCCGACTTTGGAACTTCCATTCTGAATCCGAACCAAAACCAAAAGAAATTATACACATATAAAAGAAGTACAAGTTAACTTATTTATCATAAGGTAAAGAGCAAGAATTTTATCGAAGGGTTAAATAATATAGTTATTTTATTAGGAATAACCATTGAAATCTCAGAAAGACCCGAGAGAATAGACTGTGCCGGGACCATTCAAGTTTTGCGTCCAACAAAGGGCGTCTCGCATACCCGCTCACCTTTCCAGGGATCTTCTGGTGAACTTTGAGCAGTCTATTTGGAACATTGTGCCAAGCATATTGCTAGTAAACCAGTGGTGAGTCTCACAATCAACAGCTACGACCAATTGCATTTAGGTTATCAGCTAAATTTGTGTTCTTGCCAGTGAAACTTGCTATTGCGGTCTTCTGAAGCCCCGAAGATCACACGGCCACCTTATTCATCGATTCACCTAGTCCATCAGACAAAGGTAGACCAGAAAGTTCTGAGGCCACATTGCAAAAAAATCTCTGAACAATCGTCTACAGAACCTTTGTGACGGACCACGTGAATGAATAGCCTGCCTGTGAGGTAAATATTTCGTGCAATAATTGACCATCAGAGCGCATGCTTATCACATTACAGATTTGTTAATCGAGCCCCAGATAACAAACGCGTGGCATCGATCCAAATAAGGTGCGCGCCGACACACGCCTCCTCTGATCAATTATAAGTACCCAAAGACCTACAAGCAAATTCGCAATTGAATCTCATCTCTATTTCATCAGAACTTTCATCGACCGTTTCGCATGCACAACCAAGTGCGCTTATACCAAGCTAGCGACAACGCAACGTCACCAAAATCGTAGAATCAGTCCTACTTCCACTGATAAGGGAGCTCCAAACCATCAGCTCCCACGCTGAACTTTATCAGCATAACTGATTGATCACTATAATCATCGGTAGTGCGAAACCACACCGCACCTCTCCAGTTCTACCCACGACCAACTTGTGTGGTACATAGTCATACCCAGCAGCATCATCATCTGTTTTCGGATTATCTATATGTATACATATAACTTCATTTATTGTTTTGCTTATTTGCTAGTCCCACGACGTTGCTCTTGTTAAATTAAGAAGAAGATAAGTATCCTATTTGTTAATACCAATTGTAAGATCGTTCAATTGCAAAAGACATTTCTCTTTCCTTTTCAAGTATTTAGAGTAAAAAGATCGAGCACCTTCGTATGAATGCTGTGCACAACATCCATAGGAGGATCTAGCCATCTTTAATAACGTAAAAGGTACAAACGGACATATAAACGAATTAAAAAGAAAAAAGAATCAAATTGTTCGGTAAGTCGATTTTCGTTTTTTTGATCTTTTGATATTGAACGAATCATAGTATAATTTACAAGATAATTTATCAGATACTATTTTGAAATACTTCATACATTTACAAACCTATGCTTTAAAACAGTGGGCTACGAAATTTAATTAAGAAATAAACATAAAGAGCAAAATAAAGAGAATAAAGTGAAGTTAATAGGTTACGTATACGTACGAGTGTATGTGTTTGTGTATGTTGTTTTTTTAAATTAAATTGAAGAGAATAAACGCTCGAATTGGAGTGATAAAGTGTAAAAGAGAAACTTAAATTACAATGAATTAAAATCCTAAAAATATTATAATTGAAACCTAATGAATTGCTAAAAACAACACAAGCACAAACATAAACGAATACGAACTAGGAATAAATAAATTAAAAAAACCTAAATATCACAGTTAAGAAGAATATCACAGATAAAGAGTTATGTGTATATTATATTAGTTTAAGTACCCATGATTTGAAATTATAATAAAATAGTTCAGTAATTATAACGAAATTGAAACATGCTCTTTCATTCGAGCTTCCGTTCATGAGTGAAGATAGATCTTGATGATGAATTGAGTTAAATTTTTTGAGTACTATAGGGGGCGTGCAATAATGGTTTGTTATCGACTAAAAATGAGCGGATTTTAAGAAACCACTCGACTTTGAGAAAGGGGCTTTCGCCGTAGGTATGAATGCGAGGCGTTAGCCAAGGATGGTCACTACGTCGAGTAGATGGCTGAGGGAGGGTATCGCAATCGGAGCCCAGAACACCGTGGGGTTCCAAAATGAGAGATGCGGATATTTGGGGAATAGATCTTTTTCGATGTCAGAGATAATTGGTGTTTAAGTGTGTTCAAATGTTATTTTAGAGCAATAATAGGCATGTTAATTTCGACGGTGGTCTGGTAGCAGTGCAAGATCCCGCGACTCCGACGAGCTAGCGACGCGCGTGAGCAAACATGCCTGCCGCACTCCACTACCACGACAAACTATCCTATGACCCACCGAAGTGCAAGGGGTTCCTGTTTCCTTGGCTTTTGGTGGAATAGCAGAACATAGCTCACTATAGGATAGAGACAACTATACCGTTACACAGGTGGCGCCCAACGTGGGGCCCGAACCCACGACCCTGAGATTAAGAGTCTCATGCTCTACCGACTGAGCTAGCCGGGCTCACAATAAACTTAGATAAATCAAAATTCTGTTTTAAACATTTAAAATATCTCGGATTCATAGTGGGAGGGGGAGTGCTTCAAACCGATCCAGACAAGGTCTCACCGATTAAAGATTTTCCTGTACCAAAGACCGCTCGACAAGTCCGTCGATTTCTAGGGTTATCTGGTTGGTACAGGAGATTCATAAAGGATTATTCGGCTCGCGCCACGCCTATCACTGACACCCTTAAAAAGGGGAAATCCTTTGTTTTTGGTCCAGAAGCCGTCGAAGCTTTTGAGGATCTTAAAAAAGCCTTAACTGAAGCCCCGGTTTTGATGAACCCTAACTTTAGTAAGCCGTTTATAATATTGTGTGATGCGTCGACGTCTGGAATCGGTAGCGTTTTATGTCAGTTAGATGAAAATGGTGTTGAGAGGCCAATCTATTACTACTCACATAAATTGAACTCCGCTCAACGCAATTATAGCGTCACCGAACTAGAGTGCCTTGCGGCAGTCTTAGGCGTCGAAAAATTCCGGTCATATGTGGAAATGCAGGAATTCAAGATCGTGACTGACCATGCGAGTCTGAAGTGGCTCATGAGTCAGAAGGATTTGAGTGGTCGTCTTGCTAGATGGAGTCTTAAACTCCAGCGTTTCACTTTTCAGATAGAACACCGGAAGGGTTCACAGAATGTGGTACCAGATGCACTCTCACGAGTTCATTGCGTCGATGAGATTGTCTCTGCTACCCCTAGTTCTGTGAATTCTTTCGATGTTTTACAGGTCAATCTGGCAGATCCCGGTTTTAAGTCGGATGAATATGCAGGATTGATAGAAACGGTGGAGAAAAATAAAAGCCAACTGCCTGATCTTCAAGTAACAGAAGGTTTTGTTTACAAGAAGGTCAAATACAGTACAGGTAATCCTCTTGAGGATGACCAAACATGGAAGCTGTGGATACCATCTGTCATGACGTCTCACTTAGTTCGGTTGGCTCATGATCCGCCAAAGGCTTTGCATGGTGGGGTTGCCAAGACGCTGTATCGCCTCCGTGAACGTTTTTACTGGCCAAATATGGCGGCTCAAGTTAAAGCGTTCATTGCGGACTGTAGTGTATGCAAATCCTCTAAAGCGCCTAATTCGACCCTAAGACCGCCAATGGGACAGTCCTTTGTAGTGGAAAGGCCCTTTCAACACGTTTTCATCGACTTTCTTGGGCCATACCCATGGTCTAAGAAAGGAAACGTGTACATGATTGTTTGTTTAGACCAGTTGACTAAATTTGTTCTGATTCAGCCAATAAGGAAAGCCACAAGTGAATCAGCCATGAATTTTCTCGAAGAGCAAGTGTTTGGAATATTCGGAGTACCGGAATCTTTACTTTCAGATAACGGTAAACAATTTATCAGTAAAGATTTCGGGAAACTATTATCAGCCTACGGCATTCGCCACATAAGAACGGCCTCGTACTCGCCGCAAGCGAACGCCAGTGAACGGGTAAACCGTTCAGTTTTGACAGCCATACGTTCGTACCTTGCCAGAGAACAAAACCAGTCAAATTGGGACAAACATGTTCAATCAATTGCGAGTGCACTCCGAACAACAACGCACGCAGCCATCAGAATGTCACCCCACGAGGCACTATTCGGCCAGTCAAAAATTGAACATGGTCATGATTATCCGCTATTGAAAAGACTGAAGGGACTCAATAATGCTGAAATAGACATCCTTCCAAAAAGTTGCAAAATGAATCTGATTCATAATCATTTAAAACAGTCTCTCGAACAAGCGCATAAGAACTACGAGCGGTCATACAATACGAGAAGCAAAAGCTCGAATTTTGAAATTGGTCGAACAGTTTTTAAACGTAATTTTGTATTAAGTGACGCGACCAAAAAGCGTAACGCGAAACTCTGCCCAAAGTTTACGCAAGCTATTATCAGAAGCATACCCAGCAATAACTTATATGAGCTAGAGGACAACAATGGTCATATACTCGGCGTATTTCATGCCAAGGACATCCGAAAGTGACTTATAAATAACTATTATGGGAAAGGTCCCTATTCATTTCTTTTTTATTCACTTGGTTTCACAAAATTGAAAAGTTTTGTGGGGGACCCCTTTAATTTAATAGAAAAAAAAAAAAGGAAATATTGAAACATTATTTCAGTGAGTTATCTCACACGCAAAAATTAAAATAGTTTTGATCACCCTGTGTAAACCAAAAAAAAACTATTCATATGGAATTCCATTTGATATCAGCTGAGATACTCTCGTCAAAAGTCGACGGAAGTAAATTCAATTTCGTCAAGTACGATTAGTTGATGGCTGCGCGTAAATCAATCAGCCTTTCCTTTCTGATATTTCGCCGACTTTGGAACTCTCATTCTGAATCCGAACCAAAACCAAAAGAAATTATACACATATAAAAGAAGTACAAGTTAACTTATTTATCATAAGGTAAAGAGCAAGAATTTTATCGAAGGGTTAAATAATATAGTTATTTTATTAGGAATAACCATTGAAATCTCAGAAAGACCCGAGAGAATAGACTGTGCCGGGACCATTCAAGTTTTGCGTCCAACAAAGGGCGTCTCGCATACCCGCTCACCTTTCCAGGGATCTTCTGGTGAACTTTGAGCAGTCTATTTGGAACATTGTGCCAAGCATATTGCTAGTAAACCAGTGGTGAGTCTCACAATCAACAGCTACGACCAATTGCATTTAGGTTATCAGCTAAATTTGTGTTCTTGCCAGTGAAACTTGCTATTGCGGTCTTCTGAAGCCCCGAAGATCACACGGCCACCTTATTCATCGATTCACCTAGTCCATCAGACAAAGGTAGACCAGAAAGTTCTGAGGCCACATTGCAAAAAAATCTCTGAACAATCGTCTACAGAACCTTTGTGACGGACCACGTGAATGAATAGCCTGCCTGTGAGGTAAATATTTCGTGCAATAATTGACCATCAGAGCGCATGCTTATCACATTACAGATTTGTTAATCGAGCCCCAGATAACAAACGCGTGGCATCGATCCAAATAAGGTGCGCGCCGACACACGCCTCCTCTGATCAATTATAAGTACCCAAAGACCTACAAGCAAATTCGCAATTGAATCTCATCTCTATTTCATCAGAACTTTCATCGACCGTTTCGCATGCACAACCAAGTGCGCTTATACCAAGCTAGCGACAACGCAACGTCACCAAAATCGTAGAATCAGTCCTACTTCCACTGATAAGGGAGCTCCAAACCATCAGCTCCCACGCTGAACTTTATCAGCATAACTGATTGATCACTATAATCATCGGTAGTGCGAAACCACACCGCACCTCTCCAGTTCTACCCACGACCAACTTGTGTGGTACATAGTCATACCCAGCAGCATCATCATCTGTTTTCGGATTATCTATATGTATACATATAACTTCATTTATTGTTTTGCTTATTTGCTAGTCCCACGACGTTGCTCTTGTTAAATTAAGAAGAAGATAAGTATCCTATTTGTTAATACCAATTGTAAGATCGTTCAATTGCAAAAGACATTTCTCTTTCCTTTTCAAGTATTTAGAGTAAAAAGATCGAGCACCTTCGTATGAATGCTGTGCACAACATCCATAGGAGGATCTAGCCATCTTTAATAACGTAAAAGGTACAAACGGACATATAAACGAATTAAAAAGAAAAAAGAATCAAATTGTTCGGTAAGTCGATTTTCGTTTTTTTGATCTTTTGATATTGAACGAATCATAGTATAATTTACAAGATAATTTATCAGATACTATTTTAAAATACTTCATACATTTGCAAACCTATGCTTTAAAACAGTGGGCTACGAAATTTAATTAAGAAATAAACATAAAGAGCAAAATAAAGAGAATAAAGTGAAGTTAATAGGTTACGTATACGTACGAGTGTATGTGTTTGTGTATGTTGTTTTTTTAAATTAAATTGAAGAGAATAAACGCTCGAATTGGAGTGATAAAGTGTAAAAGAGAAACTTAAATTACAATGAATTAAAATCCTAAAAATATTATAATTGAAACCTAATGAATTGCTAAAAACAACACAAGCACAAACATAAACGAATACGAACTAGGAATAAATAAATTAAAAAAACCTAAATATCACAGTTAAGAAGAATATCACAGATAAAGAGTTATGTGTATATTATATTAGTTTAAGTACCCATGATTTGAAATTATAATAAAATAGTTCAGTAATTATAACGAAATTGAAACATGCTCTTTCATTCGAGCTTCCGTTCATGAGTGAAGATAGATCTTGATGATGAATTGAGTTAAATTTTTTGAGTACTATAGGGGGCGTGCAATAATGGTTTGTTATTGACTAAAAATGAGCGGATTTTAAGAAACCACTCGACTTTGAGAAAGGGGCTTTCGCCGTAGGTATGAATGCGAGGCGTTAGCCAAGGATGGTCACTACGTCGAGTAGATGGCTGAGGGAGGGTATCGCAATCGGAGCCCAGAACACCGTGGGGTTCCAAAATGAGAGATGCGGATATTTGGGGAATAGATCTTTTTCGATGTCAGAGATAATTGGTGTTTAAGTGTGTTCAAATGTTATTTTAGAGCAATAATAGGCATGTTAATTTCGACGGTGGTCTGGTAGCAGTGCAAGATCCCGCGACTCCGACGAGCTAGCGACGCGCGTGAGCAAACATGCCTGCCGCACTCCACTACCACGACAAACTATCCTATGACCCACCGAAGTGCAAGGGGTTCCTGTTTCCTTGGCTTTTGGTGGAATAGCAGAACATAGCTCACTATAGGATAGAGACAACTATACCGTTACAAGCTGGGGGAAGAACTGCAGCTGGAACTGCAAATTGAGGTGAAGATGGAAGCGGCGAGGTTACAACACCAGAAGTTACCGTAGAGGCAGGTGGTTTCGGGATGGCAGACGTAACCGTAGAGGTAGTTTGCATCCGGGTCCTCGCAGCATCCATTAAATTAACACATGAAATGTCATTGGACGTTTCACTGCACTTACATACTGAAGGAAGAGGTATAGGCAGTGCATTTTTGGTGAGCAATGTCTTTGTGCCTGTGACTATAATGTCCTTGGCATAAAAGTGGTTTTGACACATCAAAGACCTTGGTTTTAGATCGTCGATGTGGGACACACATCCATGTTTTACCCAAACTGATCTTCTATGATCTTTGGGAAGTGCAAAAAACGAAGTTGGACACAAACTTGTTTGCCTTTCTTGGCACTTAAAAAAACAACACTTGAGAGGCATTTTAAATAAAAAAACTAAAAAACTTTTTAATACTTTTTTAATTAAATTGGAAACAAATTATTTTCACAAAATTTAGTATATAAATACTAACCAACTAACAAAATTAATAAATTAAAACTGGAGCACCCTGTGCCACTATTATATACAAAAAAAATTACTCGTGCAAATAATCCACCTCCTAAAAAATGAAATTTGTTTGTAAAATAAAATTAAAAAAATTAAAATAGTAATAGTAGTAAATTTATAAAGCAGTCCGCTTAATTGCTGCAAAAAATTGAACAAAAATAATATAGATTTAATTTAAATGGTAAATTTTACCGGGGACAGGAACACCGAACACACACCAAGTCACAAAAAAACACAAAAAATAATTAAAAAAAGGAAATAAATTAAACTACAAAAGGAGTATAAGTATATAAATCACGAGAAAGGAAATTATTAAATGGGGGTATTTTGGACAGAAAATAAAAAATTTAAGGTCACAAAAAAACAAAAAATGAAAAGAAAAACGAAATAAATTCAATAACAAAAAGTAAACACAAAACAGAAAAAAGAAATTGATTAATGGGGGTAGGTATTTGGGTAGAAAATTATAAGTTCTAAGATCACAAAAAAAAACACAAATACTTGAAAAAAAGAAAATAAATTAGATAAAAAGTTAGCACAAAACAGAAAAAAGAAATTGATAGGAATGGGGGTTATTTAGATATACAATTAAAATTAAATTTTGTAGCTATATATGTGCAAAATTTGTTTTTTTTTTTAATATTTGGGGTAGGCGATTGCGTAGCAAATAACACTTCTAATCCACTATTCACTATATACCGCTATTAAGGTAGATTTTCCACAATTTATCACAACGCACAAAATTCCGAAATTTAAGAAAAATTGCAAAGACCGACGACGGTTGTTGCAAGCAAAAATTTCGATCTGATGAAAAATCGTTAGACAAAGCTGAAATATCTTCAAAAAAGCCGCGAAAAGTTTTTTCTTCAAATAATACAAGTCATACAATTTCCATACAAAATCCCATACACACAAAAAAACAATATACCAAATTTCACTAAAAATATTACCGTAAACTCTGTTCTTCTGGTCTATTTTCTTCCTCCTCCAACTCCCATATATTTCAAATATGTTAACATACAACCTTCTCAGTCTTGCCATTTTATTATTTTCTCATATTCTTAATCTACACAACGGGGAAAAATCTCCACTGTCAGTGAAGTACCTCAACATTCAAATGTCAAATCAGCAAAATGTTCCTCAACATTCACGGGTGTGTCAACATGGGTGTGTCAACATTAGACGGTGTGTCAACATTAGACGGTGTGTCAACATTCATGCCCCATGATATTACTATAAAGTATATATACAATGAGCGAATGAATTAAGTTCAAAGAATATTGTTTTAAAAAATTTAGCAATTTTTTTTTAATTTTTTGATTGTTCCTAACCTGAAAAAGCATTAGATGTGGTTTTTATTCAATTGTGTTTATTTTATTTAAAAATTTAACTTTTCTTGAATTTCATTTTGGTACCAAAAGTACAAAAATAACTTAAAATTTTCTTTTTTTTTGTGAAAAATTAAAAAAGTTTTAAGAGCATTAATTGGTCTTTTATGATAGGGATGAAAAAATAATGCTCTATCACTTATTTCACTAAAGCCAGACAAATCCAATCTCAACTTCGCATGCCTACTTTCAAAAATTACCATCGGTTGGTATACTGGGGCTGTCCAGGGGGCCCCCTAAATTAGGGGGCCCTGGGCCCTGGCCCACTGGGCCCATGCCTAAAGACGTCACTGATAACAGGCAACAATTTGTGTTTAACAGATCTCTTAACGACGACGGCAACAAAGCCCCACTTCTCTCAATTCTATCTAAACGATAATAAATATAGTCTTTATTTGATATGTTTACATTATTGTCTAACCAAGTTTCACTTAATAAACTTATGTCAATGTTATATTTGCTTAAAAAAGCAAAATATTCAATAGATTTATTTCGAATGCTTCTAGCATTCCAACAATTTATCTTAAAGCTAGAATTCATCATTATTTACCTGAATATAGATACTTAACAGCTAATTGTGCAATCGTATTAAATTGTTCGGCCTGCGTATTGCATCGACCGAGGAGAGTAATCATTTCTGCAGTGAGGGAGTTAATCTCTTCCATGGAAAAAAGTTCATTTGTCCCAGTAAAACCGGTTTTTGGAGTGTTATGCCTTAAATAGATGTGCAGCAGGTCTGCACGCATCGCTTCGAGTAGAGCTGCACTCAAAACACATGTGCATACACTAAAATATTTATCATACAAAGGACTCCATCACACTTTTAGTATGAAATTTTTCGGTATTTCATAATAATTTTTATGCACAAATGTAGTTTTGTATTTTAACTTTATTTAAATATCTTAATCTTGTAGATCCGAGCATCAGAAGCAAAGTTATAATTTTTGTAAGCTACCGAAATCGAAGTTTTTTAAAGATTTTGTTATATTTTTGGATTAAAATCAATTTTAAGGTGGACAATTTAAATAAGTGGCCCTGCCACCTCTCACGTTGCATTTAACTATAAAAAACTATTTGCAAATTTATAGAGGAGGATTGAGGCAATAACTTTTTAAACAAAATTTTTCAAAATTATGTAATTTTTCATTCACATTTGCATTTTGAAAAGTGAAAATCAAACCGATGTAGGACTCAATCTGCATTCTAGTATTAAATAAATTAAACGTTAAAAAAAAATTATAAAAAAATGTAGCCTGACATTTATCCTTTCCATTAAAGCCTTAACTTTGAAGATCGGACAATCAAAACCGAAGTTATATGCTTTCCAATCGATCAACTTGAAGGCTAATTGTGCACAACGGAACTTTTCTCCACTGAACCTATGGCCTTTTCGATTGGCAATTCGGAAGAACTCTGTGATCCGGAACGCCAATAAAACAAACAGGAATATATAGTTTATTCTGAAGAATAGCGAACTTGGCGGACACAAATATGAACGAGTATGATAATTTTTAACAAAGAAAATGTGAAAATAATATCCTATATGGAAAATAATTGTTCGTAGAAACAGTAAAATGTATGAAATTCACTTGTTTTTAGCTTAAAATTTACTTTTTGCAATATTTGACAACACTTTGACAAGTATGTGTTTGAATGTGTGAGTAGTTCTGGTTTCGATTCTGAAATGAAATCCAGAATCGTTTTCTGTTCTTTTCAGGAGAAGAACTGTCATTCTGAATGTCAATAGAACACTTTCAGAAGGGTTTACACGCATTCCGAACGCTTCTGGATTGCCAATCGAAAAGGCCACTAATCAGCGGTCGACGAACAACCACTTATTGCTGCGGAGCTGCGCAGCAAATTTAAAAATAGAGACATCGTGCAGCTCTTGAGTTTTTCTGCTCCCATAAGAACCTGTGTTATTTTATTTCGCAGCATGAAAAAGGCTGCCCGTGTGTTTAAGCCATTAGACCAAGCATTATGACTATTGTTGTTATCCAAAACGATTTTATTTGCAGCAACAGCTTCAGTTGGGTTTGACACCTTGGGCCTCTTGGACCTTTGCGAGAGAGCAGGAAAGTCGTCGATGTTGGTTATAAACGTATGCTGCTGCTGGTGCAGTGTTCTATTTGAAATCGCTGTGTTGTAATGTGTTCTGTTTCGTCACTGACCTCTTTAATACACTGGATAGTGTATCGATACAAAAATATTACTTCCATTTGAAGAATTGTTATATTATGAAGCTGACCACTTTTTTGTATACCAGTATAACATGTAATACAAAGATAATCCATTTAAAAGAAATCAAATCTCCGTTCGTTTCACCCCCCGAGATCTGTTAGCTAACATTTGATGTGTTCGAAATTTCATTTCATTCACTTATTTTTAAATGAAACGGGATAACAAACGTAAAGAGTGTGACAAGGAGGTAAAATCATTAAAAAACGCAGATTATGCAATCGCATCCTCCTCATCATAATTATTCATTAGCTGTTTTGCTCAATTTCTTCGGAAACTGCAATGATTTATCTCATTCCACCAAATGCACACAGTGAATAACTTAAAGATACAAATTAATAAAACAAACTTCCACAAAAGTTTATATTTTCATGTCATGGTATGTTTCCCTTTCTTCAGATTGAAATCTGGAAATAGGGATGAGCGATTTGTATCGATATATCCAAATTATCGATAATAAGGATTTCGATGTTTTGTAACATCGATATTAACATCCAAAACATTGGCCTAAAAACAAACAAAAAGTTAGTACGAAAATAATTGATTCTGCTAGTAAGATCTAGTTGGAGTGACTTTCATAGCATCTGTAGCATTTGGAATTTTTTGAAAAAGGAAAATATCAAAGGTTCTCCCAAACCAAACTGAAAAATTCAGAACCACAACGAAACTTTCGATGTGCAAAAAGGCACCTATATAAGTTAAATGTTATTGATCATATATTTTATCAGTTTTTGTATAGATATTTGGGCTTAATGATCTTTATTAAAATAATGCAATTAATTAAAAAACCAATTCATTCTTTCCCAACGTTTCTCCGGAAAGTAACCGGATATATATAAGCTTATACATGAAGTGCCTATCAATTTTGCTTCCATCAAATTTGTCTTGTGTTCATTTATAGAAATATTTTTACATCGATATTCAAGCATTAATATCATCGATGCTCAGCAAAAGACGCCTTTTAAACCATACAAGTTTTTGTACACCAACGTTTCTCCGGAAAGTAACCGGATATATTTAAGTTTATACATGAAGTGCCTATCAATTTTGCTTTCATCAAATTTGTCTTGTGTTCATTTATAGAAATATTTTTACATCGATATTCAAGCATTAATATCTTCGATGCTCAGCAAAAGACGCCTTTTAAACCATACAAGTTTTTGTACACACTTTTGTAAGCAAAAATATCTTGCAATATCGATAGATAACAGTTTACACATGAAATACTTGCAATATTGCTTCTATCAAATCTGTGGGCGATAAATTTTGCAAAATACAAATTTTAGGATCGACTTCCACGCATTGAAATAATAGATGCTCATAAAGACCCAATTTACACCAATGCAAGTTTTTGCACAAATTTAAAAATAGAGACATCGTGCAGCTCTTGAGTTTTTCTGCTCCCATAAGAACCTGTGTTATTTTATTTCGCTGCATGAAAAAGGCTGCCCGTGTGTTTAAGCCATTAGACCAAGCATTATGACTATTGTTGTTATCCAAAACGATTTTATTTGCAGCAACAGCTTCAGTTGGGTTTGACACCTTGGGCCTCTTGGACCTTTGCGAGAGAGCAGGAAAGTCGTCGATGTTGGTTATAAACGTATGCTGCTGCTGGTGCAGTGTTCTATTTGAAATCGCTGTGTTGTAATGTGTTCTGTTTCGTCACTGACCTCTTTAATACACTGGATAGTGTATCGATACAAAAATATTACTTCCATTTGAAGAATTGTTATATTATGAAGCTGACCACTTTTTTGTATACCAGTATAACATGTAATACAAAGATAATCCATTTAAAAGAAATCAAATCTCCGTTCGTTTCACCCCCCGAGATCTGTTAGCTAACATTTGATGTGTTCGTAATTTCATTTCATTCACTTATTTTTAAATGAAACGGGATAACAAACGTAAAGAGTGTGACAAGGAGGTAAAATCATTAAAAAACGCAGATTATGCAATCGCATCCTCCTCATCATAATTATTCACTAGCTGTTTTGCTCAATTTCTTCGGAAACTGCAATGATTTATCTCATTCCACCAAGTGCACACAGTGAATAACTTAAAGATACAAATTAATAAAACAAAATTCCACAAAAGTTTATATTTTCATGTCATGGTATGTTTCCCTTTCTTCAGATTGACATCTGGAAATAGGGATGAGCGATTTGTATCGATATATCCAAATAATCGATAATAAGGATTTCGATGTTTTGTAACATCGATATTAACATCCAAAACATTGGCCTAAAAACAAACAAAAAGTTAGTACGAAAATAATTGATTCTGCTAGTAAGATCTAGTTGGAGTGACTTTCATAGCATCTGTAACATTTGGAATTTTTTGAAAAAGGAAAATATCAAAGGTTCTCCCAAACCAAACTGAAAAATTCAGAACCACAACGAAACTTTCGATATGCAAAAAGGCACATATATAAGTTAAATGTTATTGATCATATATTTTATCAGTTTTTGTATAGATATTTGGGCTTAATGATCTTTATTAAAATAATGCAATTAATTAAAAAACCAATTCATTCTTTCCCAACGTTTCTCCGGAAAGTAACCGGATATATATAAGCTTATACATGAAGTGCCTATCAATTTTGCTTCCATCAAATTGGTCTTGTGTTCATTTATAGAAATATTTTTACATCGATTTTCAAGCATTGATATCATCGATGCTCAGCAAAAGACGCTTTTTAAACCATACAACTTTTTGTACACCAACGTTTCTCCGGAAAGTAACCGGATATATTTAAGTTTATACATGAAGTGCCTATCAATTTTGCTTCCATCAAATTTGTCTTGTGTTCATTTATAGAAATATTTTTACATCGATATTCAAGCATTAATATCTTCGATGCTCAGCAAAAGACGCCTTTTAAACCATACAAGTTTTTGTACACACTTTTGTAAGCAAAAATATCTTGCAATATCGATAGATAACAGTTTACACATGAAATACTTGCAATATTGCTTCTATCAAATCTGTGGGCGATAAATTTTGCAAAATACAAATTTTAGAATCGACTTCCACGCATTGAAATAATAGATGCTCATAAAGACCCAATTTACACCAATGCAAGTTTTTGCACAAATTTAAAAATAGAGACATCGTGCAGCTCTTGAGTTTTTCTGCTCCCATAAGAACCTGTGTTATTTTATTTCGCTGCATGAAAAAGGCTGCCCGTGTGTTTAAGCCATTAGACCAAGCATTATGACTATTGTTGTTATCCAAAACGATTTTATTTGCAGCAACAGCTTCAGTTGGGTTTGACACCTTGGGCCTCTTGGACCTTTGCGAGAGAGCAGGAAAGTCGTCGATGTTGGTTTTAAACGTATGCTGCTGCTGGCAGCGGCGTAGCTACCCAGGGGCAAACTGGGGCGGCGCCCCAGGGCCCCGAAGGTTTGGGGGCCCCAGAGACAGCCTGACGAAACAATTTTTCAAAGCGAAAATAAAAGTTCTTCTTATCTTTAAGAATGTTTTGGCTCAGTTTGTTTTGAATATTATGGGTCAGTTACAAGACTTGTGGATAAAGTCTTGGATAGCATATCCGGACCTTTTTTGCCAGATAAATTTCTACTTTTGGCTCAAATATCTCTGACAATAATATCCAACAGAAACTGATAAAATCTTAGATAGCCTATCTGCCGGTCCAAGGAGCTGTTAAAGCTTTTATCTAGATGATGGCTAACTGCTATGAATTTCATTTTTGACTTTGCTTTTGGTACTCTGTAATACGGCCGAGATTAGTTATTCTAGCAGATTATAGTAAAAATGTCAGAATTGAGTCTGATTCCCTCCGCAGCTCATTCATCGGATTCCGTTGTAGGGGTGATAATTATTAATTATGTACATACATATGTGAAGAAAATGGCTTTTTAGTTTTATTTGGGTTTGTTTTTGTCGTTTCTTTCTGTGATTTGTATATAGGAATTAAGGTATAATAATAACACTGGTCTACAAAAATCAACGTTTTTTTTTCGCCTTCAAGTAATTTTTTAAGATAGATTTGACTTTTTAAAATCTAAATCTGGTTTCAGAAAAATTCTATCACGTCCAGTTTTTTTTTAAAATGATTTTTGAAAAATATGATTGATTTGTAAAAAAGAGCCCTCTAAGACTTGGTTGACCTGGTAAAAAAAAAACTATTGGGCGTATTCTGCTCAAATTTGGAGGACTTACTCCACATAATATAAGCTTTCACATAAAACCAGATTTGTCATCATCCATCAACCGTTATTTAAAAAAAACAACAGAAATTTGAAATTTCGTAGTTTTTATGATTTACGCTGTAAAAAACATATTTTTTTGGGAAATAATAGAATTTCCCTATATAAGTATATTAAATAAATTTTAATAAAAGACTTTAAAAAAAGAAACCACTAAGCGTTTTAAAATCTCAAATACTTTTTTCTCATTAGTATATTTCACTGAGTGTTCTGTATAAAAAACTGGTAAAATATTTTACAATATAAAAAACACACCGATTCTACCAAATGACACCTAAAAAAAGTAGTTTTAAAAAATAAAATAAATTCAAAAATATAATAAACAATTTACTATCTATAACTTTTTTTTCCATTATTTTGTAGCTTTTTTCTTTTCATATTTTCCACTGTCTGACGAAAAATTGAACAGCAAAAATCTGCCAGCGTTGCTTCTGACCAGGTCCTGTTATTATTTTGTCTGAATTTATTTTTTTTTTTTCTCAAAAACTACTATACTTCAGTTTAAAATACCATCTCAAAATAGAAACAAAAAAGGAATTTCAAATGTTTCAAAGGGGGTAGGGGCATCTCACAAAGTTTGAGCAAAATCTGAGATGTGCTTGATGCTTTTTTGATACACGTTTTCATATGGAATGACTCAAAAATAAAATTTCTGGGGCTAACATTTTTTGTCGATCTTTTATCAAAATATTTTTACGGCCAAACTGAACTTTTAAATCAAGACCACTCAAATACATATATTGGTTCAGTAACGATTTTTGAAACATTCCACTGACTTTTCTGTTCTTACCACCAATTTTTTGCTATTGTAACCAAACTGCATGCTAAGCTTTAAAAATTATATCCCTAAGAAATATCTTAGGCTGACAGTTTTTGTTAAAAATTCCTATAACATTACATACCTCTTCTAAAATTTCTCATTTTTTTTGTTAATCAAAAACCAAACCAATTTCTGTTAAGGGGCCCCATTTTATTTTCTGCCCCAGGGCCCTCGCCCATCTAGCTACGCTACTGGCTGCTGGTGCAGTGTTCTATTTGAAATCGCTGTGTTGTAATGTGTTCTGTTTCGTCACTGACCTCTTTAATACACTGGATAGTGTATCGATACAAAAATATTACTTCCATTTGAAGAATTGTTATATTATGAAGCTGACCACTTTTTTGTATACCAGTATAACATCATAGACTAACTAATAATGTTAGTCTATGATAACATGTAATACAAAGATAATCCATTTAAAAGAAATCAAATCTCCGTTCGTTTCACCCCCCGAGATCTGTTAGCTAACATTTGATGTGTTCGTAATTTCATTTCATTCACTTATTTTTAAATGAAACGGGATAACAAACGTAAAGAGTGTGACAAGGAGGTAAAATCATTAAAAAACGCAGATTATGCAATCGCATCCTCCTCATCATAATTATTCATTAGCTGTTTTGCTCAATTTCTTCGGAAACTGCAATGATTTATCTCATTCCACCAAATGCACACAGTGAATAACTTAAAGATACAAATTAATAAAACAAACTTCCACAAAAGTTTATATTTTCATGTCATGGTATGTTTCCCTTTCTTCAGATTGACATCTGGAAATAGGGATGAGCGATTTGTATCGATATATCCAAATAATCGATAATAAGGATTTCGATGTTTTGTAACATCGATATTAACATCCAAAACATTGGCCTAAAAACAAACAAAAAGTTAGTACGAAAATAATTGATTCTGCTAGTAAGATCTAGTTGGAGTGACTTTCATAGCATCTGTAACATTTGGAATTTTTTGAAAAAGGAAAATATCAAAGGTTCTCCCAAACCAAACTGAAAAATTCAGAACCACAACGAAACTTTCGATGTGCAAAAAGGCACATATATAAGTTAAATGTTATTGATCATATATTTTATCAGTTTTTGTATAGATATTTGGGCTTAATGATCTTTATTAAAATAATGCAATTAATTAAAAAACCAATTCATTCTTTCCCAACGTTTCTCCGGAAAGTAACCGGATATATATAAGCTTATACATGAAGTGCCTATCAATTTTGCTTCCATCAAATTTGTCTTGTGTTCATTTATAGAAATATTTTTACATCGATATTCAAGCATTAATATCATCGATGCTCAGCAAAAGACGCCTTTTAAACCATACAAGTTTTTGTACACCAACGTTTCTCCGGAAAGTAACCGGATATATTTAAGTTTATACATGAAGTGCCTATCAATTTTGCTTCCATCAAATTTGTCTTGTGTTCATTTATAGAAATATTTTTACATCGATATTCAAGCATTAATATCTTCGATGCTCAGCAAAAGACGCCTTTTAAACCATACAAGTTTTTGTACACACTTTTGTAAGCAAAAATATCTTGCAATATCGATAGATAACAGTTTACACATGAAATACTTGCAATATTGCTTCTATCAAATCTGTGGGCGATAAATTTTGCAAAATACAAATTTTAGGATCGACTTCCACGCATTGAAATAATAGATGCTCATAAAGACCCAATTTACACCAATGCAAGTTTTTGCACACACCTTCGTGTTTTTCAATATCGATATATTCCAAAAAGCCACAGAAAACAGTTTACACATAAATTCCTTGAAATATTACTGCAAAATTCATATTTAATATCAATTTTCACGAATTTAATAATCGATGGTGAGAAACACGCAGTTTACACCATGCAAGTTCTTGCGCACACCTTCCTGTGAAACAAGATTTTGAAATATCGGATTTCAAAGAGGGCATACATAACTGCTTAACACATGAATTCCCTTGCAATATTGATTTTGTTAAGTTTGTTGATATTCAGTTGTGCAAAATACATAATTTAACATCAATTTTCACCCATTAAAATCATTGATGTCTAGAAAGACACCACTTACACGCGGTTTTAGCCCACAAGCTTCTGTGCATCAATATTTTGCAATATCGATGTTTTAAGTTGAAATACCTTGTTTATGACTTCATATTTTTCATTTAAATACAAACTTAAATCGATTTTTGAAAACTTAAAAAAAAATAGCCGTCACCAGAAATTTTGAAAGCAAAAATACATTAGAGCATAGCATGACGCATTTTTTGGTTTGGTTAAACAAAAATCCTGAAAAAAACATCGATGTTTTCGGTTCGATATTTATTGACATCGATATTTGGTCTCCGATGTTTTCATCGATGTTCACATCTATGTTGTTTCAATATCGCTCATCCCTTTCTGGAAAATACTTTTTTTTAGTGTAATTCAGACGTCAAATTATGAAGCCAACCACCTAATTGTCATCTTCAAATGGAAGCAAAGAAACTGTTATACATTATAATGAATACAATATCCAGTGTATTATAGAGATCAGTGTGTTTCGTGATGATAACTTTTCTCGTATTTTGCTAAAGCTTTGGCGGCTTATGCAAATCGGGTCATTGGCCTTATGGCTGTTTTACAATGACGCGTTCGCGATGCGTACGTTACATTTAACAAGCGCTACGGCCGCGTCGAGATAAATCGAGCAAAAAAATTCAAACTTTTTTCAACACAAGATGGCCACATACCTAAATTTAAATCGAAATGTCAAAACGCACGCAAAAGTTGAATAATCTCTACTTTCGCGTTGCAGCCGCTTACGTTACGTTGGTTTGTGTACCTACTAATGGATGCAAAACACTGATCTCTATAATACACTGGATAGTGTATTCCTTATAATGTATAACAGTTTCTTTGCTTCCATTTGAAGATGACAGTTAGGTGGTCGGCTTCATAATTTGACGTCTGAATTACACAAAAAAAAAATTTTCCAGATAGGGATGTGCCGATGTGCGATATTGAAATAACATCGATTTCCGCATCGAAGACCAAACATCGATGTCAATAAATATCGAACCGAAAACATCGATGCTACTTAGCATCGATGTTTTTTTCAGGTGTTTTTGTTTAAGTTTTTTGTTTGCCCAAAGCAAAAAATGCATCATGCTATGCTCTAATGTATTTTTGCTTTCAAAATTTGTGGTGCCGGCTATTTTTTCTTAAGTTTTTTAAAATCGATTTAAGTTTTTATACAAATGAAAAATATTAAGTCATAAGCAAGGTATTTCAACTTTAAACATCGATATTGCAAAATAATGATGCACAGAAGCTTGTGTTCTAAATCCCCGTGTAAGCGGTATCTTTCTAGGCATCGATGATTTTAATGGGTGAAATGTGAAAATCGATGTTAAAATATGTATTTTGCACTAATGAATATCAACAAATTTAATAAAATCAATATTGCAAGGCAATTCATGTTGTTAAGCTGTTATGTGTGCCCTTTTTGAAATCCGATATTTCAAAATCTTGTTTCACACGAACGTGTGCGCAAGAACTTGCATGGTGAAACCTGCGTGTTGCTGACCATCGATAATTTAAATTCGTGAAAATCGATATTAAATATGTATTTTGCAGTAATATTTCAAGGAATTTTGTGTAAACTGTTTTATGTGGCTTTTTGGAGTATATCGATATTGCAAAACACGAAGTTGTGTGCAAAAACTTGCATTGGTGTAAATTAGGTCTTTCTGAGCATCTATTATTTCAATGCGTGGAAATCGATGCTTAAATTTGAATTTTGCTAAATATATCGTCCACAGATTTAATAGAAGCAATATTGCAAGTATTTCATGTGTACACTGTTATCTAACAATATTGCAAGATATTTTTGCTTGCAAAAGTGTGTACAAAAACTTGTATGGTTTAAAATACGTCTTACTGAGCATCGATGATATTAATGCTTGAATATCGCTGTAAAAATATTTCTTTTGCACAAATAAACACAAAACAAATTTGATGGAAGCAAAATTGATAGGCACTTCATGTGTAAACTTATATCTGTGCCTTTTTGCACATCGGAAGTTTCGTTGCGGTTCTGAATTTTTAAATTTGGTTTGAAAGATCCTTTGATAATTTCCTTTTTCAAAAAATTCCAAATGTTACAGATGACTTATAAACTATGAAAGTCAGTCCATCTAGATTTTACTAGCAGAACTATTCATTTTCGTACTAACTTTTGTTTGTTTTTTAAGCCGATGTTTTGGATATTAACATCGATGGGGCAAAACATCGAAATCTTTACTATCGATATTTTGCAAATATCGATTAAAATCTATTTCCAGATGTCTATCTGAAGAAAGGGAAACAGACCATGATATGAAAATATAAACTTTTGTGGAAGTTTGTTCTATTATTTATTATCTTTAAGTTATTTACTGTGTGCATTTGGTATATTTTTTTTAGTATAATTACATAGTGGAATGAGATAAATCATTGCAGTTTGCCAACAAGTTTAGCAAAACAGCTAATGAATAATAATGACGAGGAGGATGCGATTGCATATTCTGCGTTTTATTAAAATGATTTTACCTCCTTGTCACACTCTTTACGTTTGTTATTCCGTTTCATTTACTAATTAGTGAATGAATTTAAATTACGAACACAACAAATGTTAGCAAACAGATTTCGCGGGGTGAAACGAACGGAGATTTGATGTCTGGTTAATGGATTATCTTTGTATTAGATATTATACAGTTATACTGTTATACAAAAAAGTGGTCAGCTTCATAATATAACAATTCTTCAAATGGAAGCAATATTTTTGTATCGATACACTATCCAGTGTATTATAGAGATCAGTAATGCAAAATCGTAGCATAATCCTCAACGCGTCATTGTAAACACTAAACAAATATTCCTATGCCTGAACTTTTGCGTTGACAGGCAAATCTTTCAACGCAACGCCCAACGCGGCATTGTAAATCAGCCATTATGGGTTTCATTACAATTTGCACACTTTATATTGATTGAGTCATAATTCTTGGTTTCATGATTTTGGGAACAGTTAGCACAATGTGTTTTTATGTGACAATTTTTCTCTCCATGCCCGTACATTTGGCAGTAACATTGAGTCATTTTGTTTCTCTGCCTTCGGGCAAAGTCCCATTTGACTTGGGTTTTAAAAATTGAACGAAATTGTTTCTTTAGTTCAATTAATTTTATGGAACCACAGTCAAGATAGATTAGGTAAAAATATCTGTGAAACTATCGCACGTTTTTTTTATCATTTTAATGTTAAGGCATTTGAGACCGAGAGAAATTAGTTCTTTTTTAAGTTCATCAACGTTAATTTCATGTAAACCATAGAGCATGACTTTAAAAGATCTAATTGATGGTAAATCATGGGTGAAAAATTGCCAGTTTTTAGACATTAGAGCAGCACAGAGTTAGTTTGCTATGAGTTTCAAGATTTTCACAATTAATTTTAATGCCAATCGACATTTTCTTTACACTATAAAGTTCCAATTTAAGTTCATGGAGTAAGGCATGGACATTCTCACTCGTTTTTTGCAACACGCACACCGAGGGAATTTTAGATTTTTTTTTTGATTCAGTTGGTTTATCAACAACTTTATCCACTTCGATATCAATGTCTGTATCTGGATGTGTTTGTAAGGGTATCCAACGATTGTGCTCTATAGAGCTCAGTTTTTGATTTTTATTAAGTGAAGACATGATGTCTTCACCATTTGGAGAGCGAGATCTCTTAGAAATTTTTATTTTATTTGTATAATACCGCACAGAATAGAAAAGACGTCTGATGTAGTCAACTAGGTGATTGGTACACGATGCAATTGAGTAGTGTTCCGGTTAGAACTAAAAACATTCTTCTCAATGTCTCTTCCATATATTGCCCTCCGCGTTGCAAAATCGATAAAAGTGAATTTACGACATTGATAAAGTCGCTAAGCCCAAACTTAATTGTTGGTGGCGACTTTAATGCAAAGCACACCTTTTGGGCTTCAAGATGCATATCTCATAAGGGTCGAATGCTATATGAGGCAGGAATGGAAAATAATTGCGATTTTCCTTCGAGTGGAAAGCCAACTTACTGGCGAACTGATCCGTCAAAAATACCTGACTTAATCGATTTGTTTATGGTAAAAGGAATACCCTCTAACCGTATTGAAATTTCAGAAGGCCATGATCTCTTCTCAGATCATTCTGCCGTCATACTCAATGCGAGCGAAAGTCTTTTTAAAATTGAAAAACCACCCAGGTTAACAAACGGTAAAACCAACTGGGATGGATTTAAGAAAGATATCGATGACAGCGTTGAATTAAGGTTATTATTACAAACGTCTCTCGAACTTGAAGATGCAGTAATCTTTGTTGATAAGATACAAAAGGCAGCATGGAATAACACCTTATCAAAGGGAAATGCCGCGCTGCAAAGATATAAAATATCCACAAGAAATTAAAAATTTAGTAAAAGAGAAAAGAAAAGCACGCAAGAAATGGCAGCGAACCCTTGCTCCTTAAGAGGCCTCCGGACGAATTGTTGAGAAATATGAAAAATTGGCCTAATGGATTCCAAAGGATCTCAGCCACGGAACTATGTATTGCCAAAATTTAAATTGCATATGAAAGAATAATATTTAAGGTTCAAAATGGGTGGACTTAAATTTTTGATTTTGAATTTTGATTTTGTTTTATTTCAAAAATCCAGGGAGAGGTTTTGTAAAAATCACGTAAAACTGCCAAATGGATTCCTAAGGATTTTGAAATAGGAGAGGTGTACATATATAATAAGTATATCATTGTAACGTTAATGATTAGGGCTTCAATATGGGTGGAAAAGATTTTTGAGTTTCATCCTTATTTTTTGAAATATTTGCTTTTGGAAATGGACAAATTTTCTACTTTTCAATTGCGTTTTTAAGTAATAAGAAATTAACCAAATTTATTGAAAATTTCTCATAATGATGTAAGAGTTCTAATAAACTAAATCACTAAAATAAATTAGCGCAAAAACTTTAATTTTATTAGAAACTACCTTTTTTACACAGGTCTCTTTTCCAACAAAAAGTCGTTATTTTTAAATATTTCGAATTTTAAGTACATCTATTTGCCACATGATGGCTTTTCTTCGAAAATGAACATCATGTTGGATTTTGAGCTGTGATCGCCTTACCGAGATCTCTTAACAAAAATTAGTATTACATTTGGACGCATAGATGGCCACGAGCTTTTTTTCTTCATGAGAATACTATAGAATTTATATACAATGATACCACTATCGCAAGTGTACCTGTTGTTGTTGTTGGTTTTTGGGTATTTCATCTGTTTTTTTTCAATTAATGAAGGTTGCAAAGCAGTGGTGGTAGTTTTTTTGTCTTCATAGTTAGCTCCAACTTAAATTTTGCTTGCGTGTATGTACATCATCATCATCATCGTGTCCTGTAACCCCGGCTGGGGCATAGGGCGTCAACAAAACGTCTCCATCCTTCACGGTCTGCTGCAAGGTACTTTAGCTGTGGCCACGTCTTTCTCTGGGATTCTGCTTCCGCTAAGACAGTTGATTTCCATGTTGTTCTTGGTCTTCCAACCCGCCGTGCACCCTGAGGATTCCATTCAAAGGACTGCTTTGCAATTTCATTGTTTGGTTTCCTCAGTGTGTGACCAATCCAACGCCATTTACGCTTTCTTATGTCGACGTCCAGCCGCTCTTGACTTGTCCTGCGCCACAATTCCTCATTTGATATTATTTGTGGCCACCGAATCTTTAGGATATGGCGAAGACAGCGATTCACAAAAGCCTGCAATTTCTTCGAAATGATAGACGTGACTTTCCAGGTTTCACAAGCATATAACAGCACGGATTTGACATTGGATTCGAAGAATCTCAACTTAGTGCGTAAGGAGATTTGACTTGATTTCCAGATTGGGGACAGAGTACCGAAGGCAGCACGAGCTTTATTTATTCTACTTTTAACGTCCAGATCCGTACCACCGTTTGCAGAGACAATACTGCCAAGGTAGTTGAACTGTTCCACTACTTCAACTGGCGTCTCCTGTAGAATAATACGCTGCTGTGTGGAGCGGCCTGTGAGCATTATTTTTGTCTTTTTGCTGTTTATTCTTAGACCACTCGACTCTCCCCTCACTTGCAGTGTTTGGCACATCCCGTTCAGCCCACTGATGTTATTTGCCAGTAGACATATGTCATCGGCATAGTCTAAATGACTGAGCCTTTCGAACGGTCTCCATTGAATGCCCTGTCGCTCTGCTGTACCTACACTGGCCGTCAATACGTCGTCCATCGCCAGCAGGAAGAGAATTGGCGATAGAACATCCCCTTGTCTCACACCCTGTTGCACTACAAAGGAGTCGGATAGCTGCCCGTTGTGCAAAACAAAACACCTTGCGTTGTTGTAGGACTCTTTAATAATGGCAACTATTTTTGGTGGAATTCCTCTACCAAGCAACGATCTCCATATACATTCTCGGTTAACTCGATCAAAGGCTTTCTCAAAATCCACGAACATGAGGTAAAGCGGTGATTGAAATTCCATCGACTGCTCGAGGACGATACGCAGGGTGTTGATATGGTCGACACACGATCGACCACTGCGGAAGCCAGCTTGATGCCTCTTGAGTGTAGACTCGATTCTCTCCTTTATTCGCTCGAGAATGATGGTTGCCATTAGTTTTGGGAAAACGGACAAAACGGTGATACCACGCCAATTGTTGCAATTCTTTAAGTCACCTTTCTTTGGCAACTTAACAATCACACCATCCTTCCAATCCCTGGGATAGCTTTCGTTTTCCCAAATGTTTTTTATCAACGGATGTAAAATACTAGCCGCTGTTACGGGATCGGCTTTCAGGAACTCAGCTGGTATTCCGTCCAGTCCAGCTGCCTTGTTGTTTTTGAGGAGATTTATTGATGTCTGGATTTCCGATTCTGACGGGGGTTCGATGTCAATACCCCTATAGGACCTGCGCATCTCGTTTAGTTGGGGCACTTCAGCACTCTGCTCAACTGAATCCTCATTTAGCAGGGCACAAAAATGGTCCTTCCATCTACGAAGCTGATCCTCAATTGATACCAAAAGTGTGCCATCCACATCCATTACAGGATGATTGGTGTTGCTTTTTTTCCCGATAACATCTTTGGCTATTTGGTACAATTCCCGGATATCTCCTCTTCTGGCAGCGATTTCCGCATTATCTGCGAGTCCATCTACCTTCACCCTCTTGTCACGTCTCACACAGCGATAGACCATTTTATGTGCAATGCGGTACTCTCTTCGCAAGTCAGCCTTTCGTTGAACATCTGCTTCAGCATTTATTTGGATTTTCAACGATTTGCGAAGTTCGATCTTATCCCAGGTGTCTTGGGATATCCAAGAGTCTCTACGTCTCGTTCGTTTGGGTACAGTTTCGGATCCAGCCTCCATAAAAACACTTTTAATTTCACCCCACATCTCATCAATTGTTGAATTCTGGATTCCGTTTAATGACGAGGCTCTGTCGTTAAGGGTGGTGACATAGTTTCGACATATGTTGGGGTCATTTAAAGCATTCGTAATGAATTTTGAGCTCCTTGCTGCATCCTGCGCTGGTTTTTGTACGGCAGCGGTTCGTAGTTTGAGACTCATCAGAACCAAATGGTGGTCGCTTCCCACATCGGCATTTCTTATACTCCGGACATCACACATAGACTTCCTCCATCGCTGCTGAATCATGATATGATCAATTTGGTTTTCGGTTTGACCATCCGGATGCACCCAGGTAATTTTGTTGCACGTCTTATGCTTAAATACAGTCCCACCTATCACAAGACGATTCGCGTTACAAAAGTCGACAAGCAAGTCACCATTTTCATTCCGTGACCCCAAGCCATTTCTTCCCATCACGCGTTCCAGTCCGTAATTGTCTGAACCGACTTGGGCATTGAGGTCTCCCATAACGACTATGATGTCGGCTTTCGGAACACTACTGTAAACCGAGTTAAGATGAGTGTAGAACGCGGTTTTGTCTTCCTCGGTCGCTTCATTTGTGGGGGCGTAGCACTGAATAATTGTGACGTTACGAATTTTTGAACGAAACCTTGCTGTCATTAATCTCGCAGAAATGGGCGCCCAGGAGATCAAACTACGCCTCGCTTCTTCGTTCAACATAATTCCGACACCATGCAGTCTTTGGCCACCCTCTCTTTCATCTTCCCCGGAATACAGCATTCTCGTCTGTCCAGTGTCTGATCTGTATTCAGCTCTTCCTCTCCACTTAGTTTCGCTTATGCCCAGGATACTGATGTTTAGACGAAGCATTTCACGCTCAACCTGCTCGTATCTACCATCGCTGTACAAGGATCGAACGTTCCATGCTCCGATTTTCGTACGTATGCGGTAGCCAAAAGTAACATTTGCGCTTCTTGAAAGACTTCTTCTATTTGTCAACGATTCACTTATTATTATGGCGTCTTGATTGACGCTCATACATGAAAGATGCCGCACCCCCAAATCCGATGTGCGGTTTACTGCAACCGAAGCTACAGAAGGATTTTCTATAAAAAGATTACCTCTTGGGGACTCATTTCCATTTGTTGTCATAATTCATGTATTTGCTTATATCCTTCCACCATGGTGTTTTCCGAGATATGATTAATAACATACATAAGCTCAGATTTGACAGGCACACCCGCCTTTTGTATGGTCAAACACATAACTGCTCGAGGCCGCCCACTATGGGAAAACAGACGCCTTTTGTAGCCGCCCAATATGGGTTACAGACGCTACCTGCTGCTGCCGTTGGCCTTTTACCAAAAAAAGCTCCTCCGCCACCAGACTATCATGCCGTTGACCGCTACCTGCAGTTCATCCGTCTTAAGGGGGCTTTTAACCATCCCAAGGACAAGTTTGTGCCCTGACCAGCAACGCTGGGTTGTCTGCTTATCCCGGCATCCATTCGGTCCCCCTGCACGTTAGCGTTACCCACTACGTGTATGTACACTTCAGATATATTTATTTCATTCTTGTCGATCTTGGCAAGAATTTTCGTTTTTAATTTTTGTACCACAAAATATATGTGAAGGTATGTAGGTTTGAATGAAAAATGTGTTCTTTGGAGGATTTCTCTGTTTTCACGTTTGGAGGTGGATGTCGAGAATAATGAATGTTCTGAAGCAATGGTAGACTTGGTGGCGGTTGTTTCTGTTTGCCATTTTTTGATCTCATTTATCCTTTTTTGTGCGCTTGCTCTCTGGGATATAGCTACATTGATTTCATAAATATAATCTCGATCTTCTAGTTATGACATAAGAATTTCGGTTTTTGGTGGTTTCGAGGATTTCTATACAGCATACAAATAATATGTAGGTGGTATGAAGGAATATTTTGTTTATTTAATGTTAAGAAATACAGATGAATAACATACCTAATTTGTTTAATTGCAAAAATAAACTTATCGAATCGAGGAGTATGTTCGCAAATAAATTTCATTCCTTTAAATCGAGTAAACTTATTGTAAAGTTAAAATGCTATTTTTTGCATATTTTGTTGAAAATAACAATGCAGCAATGTATAATGAATAATATTACGAAGTATATTTATCTCTTTCTATCTTTTTTAGAGTAGATAAACACAATAAAATTGAGATCAAAACTGAATTTTAAAATAATCTTTGACCCTACCAGTTCGGTTTTTCACTTAAATAAAGAAATTGAATTCCAAATAGTTGTACGAGTTTTTATTCGGTTGGTATTTAAAATAAAGTGACATTTTTCAAATTGGTGCCGAAACCCGGGAAGGAAAACGTGTTTTAGGGAAATGGACTTACAAGTGCGTGCGGGCTATCGTAGCCAAATAACTAAAATAGTTAAAGAAGCCACCGAATTTTTGCTCACTCCAGAAAATGGAAATTCTGGAGGAAGAATTATCCTCCTATTTACAAAGATTGCAAAACGCGCATGATAATCTTTGTGCTGTTAATAAAATCATCATCGAAAAAGAAATGGAGGATAAAAATCCAGAAAAAATTGCGGAGTACGAAGATGCGGCCATAGCAACAATGACTCGCCTTGAGGTAAGATTAGCCAAAGTAGCAGAGCGCAATAGCCCGAGTGCAAAGGCTATTCCAGATGAGTTCAGTTTGAATACAACGAGGTCAAATCATTTTAAATTGCCAAAGCTGCAATTAAAAACATTTTCTAGAGAATTCCAAGACTGGATACCCTTTTGGGAAAACTTTAAAGCAACAATACATGACAATAATTCTTTAACCGGTAGCGAAAAGTTTAACTACCTTCAATCCGTTTTAAAAGGAGAAGCTGCGAAATCGATAGCGGGGCTTACCCCTTCAGATTCTTGCTACGATGGTGCCATATCCCTGTTTACAAGAAGAATATGGGGACAATGAAAAACTTGTAGATCGCCTCATGCAACAGTTAATGACTCTTGCACCAGTACATAATAAAACAGATTCTTTCGCACTCCGTCAACTGTACAATATTGTCATCTCTTCTAGCCACTCACTAACGGCATTGGGCATTCCATCATCGCATTATTATATAATGTTGAAGTCAATTTTACTCAGATGTATGCCAAATGAACTTCGCATACAGTACCACCGTTTACAAAAATCGAAAGGAATAGATAATTGTAGATCTGGCACAGAAGGTGACTCTACTCTTTCATTTGATGGTGATAAGCAAGTAAAAAATATATTGCTCTTTCTCAAACAAGAAGTAGAATCAATTGAAAGATCCGCCGTAGGAAAAACTACAAAAACACAAGTATATAAACACACCGACATGTCTACAGCAGCTGGACTGCTCACTACCATACTCCCATGCATATTATGTAAATCAACTCAACATCCCACCGAAGAATGTATGTGTGATCGTCCGATTGCAGAGAAAAAGAATTTGCTAAATGTTTTCGGTGTACGCGTAAAGGACATACCTACGGTAAAATTCTGTCGAGTTAAAGTTTTATGAAAAAACTGCAAAAAAAATCACGCGACCGTCGTTTGTAATAAAACGAATACGAGCAAAGAACAAACCGAAAAGAAGCAAGCGGTAAATTTATTTGTAGCCAGTGAACCAAAGTCATTTAATGTATACCTACAAACTGCAAGAGTTCTTTTGCCTTCACCATCGTGTAATAAAAATTATTTGTTCGAGTAATAATCGACGGTGGGTCTCAGAAATCATACGTGACGCAGAGTATCGTTGACAAATTAAATTTAGAATTCGTTGAAAATATAACTCTATCAATTATTCCATTCGGTAACTCGGACTGTCCCTCCCCCAGAACCTTTAAATTAGTGAATCTTAACATTGAAAGTCAATTCGGTGCTAAAAACATACAACTACGTGCGGTTGTTGTGCCGGAAATTTGCTTTGATTGTATTATGTCCACAGAACCGATTAACTTTGATTTAAATTTAGCGGACTCTAATCCAAACAATTTCATGCAAGAAGAAGGCATCGGCTTGATGATAGGTGCAGATTATTATTGGGCTGTTCACGACAATAAAACAAGAAAGCTGAGTAGCACATTGGCGGCAGTTTCTACAATTTTTGGCTGGACCGTTCATGGCAAAACTTCGGTAAGTTCCTCTTCTCGTAACGCTGATTTAGAATCTTCTTCTGCTTTTGTGAGCATTGCAGTAGAAAAGATGTGGGATCTGGAGTCCATTGGGATTCAATCGGAAAAAGCTGAAATCGAAGACTTCACCGACAAGTACAAGGAGTGCTGTATTAGTATTAATGCCGAGAGATATGAGGCCCATATACCGTGGTGTTCAAACCAATCTATCGGGAACAACAAAGACGTAGCAATGCAGCGAATACAAGCACTCACTAAACGGCTTTCCAGAGATCCATAAAAATTTTTGGAATATGATAACGCTATGAAGGATTTTATTGCCGCTGGTTTTGCTGAGCTGGTTCCAGATAATCATGGTAAGAGAATTTATTATCTCCCACATCGCCCTGTATACCATCCAGATAAATCAACAACAAAACTTCGCATTGTTTTCGATGCCTCGTCCCATGCTGCAGGCACCTCTTCGCTCAACGACTGTATTTGGACGGGATCGAATCTACTCCCAGAAATTTTTAAAATTATATTGCGGTTTAGAGTGGGTAGGATTGCGATTGTAGCTGACATTGAGAAGGCTTTCCTTCAAATTGCTTTAGCAAAAGAAGATCCAGACAGTCATAGGTTTCTTTGGTATGAAAATAAATTAAATTCTATAGCTAGACCTTCACCTATAGTGGAGTATAGGATGACGAGGGTGACTTTTGGCGTCAGATGTAGTCCTTTTTTGCTGTCAGCCACAATTCAGAAGCATATAGGAAGAATGAGGCAAGAATATCCAGAGACGTGTGCTGTGTTGATGAATTCATTCTACGTTGATGATTTGGTGTGTAGTTTAGATAACGAATTGCAGACACAAAAGTTTTATAAAGAAGCCGTTGAAATTATGCAAAGGGCGCATATGAATTTACGAAAATGGGTTTGTAATGATGCTGGAGTTAGAAATGCGCTATCAATTGCAGAAGTAGATGCCGATCAGTTGGTTCTTGGCCTTAAATGGATTTTTTTTTTCTGATGAGATTTCTATTAATTTGAAAAAGGAGGTTTCCCAAGAAATGAAGTGCCCAACAAAAAGGAATGTTTTGAGGCTAATTGGAAGCATCTTCGATCCATTAGGGTATTTAGCTCCTGTCGTCATCCGTTTAAAAATCTTATTTCCGTCTTTGTGGCGTCTTAAGGTAGGATGGGGTGAAGCACTTTCCGTCGAATTTGTCACAGAATGGAATATTTGTCTGAAGAGGTTATCTGAGGTTGGAGAATTAACTTTACCTCGCTGGTTAGGAATAACTCCCAATTGTCGTTCAACTGTGGTACATATTTTCGCTGATGCCAGTCAAAAAGCATATGGAGCAGTGGCATACATTAGGACAGAGGATGAATTAGGTCAAGTAGATGTTCATTTTGTGTGTTCAAAGTCACGAGTAGCACCATGAACTAGAGGGATATCTGTGGATAAGTTTGAAGATGCTTCTGATTGGCGAAGTGGACCTGATTGGCTTAAGAAATCCGAAATCACCTGGCCTGAGAACCTGACTTTTAATGGAGATGCTGTCCTTCTGGCCGCTGCCGTGGAAGAAGATGATAACATTGCTACTCTAGACATTGATGAGGAACCGAAACCACTACTGCGAATTGAATCTTTCAGTTCATGGAAAAAGTTATTACGTGTAACAGCTTTAATTTTTAGGGCAGTTAATTTCATGCGTTCACAACGAGTTCCACATACATTTCTGACTGCATTAGAACTAGAAAATGCAACGAATTATTGGATAAAGTATTTACAAAACATTTATTTTTCCGATGAAATTAAAACTTTAAGACAAAACAAAACTATTAAAAAATCTTCTTCTCTTTTATCACTTAATCCTTTCTTAGATCAAGAGGGTTTTCTACGTGTTGGAAGCCGACTGCAGCAGTTAGAAGAATCGTTTGATGTCATAAACCCCATCATAATTCCGAGATCCAGTCGCATTACAAAGTTATTAGTTTTTTACATTCATGAGATGACCTTGCATGGTGGAGTAAATGCTGCTATGGTAAGACTACGAGAAAAATTCTGGTTAGTCGGAGGACATCAAGTTATCAAGACAGTTATACGGAGCTGCAAGCTGTGTAAAAAATTAAAAGGAAAACCTGGCTCCAATCCCTTCGCTCCATTGCCAGGAGAAAGGATGACAGCATCTAGACCATTTGAAACGGTAGGAGTTGATTTCGCAGGACCTCTCTACACAATGGTAAACGACATATCTGGTAAGGTTTATATAATGATTTTTACCTGTGCTGTTATTCGTGCTGTGCACTTAGAACTCGGTTCTAATTTAACAACCGAGAGTTGTCTTCTCGCCATTCGAAGATTTATTGCCAGAAGAGGTATCCCAAGGGTGATATATTAGTTTAGTTTAGTTTAGTTTATTTCATCAAACAAAGTTACAAGACTTCAGTGATTACTTGATAATAATATACAATATATTACAATACAATACAAAATAAAATAAATTAATAAAAATTAAATTTAAACATTTCCACCATTAAGGTTAGGTACTTAAAATTAATAGCAAGTTGTTTTTAAATGAGAATCTACTCAGACTAAAATCCATCATATCACAAACAGCATTGGCTTCTCTTAAACATCTAGACAATGGTTCATTGGCAGCATAATTTGTTCTGTGGAATGGAATTTCAAAAATCTGTCGGTTTCTGAGCATCCTCGCAGGGACATTGAAGTTAATTAAGGCCAAAATATCGGCACACTCAATATGATTTCCCAATACATCACGGATGAACATTACCTCAGAGAACTTTCTTCGAATGTTAAGAGGCAAGATTCCAAATAATTTGCACCTTGTCCCATAGGATGGCATATCTATGTCCAAGTTAAGCCTTTTCACTAAGACTGGTGTAAAATGTTTTTGAATTTTCTCAATTCTAAAAGAATGAACTTCATACAAAGGGTTCCAATAACAATAACAATAACAATATTCTAGGGTAGATCTAACAAATGCAAAAAACAGACATTTCAAAGCGTGAGGATCACTGAAATCTTTAGAATTACGCAAAATAAATCCCAACATTGAGTTACCTTTGGCAACTAAAAAGTCTATCAGTCATATTTATAAACTCTTTCTAACTTTAGACATCCGTCCAACTCCAAAAAGATATGAATAAACTTTTTTCACTGTTGTCCTAAAGCTGTCTCACTTGGACAACGGAATTAGTTGCCTAAGATTTGACTATCTTGGCATTTTATTTTAATTAAATAAATCATGTTTACAACTAATAAAAACTTTTACGAAACTGTCTAACTAGTCAACCGTCTAAGAAATCTAATAAGTAAGGCTGTATATGTTTTAAAAAATCAAGTTTTTGGTCAAAAATTACACCAAGGTCTTTTTTAAAGGTAACAGATGAAAGAAATGAATTATTTATTTTATAAACGAAGTTTATTGATGAACGTTTTCGACAAAACGTTAAACTTTGACATTTAGCAATATTCAAGTGTAAAGAGTTTATCAAACACCAATTAGATAATCTCTCGAGATCTTCTTGTAATAACATACAATCCTGTTCAGTCCTTATGCACCGAAAGACTTTCAAATCATCCGCATACATAAGGCACTTAGAATTAAGAAATGCGTTGGGAATGTCGTTAATAAATAGCAAGAAAAAAAGTGGACCAAGATGGCTGCCTTGTGGCACACCGGAGGTAACATTAATAGGGAAAGATAGAACGTTATTAATACGAACATACTGGGTACGACCTTTTAAGTAGGCCTTTATCCAGTTCAAGAAATTAGAGTGGAATCCTAACTTATTAAGCTTCATAATTAATATATCATGTCCAACCCTATCGAAAGCCTTGGAGAAGTCAGTATACACAACATCAAATTGATATTACTCCTGTCCCTGTAGTGAAGTCCCGTAAAAATTTCCGTACTGATTTATCTAACCACCAGAATCGATTAAAGTACATATAGGAGAGTCAGAAAAACTTGGATAGACATCACCGTTTTCTGGAGGGGGTTCTTTAGACTCCATTTTCCAAAATGACCGACAAATAGTAGTATAATTTGTATGGGAGAACGGAAAAATCTCCATAAAAACTAAACCACTAAACCGATTTTGATGAAATCATCAGACATGATAAAAAACAAGAAAAAACAAGATGAGAAGCCATTATCATTAATTTCCGCCCACTGCCACGCCCCCTTTTTTGAAAAATGTAATATATTCGTCAAAATTAATACAAATTCGGATGTTACTTTAGTTAACCTTATTAAAATATTTTTGTTTGGAATATAAGCTGAAAAAAGTTCCTACCACGCCTATTTTGTGGGCGTTTAATTTTTGTTACTTATGGAGTTCGTTTTAGTAAGATAAAATCTGAACCACTTCACTCAGTGTAATGAAATTTTTACATATGATAGCGAACAGTATAGGGATTGTATACAATTTTCACCCATTGACACGCCCACAAAAGCTCATCTTATCACTCTTCCTCATTAGCTGCCAAAAACCGAAGGAAATGATATCAATTAAGATGCTTTGTGAAGTTTCCTGATAGATATTGACTAAAGAAAATCTATTATTTTTGATTTTTAGTAAAAAAATTAAGAAATTATAAAAAATAAAATTACATATATTTGCACATCATTTGTATACACATTTTTCTCATACATTGCTCACCACATTTGCAATACTCTGAGCATGTCAAATACTTAAACT
Organism: Dasysyrphus tricinctus; assembly: GCA_963921185.1. Classification (NCBI taxonomy): domain Eukaryota; kingdom Metazoa; phylum Arthropoda; class Insecta; order Diptera; family Syrphidae; genus Dasysyrphus; species Dasysyrphus tricinctus. The sequence continues at coordinate 158,439,538 of OY992532.1, read as the reverse complement.
TACATTTAGACCTTTAATTTACAATTTTAATTAATAGTTCAGGGGGTCAATTCTCGACCTGTGAAACTGTGAAATGAAAACAAAAGTTATCATTTCATTTTCACAGAGTTTTATCATTTTATCACTTCACAAACACGTGCAAGGCGATTCCCGAACTCGTTACGAAAAACAGCTGTCAAAGTGAGTACTAAAAAGTTCTAACATGAAAAATGCTACCACTTGCTCATCGAAAAAGATGATTGTGACGTGATAGAAATACCAAGATAGCGAGTTGGGTGTATCAAATGGGCACAATTTGTCTTTGTTTATCATTTTTATTTTCACAAGTTTTCCCAGGTTTTCACAGAATGAAATGATTGTGATAAACGAATCATCATATAAAAACATTTTGGCATTTGTTTTCATTTTTTCACACTTCGAAAAATAACATTTGGCGTGAAGGCGTTATAATATTTATCACTTCACAGTTTCACAGATCGAGAATTAACCTCCAGAAGGCATTATGTTAAGGCACAGATCGCGGGCTTAAGCCCACCATTTTTGTATCTTTGGAGATGCCATAATCTGTCAGCTGCAGGCTTGAATCTGGAAAAGAGCTCTGTGATAGGCTTAAGTATTACCTTAAAACAAAAAAGCATCTTTGGATATGTCCATGTCTAATTGTTACTCTGATATATGTTTCTCTTTATGTAATGAATAACGAAGCTGATCGAATGTCTTACACTTTGCTGATGAATGTAAAACTTGAACAAGGTATTCCTCTACTCTGTCAAGTATTTCATCAGATAAAATAATATCTTCTGCAAATCGAAGAAGTAACGGTTCTGGCGATGCTTGAATTGCAGATGATTTTGTTCCCATCTTGCTTGTGGTATCACAACCCGGGGGTCAATTCTCGATCTGTGAAACTGTGAAATGAAAACAAAATTATCATTTCAGTTTTCACAGAGTTTTATCATTTTATCACTTCACAAACACGCGACAGGCGATTGCTGAACTCATTATGAAAAACAGCTGTCAAAATGAGTACTAAAAAGTACTAAAATGAAAAAAATCTACCACTTGCTCATAGAAAAAGATGATTGTTACGTCAGAGCAGGACCAAGATGGCGACTTGGGTGTATCAAATGAGAACAATTTGTTTCTGCTTATCATTTTTCTTTTCATAGGTTTTCGCAGAATGAATTGATTGTGATTTTTCACACTTCAAGAATAGCATTTGGCGTGAAGGGGTTATCATATTTATCACTTCACAGTTTCACGGATCGAGAACTCACCCCCTGTAAGGTGCCAGTTATAGCTATCATTGAAACTCATCATTGAAAATTTTAATGATTGTTTTTGAGATGTTTAGAAAGCAAAATCATTTATTATTTTGATGGACGATTAAAGCTCAAGACTTATATAATATTTCTAGCCAAAAAAAAAAAAAAAATTCAAATAGGTCCAACTTTACACGAAAATTGACTTTTAATTTTTTAATGATCATTGGTAAGGTAGTTCAATCATTGAAACAAGAAAAGTCTTTTTATGTGGAAATTTGGGCATATTTGAACAATTTTTTTGGCTAGAAATATTAATTAAGGCTTTATTTGTCTATCAAAATAATAAATGATTTTAATTCCTAAACGTCTCAAAATCAATCATCAAAATTTTCAATGATGAGTTTCAATGATAGCTATAACTGGCACCTAAGTATGTGGGCCTTAATTAAATTGTTGTAAAGTGCAGCTCCCAGTTGCTCCCCAAGTGTGTGAAGAAGCATACAGCGCATTTTATCACCCACTCTCACTTTGATCCACAATTCTTGCAATCCCTCACTGAATAGTTCAAATAAGGATGAGAACAACGATATCAGTGTCATTTGATAACACTATAAGGCATTTTATGCATGACTGGACGGCATTGAACAGTTGGATTATAATTCTGCTATCTGCTTCCTCCACAAAGGTTTGTAGGTCCGAGCACGTTTGAAGTTCTTTGTTATTGTTATTTATTATTAATGCATCCCCGCTATCATTGTCACCTGTGAGGGTTCCACTTAGAACTGGTAGTGAAGTCAGTCACTTTTGCCTTCTCAATGAAGCTAGAAGCAGCAGCTAGTTGGAGCATCTCTTTGTTTTTATCTGAAGACCTGAATCTATCCATCTGTCTAGGAATAGGCGTCTCCTGTTTGATATTTATTAGTTCGATTGGATCTAGAATTTTTCGTCTTTCTCTTTCACATTTGTTAAGTGAGTGGTCAATGTCAAAGTCAACTCGCTTAATTTTCTTGTTTTAATGCTTTTTTGTTTTAAGGGAATGCTTAAGCCTATCACAGAGTTATTTTCCATATTCAAGCCTGCAGTTTACAGATTATGGATTCTCCAAAGATGCAAATGGTGTGCTTATTAAATATCAATCAGAAAACTTCAAAAAGCACCTTAATTGATATCGTATCTTTCGGTTTTTAGAGTGATAAGATGGGCTTTTGTGGACGTGTCAATAGGCGGAATTGTATGCAATCATTCCCTATACTCTGTTCGCTATCATGTGTGAAAATTTCATTACACTGGGTGAAGTGGTTCAGATTTTATCTTACTAAATGAACTCCATATAAGTCAAAAAATAATAAACGCCCACAAAATAGGCGTGGTAGAAACTTTTTTCAGCTTAAATTAAAAAAATTAATGATAATGGCTTCTCATCTTGTTTTTTATCATGTCTGATGATTTCATCAAAATCGGTTTAGTGGTTTAGTTTTTATGGAGATTTTTCCGTTCTCCCATAAAAATTATACTACTATTTGTCGGCCATTTTGGAAAATGGCGTCTAAAAAACCCCCTCCAGAAAACGGTGATGTCTACCCAAGTTTTTCTGACTCTCCTATATGTACTTTAATCGATTCTGGTGGTTAGATAAATCATCTATATATATAAAAATGAATGTTTGTCTGTGTATGACCTATAGACTCGGGAACTACACGACAGATTGAGCTCAAATTTGTGGGTTACATCAGAAAAATGACTGGCAAGGTTTAAAATGTATTTTGAGACATTTTAAATTAGTGACGCTGCACTTTTATCATAAAAAAACAAAAAGTAATGTTTTGTATTTGAAAAAAAATTAATTTGAAAACAAGCTTTGTCGTTTATGTCAGTAAATAATATAAATACATACATAGCTTGAATAGTGATTGTGAAACACACGAAGAAAGAAGAACATTTCAATGTATGTAATTAAATAATGAAGTGAAGAGCAGTTGAATAGCACCATATAAATAACGTATGTACGATTGGTTTCCAAACTGCATAACAGTGCTAAATCCTTTGCAAATGAAAATTACGAAGAAAGCGCTTTTACTATGGGAAATGATCGTTTGACCTTCATAAACCATTTTTGACGCCGCCGTTCGTATAAGGATTAATAATAATGAAGGGTTGTCCATAAGGACAGGTTGAAATTAAAAGGGAATAAAACAAGCTGTGAGTGAGGTATGTATATGTATGAACGAAATTCTTTTTTATTTGAAAGGCCCAGGCACAAATACATTATGAACATACATATGTATATATGCCAATGCCATTAAGAATGGAACTTGGTCCGATGGAATGGAACAGAGAGATCCAAATTAAAATTAATTTGGTGCATGGATTTGGCTGAATTTTAGCAATGGATTGACTTACGCTAGCTTAATAGCATAGACTTACATCCATTTCACACATAGCCGGCAACCGGGTACCCGGTACCGGCTAACTGGTCATTTGGTTAAGGATCTTATGGAAGCTTTCACACATGCCGGAACCGGTTCATTTGTTGAAAACCGGGTAACCGATGCCGGCTAATCGGCTTCCGGGCATGTGTGAAATGGGCCTTAGTAGGCATGCTCTGGAAAACGCGTTCTCGGAGGGCTTCTCAGTTAATTTTATCTATCAAAAAGTGAGCAAGCGAATCCAATAATTGTTTCTTCAGTAATTTGACAACAACAAAATCCTGTTCAAGAGACTGAGGTTACTGAGGGCATTGAGATCTTATTTTCCTGAACATGCCTATTGTTTTATTTGTGTCAAACAATGACAAACTGAACTCAGCATCCAAGGAATCCTTCATACGTCCTTTTTCGCTTTGTAAAACTATTTGTCCAAGTGAGATTTAACAAGATTTATATCTAATCTTCTAGATTTACGAAATAAATATGTATGGTTAATCTTGGAGATTTAAAGAAGATTTGAAGTCAATCTTATAAATTGTCAGTTCAGTATTTGGTTGAAACGTAGAATTGACATTTTTTCCTATTTATGCTTTTGACAGTTAAATTCATGATTGAAAATCAGATCTTAATGAGACTAATTAAACAGAATTAAAATTAAAGACAGGCTTTACTTATAAAATAATATTTATTGATATTTTCTTTTGTGAATTTTGTTAGCAACTTAATATTGTCCACCCGTGCGAAGCCGGGGCGGGCCAGCTAGTAGATAATAAATACTGATTATAAAGGAATTTATTCAAAGTATCAATATTCTTTTGCAATATTCGATATTGCCTGTAAAGATCAGGATTATTATTAGACCTGCGAAATTGCTTATAAACCTTGTTTTTTTTTATTATTGAGATTAATTATTCTTTTATTAAACCACACTGGTTTTGACCCGCTTTTAATTTTTACTTTGGGAGTGTATAAAGCAATTGCATTATGCATAATCCCTAAAAATGCATCGTAACAATAATTAAAATTTGCATTCACAAATAATGCTTCCCAGTCGAATCCATTGATATAATAACTAATTGAGTTGAAATCAGTCTTAAGAAAATTGTAAATAAAGTTCGAATCATGAGAGGCAGGTGAAAAATACACATACAATTCTAAATGCAAACTGAATGCAATATGATGAATCGTGTTGGGAAAAAGAGAAACCATAGAGTTGTTTATACCAACGCACAAATCCGAATCAACAAAAACTAGGTTAGGTTAGGTTAGGTTAGGAGGGGCGTGCACAGCGCAAAGGCTGTTGCGTACACGGGGGCCTATTGGTCCATTGTGATCCCCTTACGAAAAGAAAGCAGAGATGCTCCTAAACTAATTATTCAAGTAGACTGGCTCATTTGCAAACCAGCCTGTGCTCTCTATGAATTTCCTCATATTTGCCATTGGGACCTGCGCTAGATCGTCCAGTTCTCCAACAAACCTGTTTCCGAAGTAACGGAGGCGATTTGTTTGGAGGTTTGGACAATCGCAGAGCAGGTGTTTAATGGTTTCTATTTCTTCTATATCCTGACAGCTCCTACAGAAGTCAGGTGCGAATACACCCAGTCTGGTGGCCATTGTGCCAATGGCGCAATGACCCGTTAGTACACCTATCAGGATTCTAAGGTTCTTTTTACTCAGCGATAGAATATACTGAGTTTCCTTTTCATTAATTCTAGGCCATAGACTTCTAGAGATAACGCAATCGTTCCTGGTAATCCAGGATTTATTGATTTGCTCTTTCGTAATTAGGTCTATTTTCGTTTTAACCACACCGATCGGGATGTCTAGTCCCGTATCTAATTGGTTACTACTGTTTCTTACTGATAATGACCCCTTCCTTGCCAGTTCATCTGCTATATCATTCCCTTCTATATTGCTATGTCCAGGAACCCAGCAGAGTTTGACTCGGTTAGTGTTGCAAATTTTATTCAGTATGTCTCGGCATTTTGTCACTGTTTTGGATCTTATAGTCTCACTGGCTATCGCTTTGATAGCGGCTTGGCTGTCCACGAAAAATGTGATCTCCGACGAGCTCAGTTTTTTCTTGTGCACCATTTCTGCCGCTTTTTCAATAGCATAAATCTCAGCCTGAAAGACGCTACATTCATCTGGGAGTTTATATGATTCTCTAATATTAAGGGCTTCACAGAACACCCCAGCTCCTGTTCCTTCTTCCATTTTTGACCCGTCAGTATAGAAGGGGATACCCTGTTCACTAATAAGTGAGTTGGGTTCCCAACCATGTCTTTCGGGTATTGAAATAGAGAAGTGTTTGTTAAAATCTATTTTCGGTGGTATGTAATCAGTCGTCACATCAAGTCCGACCACTGTGTCATACCTTTGTAAGATAGACCCATGACCATAGGTGCTGTGCTTCCAAGAGCCCAGTTCTTTGAGTCGAAGTGCGCTTTTGGCTGCTGTGCATCTAATGTGCTCGTCTAGGGCTGGAAGATTTAAAATAATTTCCAACCCTGCTTGTGGCGTAGACCTCTGTGCCCCCGTTATTCCTATACAGGCTAGTCTCTGTACCTTGTTCAGGTTTTTGAGATAGCTAACTTTTTCAACAGCCTTCCACCACACGATAGAACCATAGGTAAGTATGGGGCGAACAATCGCCGTGTACATCCACTGGATAACCTGCGGTCGCATACCCCAACGTGTACCGAAGGTTTTTTTGCATGTGTAGAAAGCGCCGAGTGCCCTTTTCATTCTTTCCTCTGTGTTTCTTTTCCATGTTAGCTTGGAATCAAGGATTACTCCAAGATATTTAGCTTCTTTGGAGAGTTTCAGAGGAATATCATTAAGCATAGGAGGAGTAAAGTCCCCTAATTTCTTTTTATTCGTGAACAGAACTAGTTCAGTTTTTGTAGGGTTAACCCCGAGACCGTTTTGTGCTGCCCAAGAAGATAGTTCTTTAAGTGCGGATTCCATAATATCTTTGATGGTGGTAAGATACTTACCCGATATCAAAATTACTATGTCGTCCGCATATGCCACAATTTTAATGCCCTGATTACTAAATCTTGTAAGAATTTTATTAACAACTAGGATCCAAAGGAGAGGTGAAATTACCCCTCCTTGTGGTGTGCCTCTTGTAACAGTTTTCTCAACGAAAGCATCTCCCATTCGGGAGTTTATGATTCTACCATTGAGCATGGTGTAAATCCAGTCCACAATGGCAGGCTCAACTCCGACCTCTTCCAGAGCAGATTTAATGGACTCCGTTTTTACGTTGTTAAACGCTCCCTCAATGTCCAAAAATGCTGCCAGGGTGTGTTCTTTGTGCTCGAGACTTTTCTCAATTTGTGAAACGACTTCATGCAACGCAGTCTCCACTGACTTACCTTTAAGGTAAGCGTGTTGGTAGCTGCACAAAATGTTTGGGTTGAGAAGGTCTCTAACATGCAGATCAATAATTCTCTCCAGTGTCTTGAGGAGGAACGAAGAGAGACTTATTGGTCTGTAATCTTTTGCGGTCGAGTGTGTCGGTTTTCCAGCTTTTGGAATAAAGACAACTTTAACCTCTCTCCAGCTGATAGGGACGTATCTAAGTTTAACACAACTTTTGAAGATTACCCTAAGCCATGGGGTGATTATCTGTAGAGCATGCTGAAGAAATGCCGGAATAATCCCGTCTGGTCCAGCTGATTTAAAAGGTTTGAACGAGTTTATTGCCCACATAATCTTCTGCTCTGTGATAACCTGATCCAATTCTGGTGCTGATTGTAGAGCTTCTAAGGAGTCTGGTTGTTTATAGCCTGAGTCCTCAGGGCTCTTACAGTCAGGAAAATGTGTTTCCATAAAGAGTTCAAGTGTTTCTTGGCTCGAGTTCGACCACGATCCGTCGGGATGCTTAATATATCCCGGAGTCGTGGGGTTATGGGCAAGGACCTTTCGAAGTCTCGCCGCCTCACTTGTGTTCTCAATGGATTCACAGTGTCTAGCCCATGAATCCTTTTTGGCCCTTCTTAACTCTTTGGTGTATGAGTTAAGTTCGGCTCTATATGAATTCCAATCTACTTCTAATTTGCTCAGTTTGGCTTTATTGAAAAGTTTTCTGACCCCTGTTCTTCGTTTCTTAAGTTCACTGTTCCACCATGGTGGGTTAGTGGGTTTAATGTTACGAGATATAGGGCAGTGTTTTTCAAAGGCCGTTCTCATTTCACTAGTTAGGTTTTGAACAACAGTGTCAATGGTTGAGGTGATCGAAAGCGTGTCTTCCTCAGGTGGGTCGATACGCTCGTTCAACCATTTTGTGTACTCTGTCCAATTTGTTCTAGTTGGGTTCCTAAAAGGTTTAGTATCATTTTGATTCCTGTCTAAAGAAAAGAGTATCCTAAAGTGATCCGAAAAGGATTCTTCAGGTGAGACTCTCCAGTTTCCTACAGAAATCTTATCATTATTACTCATGAGAGTGAGATCAAGAATTTCTTCCCTGTTTTTATTCCGAAATGTTGGGTGATTACCCTTATTACATAACATGAGGTTAGAACAGAGAATGTATTCAAAAATTGAATCACCCCTTTTGTTGATGTCCTTACCGCCCCATTGAGTGTGGTGTGCGTTGGCATCACAGCCCATCACCAAAGGTGTCCCTCGTGCTGTGGTGTAACCCACAAGGTCGCGGACCGTTTTTGATGGTGGGTCTTCTTCCTCGTACGGCATGTACGTTGATGCCAAGACGAAGTTGCCTTCCTTGGTCTCAACGCTGATTGCCACATTGTCTCTGTTACTGTACCTAGATAAAAAGAAAGCATTAATTGATTTTTTCACTAGAATACAACTTCTTATTTCACCTTCAGACGTGGAGTGGAACAGGTTATAGTTTTTTGACCTCAATCCTTGTACCTGATTCTTACGAATCCAAGGTTCTTGGATTAAGGCCACATCCACGGCCTCTTGAGACATGAAGAGCATCAGGTCGTGCGTTGCTGCTATTGCGTGATGCAAATTAATTTGCACCACCAGCAGCTTTTGACTCCCCTTTGCCATCATGCCTCCTTACCCTTACGGTTCCGAGACCGTATCTCAACACGTCCCTTTTCTCTTTGAGGAGAAGGTCAGATGTCTTGTCAATTATGAACAAGAGGTCCTTCCCTTCCCCGCTGAAACTTTTCCTGGAATGCAGGAGCTTCCATTCGAGTATGGAGAACTCCTTATTCTGTTTCGCCAGCAGTTTAATTATGGATGAGTCCTCGTGCGTTGCAGGAGGAGGAATCCATATATTAACCTGCTGTCGAAGCGGAATAGATGTGACGGGAAGAATTCCGAGAGAAGCCCCCTCCCACAGTTCGCCAATATTGGCGATTGTTTGAGTGAGAAACTCCCGGGATTTCTGGTCCCCACAGCAAACCACTTTTACTCCTTTCCGCCATCCAGCCCCATCAAAGGTGTAGTCGTCAGAACTATCATTCTCTGATGTCGCCATCATAGCTTTGAGGATTTCATTCTCCACAAGTAACCAATTTTTTGCCGTGATTTTCCCATCCGGGTCGTCTCGACTTATTATGGCCACCTGCAGATCGATCGGGGTGGTGTCAAAACTATTGGTTTTAAGCTTTTTAGAACCATCAGTCTTGGTTGCCTCCTCCGATCTTGCTCTCTTAGTTGAACCTGGCTTCGTTCCAGAAGAGTTGCCTACCTGTGCTATCTCATTCCTTTTCAGGTTTGATGTAGCGTTGGTCTGCTGTTTCTTACTGGAGGTCGCCAGATTCGAATTTGAGCCAGTACGAGCAGTAGAGTTGTTGCTAGCCTGTTCGCGGTTTATCTTTTTAGGGATAGACCTAGATGTGGCAGCAATTACTTTTCCGCTGTCTGGCTTTTTAGCGTTCAATTGTGGTTGGGAGGAAACAGTGGGTGTAGTGGCGGTCGTTGCCAACTGACGTTCATAGTTCTTCACCAACTTTCTATGCTTTTTCAAAAGGGCCTTGTCTCTCGCACTGAGAGTGTTTGGATCCTTTTTCTCGGTAGCACTCACGAATCTTTTAGAGGATCTGTAGTTACTGCGTTGCCTCGAAACTTTGAGGGGTGCAGTAGGCTTCAGCGTTGTCTCTTCTTGACTCGAGTCTTGCAACAGCTCATCCTCGGTTTGACTTCCTATAGAGGGAGGTCTGTTCAAGGTTTCCCTACTGTCAATAGCCAAGCTATCTAGAGCAGGAAGAAGAGATGTTGCAAGGTTGAGCGCATTTGGTTGTCTAGTTAAGACGGGTTTGGTCGGTTCCTTGTATACATTTTTTGTCACTGGCGACTTGGCCTCTTGCGAAGCCAAGCCCTCGCCGACAGCCGTGACCTCTGCCGACACTTGAGCGTATATCCCCGCTCGGATTTCTTTGCTTTGTATACTTTCCATTATATTCCATTAATATTTGTTTGGATGAACATCCCTGTTTTTTATTTGGTTTTTCTTAGTTGTATGCCCCTACAGCTGGATTGCTGGAGGGTCATAACGTAAGCCCCCTCGCCAACGTCAAGGCGAAAACCACGAGGGGGAACAAAAACTAAATCAAGCACATTATTAAAAGAATTATGAAAATAATTAATTTGTCATAGATCAAATTGTGCGAACACACAACTTCACAATCATGATTAAATATTACATTAAAAGGAACAAGTATTTTCTCCTCAGGATCGTAAATCCATTTAACATTTGGCAAATTAAAATCACCTACAATAATAACTTTTTGATCATCTCTACAATTTTTAAAAATTGAACTACAATTATGAATGTGAGCTTTATATAAATCAAATGAACTACTTGGTGGAATGTAAGATACAATGAGAAAAATTTCATTAAAACAATCAAGTTTGATGTTTAGTACTAATTGGTCGACATCGAGAGCAGCAACTGGTGACGGCAAAACAACTTTAGTGCAATGAAATTTATGTCGTTTTTCATTGTTGAAAAGATTTGATCTTTTTGCGAAAAGATTTGCATTTATTCTACTTTTTCATGTTTTATTCAAAAAAAGATGAGATCTGAAGAAGAAAGATGCGATCTTTCTAGTTTGGGAGATTTGGTCTGCATTCACTAATACATGCAAACACTTTCCTTTCAAACAGCAAATCGCAGTTGGGCATTTTTTTGTTTGGCATTATTTCTGTACGACATCTTACGTGATGTTTATTTGTATGCGTGTATGTGTGCTATGTGTATAATTGAATCTACTCAAAAGTACGCCCAGATGTTTCATTCAAGACAGCAATTCTTGATTTTAAAATCAAATCTTTCAGATTTCAATGAAAAACGACATTAGTGTGCACAGCAGCAATTACCCCTCCTCCTCTCTCACAATCAAGCAATTCATAATTTCGATCTTTACGAAAAACAGCATACTGATTATCATTAAACATCTCGGCATTGTAGTGATTATCGTTAAGCCAAGTTTCTGTGAGAACGATTATATCGTATTGGGAAGATGAAGAAAAGAGAAGTACTTGTTGCAATTTAGTGCGAAGTCCCCCACAATTTTGATAATAGATAGATAGATAGATAGATAGATAACTTCTTTATTTCATCAACAAATTTAACATAGTGTTTTCTTAAGAATAAGGACATGGCAATCCTGCCGTCTGCCTGAATTTTTTTTGATAATACAAAAGAAAGTCATTGGAGGAAGAGCAAGAATTAGCTTTCAATTGATAATGATCTTTAGCTTTAAGCGTTGTTGATGTTGACACTGATGATGGTGATGGTGGGTGTTTTTGTGAGCGTAACGATAGAGAGAGAAATGCATTTTTGGAGATCGATGCTCTGGTAGACGGCAGTGATAATGACGATGATGATGAAGGGTATGATAGTCAGTTAAGAGGTAGTGGCTGCGAGGGGGACTGTTGGGTGGCTGTTGGAGTAGGTATTGTTGGTGCTGGTGGTGGTGGAGGTGGTGTCAGTGATGATGATGGTGATAATGATGATGGTGGTTGTATTGGCGATGTTTGGTGATAGACAAATTTTTTTATTTGGACAAAGCATGGCCATACAGAGGGATGCATAACAACAGAGATCTTCGAAGATGGAACACTCAGTTTAAATGTCACAAATTTATAATTATTTAAATCAGAGTCTTTCTTGACTAACATATAACATTTAAATTGGTTAATTGGGATGTCTGTTTTTATGGAGATATGATTTATTATATCTTCGGGTTTAGTGTTTTTGCTGAATTTAGACAAATGAAGCCACTTGTAATGAGGCAACTCACCAAGAGAAGACGTAGTATCAGTGCCGATTATTTTCATTTGCTTAGAAGGTTTTTTACACGTTTTACTGGTTTCCACTGCGTATTGTTTTCAGTCAAGGGAATTAAGAAATTATTGCTTTCAGATTGAGTAGGTTTAGCAATATTTTCAGATTGTGATAATTTGTTACTTTCTTGAGATAAGGAAGTTGGATTTTTTGTTGAATTGAGAATAATCTCTACATTGCGGCAAGCGGCAGATGACAGCGGATCATTTCTCTGAGAGTTATTAACTATTTCATCCACGTCAGTGTCTCTTACATTGATTTCAGAACTTTTTTTCGCCGTTTTACGTGGAGGAGAGTTATTATTTATCAACGATTTGAGAACAGCGAGATCACTTTTAATCTCATTTACACTATTTGAGAGCTCGTGAAAACTGTTTAAGAATGTGATAAGGTTAATACTGGCACAAGAGCTGCACTTCCAATATAAATTGTGATTTGATAATGATTTATATTCATCATCGGATAATTCAACACAATTTTTGTGAAAATGACGACCACAAAAATATGCGCACTCAACGGAATCAATATTTTTGGAACGTTTTATGATAAGATTGCATTTAGCACAAGTCTTAGACATTTTGATTTGAGAAAATCTACAACCGACTGCGAGAGAAGTTAGTCGAAGACTCAGACAACGCGAAAACTTTCAAACGAGCTTCAAAAGATCTTGCTTGTTTAGGCAATATTTTGGACAGCGAGATATTTTACGGGTTCCTGAGCAATCGTTCAATTATGTGGCGTTTTAGTATAGAGAGAGCACCCTGGTGGGGTGGATTCTGGGAAAGGCTCGTCAAGAGCGTTAAAGACGTCTTAAAAGTCACGATTTGGAAAGCGAAAATTAACAATGACGAACTAACCACTTTACTTGCAGAAGCAGAACTTGTCATCAACATGCGCCCATTGACATATATTAGCGATGATCTATTAGACTTAACCCCTTTAACACCAAATAATTTTCTTGCAGGCTACCATGGCAAATCTACAGAAAAGGAATAATTGGTTGACGATATCGAACTTCGAAAGAAGTGGAACTCAAGGACCCATCACATATCTTTTTTGTACAAAAGATGGAAAATTGAATATCTTCGCCTCTTAAGATCTGCTCATCATACAAAATCAACACCTTCAAATGAAGTTAAAGTGGGAGATGTCGTTCTTGTTCATGATAATGCAAAAGCCCGGTTGCACTGGAAGATGGCAGTGGTGGAAGTGATTTTTCCCGGAAGAGAACAAGGTTCGAGCAGCTGAAGTTCGGTTTGCAGATGGCACAAAAATGAGACGAGCAATCCAGCTCTTATATCCCCTGGAAATCCATATTTTGGGGCGCCCGGAGGATGCAGGGCCGTAGCTACGGTAGGGCATTGTGGGGCAATGCCCTACCTTAAAATAATTATGCCCTACCTCTGTTTTGCAATTCTCGAATTTCAAATGTTCATATCTCGATTTGCAAAATATTAAATTTTTTAAAAATATATGATGATTTTCTTGTATTTAAAAAATCTTCCGATCATAAAAGAAAAAATCTATCTTTCATTGTTCGTTTGGAAAATAGTTTCTAGACTTTTCTCTTTGTTAACCCTCATTTACCCTACTGAAATCTCGAATTTTAGAAAATCACGTTGTTTATAGATTTTAAATTAAATTTAATTTATATAGTATTTTTTGTATATCTTTAAGGCTTACCATCTAAGCTGGGGCAGATAATTGAAAAACCCCAAATTGAGAGTAATTGCCTGGCAGCCCTTTGCCTTGACCACTTTTCGACAGGCAACCTATGCGAAAATTGTTTTTTAAGCACTGCCTACAAAACTGTATACTGCTCATCTAGGGCCTATTTCAGCGCTACTACAACAGAGCTACATCAGCTACATCAACTACATCGTACACCTAAATCCTACAACTACATCCGTTAAATTTGTCTGATTCAAACATACAACAGGAGTTATGAAATAAAAGGCAACAAATTTTAAGAAATTATAAATGTAACTGGTGTAATTGTAAGATGAAGTTGTAAAATTTAGTTGATGTAATTGATGTAGTAGCGCAGAAATAGGCCCCTGGTATCTTTCTGAAGGTAGGTAGGATCCACGGCGGGATCCTTGACTATAATAACAAATATGTCCTAATAGTCCAGTCAATTTGTGCTCAAAATGGCTCTTTGCGAGCAAATTGCGGGGTAGTTTTGAATTGTTCCCTCCCTTATGTGTTCGGGGGTGCTGAATCCGAATTCGAGGTTTTCGAACAAAATTTCGTGACGCAACATGGGAAAAAATGCAAAAAATGATGTAAAAATGCATTTCTTTGGGAGCTTGTTTTACATTTGGCTCGTGAATTCATGAATTACATCAAAGCACAATTGTTTTTTTCTGCAACAACCCATTTGGACTGAAGCTCTTGTTGAAAAATTACGTGTTTTTATTGTTTCCGAGAACACTAATTTACTTCTTTGCGTGACAAAATTTGATTTTGTCTTTAACATGAACCAAGATATACTTTTCTGGTGGTCTTTGATACGTTGATGAGTTCGAATTTAGCTGTAGCACATCTCGTTTTCGAGATAGTGGAAGTCGCTTAGCGTCAAATTTCGAGATGATTTGTTTTTGCCGGACAAAAGCACCAGGCCTCTCACGCAGATTTCTTGCCTCGTCCGAAAAATGAAGATGTTGTATCGCAACCCGTAAAACTGTGAAATACGGGGAGGCCAAGGATTTTTATACGCCCACTTTCTCGTTAAAAGCATTGATGTCTAGATAATTAAATGATCTGCCCGTACCAAAGGCAACAGAAATCTTCAAATTTGTGCACAAGTTCATCAGGTGATGGAACTTGCCAATGAGGATTACCACCACGTTCGTGTCAACAGTACGAACCATACACCTACTACAGCCATTCTTCATTATGTTCGAAAACAGTCAGAGGCAAAGAATCATCGTGTAATAGGGGACATGGTCTCATAAAAGGTAACATTACGGTTATGAAATAGTTTGGGCTAGCCGTACGTCACGTCAGTTTTTGCACTTCTGTGTGTTTAAATGAAGTTTGTTTTTTATTTATACTTTTTCTTGGGCTCTTAGGGGGGGGAGGGGTGTCATGACTCCCCATTTCCCTCCTTGAATAAGTTTAGTCAGATACATTTTCAACTTGTGTATGTATATTATCCGACCCTAAATATAATATATGATTGTCTTGGAGCAAGGGGGTCATGACCCCCATGCCCCCTTGGTAAATTTGCAAACTTTAACATTTGAAAAGTATGTGGTTGTATTCCCTGACCCCAAAAATGTATACCTAGACACCAAGTTTGGGGTCCTAAGTGATTTAGAAGCCGAGATATTAATAATATACCTGAATGTCAAAATGGCGGCTATAAAATCCAAGATGGCTGACCGCCGAGATGGGTCCTACCCTAAATCTCAAGCTATGGACCTAAGTAGTACCTAAAAAAATTTGGTGCTTTTGTCCGGCAAAAACAGATTTTCTTGCTAAGCGACCCTACTAAGATATACGAATCTACAAAAAATTGCGTTTTTATGCAAATTTGGGGCTATATTATTTCTCGAGGTAATTTTGTTCGAATTAATTTTTATGGTAATTCTGAAGTATGAACATTTTACTTCGAAATTCTTTTTGAATCTCCCAAATACCTAAATTCATCTTTGAGAAAACCTGCATTAGTTTTTAGGCTTTGTCTTTAAACTACGTTATTCGAAAATATGCTTACAATCCTCTCAATTTGTGCTTAAAAGAGGGCCCTTATTCACGAGCAATTTGTGGGGTAATTTAGATTTTTTTCCAGCCTTATGTTTTTGAAGGTGCTGTATCCGAATCTGAGGCTTGCGACAAAAATTTCGTGACGCAACATGCAAAAATTTGCAAAAAGTGGTACAAAAATTAATTTTCTTAGAGTTTATAAGCCTATATAATTCGAAAACTATTGGTAAATCACAAATAACATAGAAGTAAATTGAAAGTATATACAGTTTCGAACAAATTATTGTTGAAGGTTTTTTTTCTGCAACAATCCATTCCTAATTCTCTCTGAGACATCCTTATTTGAAATTTATGAATTAAGCGTATTTAAAAAATTATGTACTTTAAGACGAAGCCTAACAACTAATTAATTATTTTCTCAAAGATGAATGAAGGTATTTGGAAGATTCAAAAAGAATTTCGAATTAAAATGTTCTTCATACCATAGACATTAATTCGAAAAAATTACCCCGAGAAATAATAACCTCAAATGTTCATCAAAAACGCAGTTTTTTTCAATTCATGTTCATGTTAAAACAAAAATTCAAATTGTGTCACGCAAAGTAGTAAATTAGTGTTCTCTAGAGGATTTTCGGAAACAATAAAAACACGTCAATTTTCAACTAGAAAAAACCTAAAACAGAGATTTGTTGGAAATTTTGTATAACTTCCTTCAATTGTACTTTGATTTAATTTACAAATAAGTGAAAGCCAAAAGTAAAAAACTCGCAAAAAATGCATTTTTGAATCATTTTTGTTTTTCAAGTTGCGTAACCAAATTTTGTTCACAAGCCTCAGATTCGGATTCAGCACCCATTAAGGAGGGAACAAATCAAAACTAGCCCACAATTTGCATGGTAAAAATAAATAGCTCTAGGTTTTCGGTTCAAAGTGAACATAACCGAGGTAGCAGCTACTTAATGTACGTTTAGTTTTTTTGAGAAAATTGTCTTATTTTTGGTATATTTCAATATATTTAAGTATCAAGAAAATTTTTTAATTCTGCCCTACCTGTTTCCATCGCTGCCCTACCTTAAATTCGACTCTAGCTACGGCCCTGGGAGGATGTTGAAAATAACAATGCAGCAATGTATAATGAATAATATTACGAAGTATATTTATCTCTTTCTATCTTTGTTAGAGTATATAAACACAATAAAATTGAGATCAAAACTGAATTTTAAAATAATCTTTGACCCGACCAGTTCGGTTTTGTCACTTAAATAAATAAATTGAATTCCAAATAGTTGTACGAGTTTTTATTCGGTTGGTATTTAAAATAAAGTTACATTTTTCAAATATTTAAAGCATAAATAAGGATTCATTATTTCTATACATTCATGTTTTCTTCTATGAATTTTATATGCAAATGTTCCCGAAAATAGCGATATTTTCACTCTAAACGAATTTGCACCTCTTATATTTAGTAATTTATCATTTTCACTTGAATCATTACAATTTTCTAAAATTATAATCCTTGTTATATTATCATTCATTTCACACCTCAAAAAAAAAAATTACTGAAGTTATAAACCATTTGCGGAGAGCTTATTCGTGGTATTCCAAATCCTGTATTTGTACCTAGTTTGCAAAATTTTGGGTTGAGTAATGTTTAAAAATCGATATATGTATGAAAATCTTTTCAAATGACTAGATCTTACACAACTATGTTTAATTCCCTAGTAAGACCTATAGTAGAATATGGGAGCACAATATGGAACCCCTTTTATTTGACTTATTTGAAACAAGTTGAAACTGTTCAAAGAAAATTTACAAAATACCTTTTTTTTAAAATGAATGGTCCTCAAGTAGAATATAAAGTCAGACTTCAAATGTTAACATTTTTATCACTTGAAGAAAGAAGATTATGCACAGATGAAATTTTCTTGTACAAAATACTACATGGTGTGATAGACAACGCTAATATTCTCGAAAAGATTTGTTTTAACGTTCCGTACGCACGATACAGACATCAACATCCTTTTTTCTATCTTAGAAGAGCAAGAACAAATTTAATATATAAATCACCGTTATATAGAATTCAAAAAAATCATAATCAAATCTTTCATGATATTAACTTAGACGAGCTTAATGTTTTCAAATTAAGAGTTTCAGTAATCGATAAAATCATTTCAACTAGAACCACAACACTTAACTAAAAGTTAATTTCGCAAGCCTCAATAATAAAACAAACAACAAATTATTAAAAAACTAATCTAAGAAACTATTGAATTATGTAAATTTGTAATTTTTAGTAGAATGTTTAATTCACATTCAAGAATATTATACTTATTATACTTATCTTCTCTTTCTTTCAATTAGTATTAATTTTAATTATATATATGTACATTATAATGGTAGTATGTAATTGGACACATGTCTGTATATTATCATTTAAATTGAAATAAAAAAAATAAAAAATAAAATAAAATAAAATCCTGTGGTTAACCTAGCAATAAGTCTGATACACCAAAATAACCTGTTGTTAATCAAAATTATTACAAAATTCAAATTTTTAAAATCGTATTTAAAATGAAAAGATAATTGCAAATAGAGTGAAAGCGTGCTTTTAAACCTTTCGAAACCTCTCAATTACTCAAACGAAATGCAAATATAATTTTAGCACGCTTTGAAAATTTAATGTTTTTTTCAAATTTCTTCAGATATCTACATTATTTCTGAAAAAGTGAAAATCGAAGCAGTTTTTCTCGACTTATATCCAAATTAATACAGCTGGATCGACATTTTTTTGATTTTTTTTGCTAAGTCTTGAAAATGATCAAAATGCAACTTTGCTTGTAATTGATTAAAAATTGAAATTTATTTGGGAGCTTGTGAGCAATGCACATAAACATTCTCATATATGTACACTCAAATTTTAGTTTGGTTTTGCAAAATAGAATTTTGGAAAACTAAAATCATTTGGTGGGTGTGGTCAACAGATATGAACTACATAATTCACAGGTAGGAGGATTTATACAGGGTGTCCTGTAAATAATGGATAACCTTGTAACTGGTTGTAGCAAGCCTTATAAAAACAAATATTTTCCCAGTGGTTACTATGTTATGATGTTTTTTCCAAAAGTTGTTAAGAGGTACTACTTTCCTCAAATACCATGGATGAACAATTTTTAATATTTTTTTATTTTTGTAATATTCTAGAATAACTGTTGTAATAGATGGGTGGTAAAATTTAGTAGTAGTTATTGCATTTTTTTATTATAATTTTTTAAAATATTTTTTTTCAGTACAAAAATTTATTTTCACAAAAGTTTGAATACCTCTAATAAATTAAAATTGTATGAGAACATGAATGGCCAATTGCTTAAAAAAGTTGTCTATTTAATGTACTTTCCAAAATGGTATAACACATGCTTGTGTATTAATGAAATAACCAAGAAAATTTGTCAATCATCTAATAAAACAGCTTTTAACATTTTCGCAAAATGTCTATCAAAATGTGTTTCGTATTCGTTACCTTTTTTAATTGTTTCTTTTCTTTTCGTAAATGTCCAGACATAAAATGAAAAAACGACTGTGGTATTTTAAATTATAAGTACATAGGTATTTATATTTATTTGCAATTATTGATATTAAATTCTTATTCTTAAATCGCGACCATATTCTTTCTTCGCCGATGCGTTCGGGTTAAAAATCAAGATCATACTACCGCTTAACATAATGATTATACTAAAAGGAAAAGCATGAATATATACATACATACATCGTTAGGTTACAAGAAAATTAATATGAGGATAAGTAAAAAGAGTACATAAATATGATATAATTGGATAGTTTTTAGTACTTTACTTGTCAGCTTGACTTTCTATATGCCTTCTTTCTTACCGGCCTCCTCTGAAACACTCGTTTCTGAATTTTCCTCTGTGAGCAGGATGCAGATTTTCTGTATTGGTCGCTGTCGATAAAATGTTCTGCCTGTAATCTTATCGTAGTGCTTCGTTGTGACAACTCGAACTAGTTGATCATCACCTGGATGTACTGCAGTAATTCGGCCAATACACCAATGTGTCGGTGGCAAATTTTCATTTCTGATTGCCACGATATCACCAACTTTGACGTTTACCTCTGCCTTGCGCCACTTATTTCTTTGCTGTAAGGTTGTTAGGTATTCCTGGTACCAACGTTGCCATATTTCTTCAGTCCACCTTCGCACTAAGTTCCATTCTTTGATGCGATTTAATGGTAAATTCATGTATGTAGGTTCAGGTAGCGCTATAATTGGACCACCCGTAAGAAAATCGGCTGGGGTCAATGTCAACTTGTCGTCTGGATCGTCATATAAAGCCATTAATGGTCTGGAATTCAAGCAAGCCTCGATACGGATTAGCAAGGTGTTGAATTGTTCGTAATTCATAGTCTGATTACCAACCACTCGTACGATGTGCCTTTTTACTGACTTAACAGCAGCCTCCCATATCCCACCCTGATGTGGTGCTGCTGGCGGTATAAAATGCCATGTAGTGCCACGATGCGCCAACTGTTGCTTCACGTGCTCGTTCTGCCATGCTTCTAGGTCCTCTTGTAGTCGACGATTTGCACCCTGAAAATTTGTGCCGTTGTCTGAATGGAGTTGCTCACAAGGTCCTCGTCTACTGCTGAATCGTGCAAATGCGTTTAGGAATGCATCCGTTGATAAATCCGTTGCCAATTCAATATGAACCGCTTTTGTCGTCCGCCAAACATACGAAAATTGCCACGTACGTCTTGGTTGTTGTTCTCGACCGTTTCGCGCCTAAGCGAAGCAGGAAAGGACCACAAAAATCTACGCCTGAGATTAGAAATGGACGATGTCGAGTAACACGATGCTTCGGTAGATCACCCATTTATTGCTTTGCCACAGCACCTCGTTGTAAACGACAAGTCACACATTTGTGAATATATGATTTCACCAGCGTCCGGCCTCCTATGATCCAATGCGTTTGTCGAATGATCTGCAGCATCAACTGTACACCACCATGTAAAGTCTCTCGATGTACCTCCGAAACGATCATATATGCTAATTTGCCTTCTCTTGATAATATAATTGGAAACTTTTGATCCGCATCCAATGTCGCTCTTTTGATCCGGCCACCAACTCGCAAGATGTTATCTTTTTTTTTAACACTTAGGTAAGAGGCCTCCGGACAAAAGTTTGAACTCAGATTCGAAGATTTTTATATTCGAACAAAAAAAAACGAAAATAAAAAACCCACCCCTAAGAACATGTTTGATCTTCGAACAAACATCGTTCGAGTGGTACGCATACGACACATAAAGAAACAAAAAAAAGGTATTCGCGCACAGCGCACACAGCCAGCCTTTTTTTGTTTTTGTTCCCTTCCACTACTTACTCTTTGTCCATTGAACAAGAAAAAACAGTGCACAAACCAAACTGTACGATTTTTATTTTGTTCATTATTTAATTTTGGGTAGGCATAAGGTGCCACCTAAAAACAGAAATGTTTTATTCGAGGTACTGCCTCTTGCGAGGAACTGACAAATCCTCCAAGAGTATACTTTTCATGAAAAAGTGCTTCTCATTTAGCCGTTCGGAGTCGGCAAAAAACTGTAGGTCCCCTCCATTCCTGCCAACAAACACGCACACAGGAATGGTTGTGAGTTGTAACCCAGCAAACATTTCCCTTCAGAAATGATTTATAAATAATTCACAGAAGTGAAAGAAACCCTCATTTATGAATTCATTTATAAACCGGTTTGGATCAAATTTACTGGGTAGCATTACTTCGAATTCGAATCGTTTTTATGTTTCATTAATAATAGAGTAATTCTTCGTTTTAGTGAATGTAAATAGGACGCTTATATATTCATTTCACTGAACAATTCATGAATCTTTTTTGAATCATTTAAATGAGACAGATTTGATTCATTAATATGAATATAAATTGGGGTTTCCTAATTCAGTTTAGTGAATATAAATTGAATTATATTTAATTCATTATAATGATTCTTTAATAATCCGAATGTATACCATAGAACTGAATGTAAATATTATTTCAGTGTGGTTATACAAAATGCTAAAAAGACGTCAAGAAGACAAACAGTATCGTCGTCATCAAATTTCGATTGTTTAATTTACTTATGTACCTAACTCAAGAAAAAAAGAAAATATTTAATTATTTTTAAGTTTATTGATAGGTTGGTATACAAAAATGTATGTACTTTAGTCAAGAAATATGTAAATACTTAGTTATACGTAGGTAAGTTTATGGATTGGAAGCATGATCATTTTGAAGGTTTCCTAAGCGACCATTTAATTTATTTTTATTACTTTATATGTTTATTTGTTAATTTATTCTATTTATATTTTTTTTTCACTGCCACAATGGATATATATGTAGTTCCGTCCGTACAATAACAATACGCAAAATTGACTGAAAGTGACGAATTTCCTCTTTGCATAACTTTTGTTTCAGTTTTGGCGCGACTAGGTCCCGTTATGGCTTTTCAAAACAAAATGAAAGGGACATTCAGTTTATGTGAATAAAAATGGACGCACCCAAGATATACCTCTTTTGAGGATCGCTTGTGCGCGTTCACTTTTATTCATATCATATGAAGGAAATAAGAATCTCGATATTTTTTTACTATGAAAAAAATCAACACAAATCCCCTTCCCCGCGTATGAGGTAAAAGTGATGGGATATTTGAGTATATTCACATTTGATTCACTGAAGTGAGTGTTTCTCGAATATATATTCTTCATTTTCACTGAATGTTCAATGAACGTTCACAAAAATGTTTGCTGGGTAGTGACTTTGATGACGACGATACTGTTTGTCTTCTTGACGTCTTTTTAGCATTTTGTATAACCACACTGAAATAATATTTACATTCAGTTCTATGGTATACATTCGGATTATTAAAGAATCATTATAATGAATTAAATATAATTCAATTTATATTCACTAAACTGAATTAGGAAACCCCAATTTATATTCATATTAATGAATCAAATCTGTCTCATTTAAATGATTCAAGAAAGATTCATGAATTGTTCAGTGAAATGAATATATAAGCGTCCTATTTACATTCACTAAAACGAAGAATTACTCTATTATTAATGAAACATAAAAACGATTCGAATTCGAAGTAATGCTACCCAGTAAATTTGATCCAAACCGGTTTATAAATGAATTCATAAATGAGGGTTTCTTTCACTTCTGTGAATTATTTATAAATCATTTCTGAAGGGAAATGTTTGCTGGGTAGGCCCTGGTTCTCCACGAGCTGTTGCGCCACCCAATTTATTTTTATTTATTTGGGTTAAAGTGTTTGTAAATGTATTCGTTGGTTGGAAAGGGATATTACCTATATGTGATTTTTTGCTTTGGTGTGGTGGTGCGCGAAGCGCTATTTGTGAAGTTTTGTCTGTTTTATTTTTTCTCGTTTGGGAATAATAAATATGATAAGTTTTGATAGTATTTGTATATTGTATCTTCATTTCTTTTGTAGTTTTTGTTTTCTTATGAGGGTAGATAGATACAAACATTTCAAAGTATTTGTAGGTCATGCACTTATTGGAATGGGGGTAGTTTTTTTTAACTTGATCTTGAACTTGAATGATTTTAGATTTTAGGATATTGTTATGGCAGGTAAAGGATCAAGCAGGAAGACCGGAAGGAATTGATTATTTTAATTAATGGGTGTTTTTGTTTTGTGTGTGGTTTCAAGGTTTTTTCTTCTAGATATTGGAAGGTAAATAACAAAAGCGATTAGTTTAACAGAATAATTGTGTTTTTTTTATGATGAAAATGTAGGTACCTATTATTTGTTAAAAATTCACGAATTATAAATTATAAATACCTACTGCCTTCAAACCCAAAATATGTCGTTTCTTGAGGAAATGAATAACTATACAAAAATAGTAATGTTCCTAGTTAGATAGGTAGGTATGTATTTAAAATAAAATGCACGACTGGGTCGCACGTACATATGTAGGTACTTGCTCTTATGTTCAAGACACTGGGGGTTTAAGAAAATTGTATATAAAACATGAAAATTATGAGAGAAAAATGTAAAGAAGCATGAAATACGGCATTTAAATTAGCTAAAACAACTCCTTTGACAGTTTGAGGTGGAAAAAAGAATGCCATCTTAATTCTTGATTAAATATGGTATGGGAAAAAAAATTTAAGATCGTTGGAGCGATTTAAAAAAAAAATCATTTTTTATACATAATAAAATTCTTAAAACATTTTTAAGAACAAATTTTGGTATGCAAATTTTAAGTATATATTTAAGCGTATATACAAAAAATTGAAAAAAAATTGTCAACGCGTTTTTGAGATATCGAATTTTCAAAAAAAAAATTGAAACTTATTTTAAAAATTCAAAAACTTTTTTTTGAAAATTTTGATATGCAATATTATTAAATCTTATCTGACATTTGTACATAAAATTAAATTCATCTAAATCCTTTCAGCCGATAGCAAGAAAATTCAAAATAAAAAAGGACGTTCTATTAAGTTTAGTAATATGTAGTTGCTTAGTGTAAAATTTTTTAATTTTTGGTAGTAGATCATACTAATTTTAGTATATTAAAAAAGTTTAATCAAAATCGTAGGAGTCGTTTTCAAGCAAAAAAATATTTTCCTTTACGGTTTTTTTTACTTTTATATGGAAAGTACCGTTATTTTTTCATAAATGTAAACTTTTTTCTAAAAATATTTTAGAGAGTACTAAAAAACTCAAGTATCAAGTTTCAAAAGAATCGATCATGTCGTTTTTGAAATATTTGACTATCCAAAAAAAATTTCAAACATTTTTTAAAAACCCAAAATATATTTTTTTTTTCAATTTTTCGTACACAAAACTATTTATATTTTTTGGAAGCTTCTGTATAAGAAAAATAA
The DNA here is from genome assembly GCA_963921185.1 of Dasysyrphus tricinctus. NCBI lineage: Eukaryota > Metazoa > Arthropoda > Insecta > Diptera > Syrphidae > Dasysyrphus > Dasysyrphus tricinctus. The sequence continues at coordinate 158,414,943 of OY992532.1, read as the reverse complement.
TTGAAATCGATCGTACCGTTTTAAAGAAAATCAAAAATAAAAAAAAAATGGTTCCTTGGAAGGTACTATTAATAACCATTTTTGAAAAATGGTTTTCCACCGAAAAGAAGCCTTTACTAAAATATATGTATTGATTTTTTAAAAAAAAAAGTTGTCGAGCCGTTTTTGAGAAAAATACGATTATGTAAAATTGCTAAAAAAAATTGTATTGCTACATAATTGTATGTATTGTTATTTTTGATTCTAAAAAAAAATAAAAAAAATGTGTGGGCATAATCACCGAAAACCACCATGTACCAAGTTTGTAGAAAATCTATCGAGCCGTTTAGGCTGTAGACGAACAGACAGACAGGCAGAATTGTGCCACCCACTTTTTTGGTGTTCCCTATCATCGTTATATCATGTTTGATTGTTATCTCAAATTATTGTTTTGCACGAATCCAAAACTTGACTTATAGTACCTATAGCATTCGCAAATTAAATTAACCAAATCGCAAATAGGTTTAACCAAAACGCAAATAAGTTTCACCCAAGCACAAATAAATTTAATCCAAATGCAAATAGAATTAACCTAATCGCAATTCGATTTAAACAAAACGCAAATATAGTTAAACTATACGCAAATAAAATTAAACTATTAGCAAATCATTTTAACCAAAACGCAAATTGAATTAACCCCGGCTCAACTTGTTGTTCCAGATGTGTGGTGAAGGGAATAGTTCACCATAAGATTTTGACAAACCCCCGATTTCAAATCCAACTAGCTCTGCGCATTTTTCCAAAAACTTACCGACAAAATAAAAGGCCAATCCCTTTTTAACAATTATGGATTGTACCAAAATCCATTAGATCCAAAAAGTACAGCTGGAACAATAAAAGAAGCTAAGGTTAATTCGATTTGCGTTTTGGTTAAATCTATTTGCGCTTGGGTGAAACTCATTTGCGTTTAGGTTAAACCTATTTGCGATTTGGTTAATTTAATTTGCGAATGCTATATATCGCAAGTAAAAAGCAAATAGGTAGGTACCTACACGGTCAAAAATTTTGGGGTACTTTTTAATATTTGTATATATATGAATATATGAAAACACCAAAAATTTAATGAAATTTAATATTTGGCAAATATTAAAATTAAAAAGTTAGTTCAAAATATATTAAAATAATAAATATATTGCTTATTGATTATTTATTAAAACTGTACCAAAATCCATTAGATCCAAAAAGTACAGCTGGAACAATAAATGAAGCTAAGGTTAATTCTATTTGCGTTTGGGTTAAATCTATTTGCGCTTGGGTGAAACTCATTTGCGTTTAGGTTAAACCTATTTGCGATTTGGTTAATATAATTTGCGAATGCTATATATCGCAAGTAAAAAGCAAATAGGTAGGTACCTACACGGTCAAAAATTTTGGGGTACTTTTTAATATTTGTATATATATGAATATATGAAAACACCAAAAATTTAATGAAATTTAATATTTGGCAAATATTAAAATTAAAAAGTTAGTTCAAAATATATTAAAACTTGCTTATTGATTATTTATTAAAACTGCTATATTAATCCTCCTACCTGTGAATTATGTAGTTCATATCTGTTGACCACACCCACCAAATGATTTTAGTTTTCCAAAATTCTATTTTGCAAAATCAAACTAAAATTTGAGTGTACATATACGAGAATGTTTATGTGCATTGCTTACAAGCTCCCAAATAAATTTCAATTTATTAATCAATAACAAACAAAGTTGTATTTTGATCATTTTCAAGATTAAGCAAAAAAAATCAAAAAAATGTCGATCCAACTGCATTAATTTGGATATAAGTCGAGAAATACCGCTTCGATTTTCAGAAATAATATTTCTGAAGAAATTTGAAAAAATCTTAAATTTTTAAAGCGTGCTAAAATTATATTTGCATTTAGTTTGAGTAGTTGAGAGGTTTCGAAAGGTTTAAAAGCAAGCCATTCACTCCATTTACGGTAATCTTTCCATTTTAAAAACTTGTAGGTAGGTATCTTATAATAATTTTGATTATTAACAGGTTATTTTGGTGTATCAGACATATTTCTAGGTTAACCACATGATTTTAAATCGATTTTTGAACATTACTCAACCAAAAATTTTGCAAACTAGGTACAAATACCAGGATTTGGAATATAACGTATAAGCTCTCCGCAAATGGTTTATAACTTCAGTAATTCTTTTTTGAGGTAGGAAATGAATGATAATATAACAAGGATTATATTTTTAGAAAATTGTAATGATTCAAGTGAAAATGATAAATCAATATAAGAGGTGCAAATTCGTTTAGAGTGAAAATATCGCTATTTTCAGGGCGCATTTGCCTAGAAAACTAATAGAAAAAAATGAATGTATGGAAATAATGAATCTTTATTTGAGGCTGTGAGTGCAAAAGTGGTGTAACCCATTTTTTGGCATTTTTGATATTTTTGTCTCGTATTTTTTTATTTATGCATCAAAAATCATCAAAAGTCCTCAAAGCTAAAATTTTAATTTCTAAAATATCTAAGCTTTCCAAAAATATGACGTACACTCCTTGAATCTCAGTTAGTATTAAAAATCGATTCAAGACGAAAAATATGATAAAAAAGTGGGTTACTCCACTTTTGCACTCACAGCCTCATTTATGCTATGCTCAAACAAATAGCATTTTAACTTTACAGTAAGTTTACTCTATTTAAAGGAATGTTAAATACCTACATCATTTGCGAACATACTCCTCGACTCGGTAAGTTTATTTTTGCAATTAAACAAATAAGGTATGTTATTCTATTCATCTGTATTTCTTAAAATATTTTTTATTTCGGTACTGAATAAATAAATACATAAAATAAACAAAATATTCCTTCATACCACCTACATATTATTTTTATGCTGTATAGAAATCCTCGAAACCACCAAAAACCAAAATTCTTATGTCATTACTAGAAGATCGAGATTATATTTATGAATGTATATGCAAGAGTACACAAGCAAGCACACAAAAAAGGATAAATGAGAGCGAAAAATGGCAAAAAAAAACAACTGCCACCAAGTCTACCATTGCTTCAGAACATTCATTATTCTCCACATCCACCTCCAAACGTGAAAACAGAGAAATCCTCCAAAGAACAAATTTTTCCTTCAAACCTACATACCTTCACATATATTTTGTGGTACAAAAATTAAAAAAGCAAATTCTTGCCAAGATCGACAAGAATGAAATAAATATATCTGAAGTGTACACACACACAAGCAAAATTTAAGTTAGAGCTAACTATGAAGACAAAAAAACTACCACCACTGCTTTGCAGCCTTCATTAATTGCAAAAAAAAAAAAACAGATGAAATACCCAAAAACCAACAACAACAACAGGTACACTTGCGATAGTGGTATAATGTTGCATCTGGTTCGTGTTTGATTCAAAATCCAACATGATGTTCATTTTCAAAGAAAAGCCATCATGTGGCAAATAGATGTACTAAAAATTCGAAATATTTGAAAATAACGACTTTTTGTTGGAAAAGAGAGAAATTTGTCCATTTCCAAAAGCAAATATTTCAAAAAATAAGCATGAAACTCAAAAATCTTTTCCACCCATATTGAAGCCCTAATCATTAACGTTACAATGATATACTTATTATATATGTACACCTCTCCTATTTCAAAATCCTTAGGAATCCATTTGGCAGTTTTACGTGATTTTTACAAAACCTCTCCCTGGATTTTTGAAATAAAACAAAATCAAAATCCAAAATCAAAAATTTAAGTCCACCCATTTTGAACCTAAAATATTATTCTTTCATATGCAATTTAAATTTTGGCAATACATGGTTTCGTGGCTGAGATCCTTTGGAATCCATTAGGCCAATTTTCCATTTTTCTAAACAATTCGTCCGGAGGCCTCTTAAGCAAGATAAGAAGCAACCTAAGTACGACAAAACAACTGCTCTAAAAAATTAAAGAGAAAATAATCCCAAGGGAGAAAGCCAAAATCATTTTACATATTTTAAGTTGCTGAAAAGGAATTAAATAAGAATAAAATAAATAAATTAAATTGGGTGGCGCAACAGCTCGAGGAGAACCAAGGCCTAGTGACTTACAACTCACAACCATTCCTGTGTGCGTGTTTGTTGGGCAGGAATGGAGGGGACCTACAGTTTTTTGCCGAGTCCGAACGGCTAAATGAGAAGCACTTTTTCATGACAAGTATACTCTTGGAGGATTTGTCAGTTCCTCGCAAGAGGCAGTACCTCGAATAAAACATTTCTGTTTTTAGGTGGCACGGCTGGGAATCGAACCCACACCTTCGGCATGACAGTCCTACGCACTAACCATCAAGCCACGAGGTTCTACCAAAAATAAGAATAATGAAAATAATTAATTTTATAATAATTAGTGAAATGATTAAAAAAAGAAAAAACTAATTGATTGTAAAGTAAGAAAAATGAATAATAGAAATTAAATTTCGAGAAAATAAAAGCAAAATAATGAATTTTAAACTTGTTTTGGTGGCAACTCTGCATGACATTCATTTTTTGGTGCATTATCATTGTTGCTTTCTAAGTGCTTTCCATCGTGGGTTTCGGCATTGTATATAAATTCTATAGTAGTCTCATGAAGAAAAAAAGCTCGTGGCCATCTATGCGTCCAAATGTAATACTAATTTTTGTTAAGGGATCTCCGTAAGGCGATCACAGCGAACCTATCGACCAAATGTCTACCTACAAAATCGTGTTTCATGAGAATACTATATATTGGATATACAATGGTTTCGGTAGTTTGATCCATTCTGTTGTTTACAATTAAATTCAATTTTTCAAGAGAGTTAACAGTAATAGGCGTATCTCTACTTGTTGTTAGTTTTATGCACAGTACACCCATTGAAGGTAATATCATTAGCGTTTTTATTTTTGTTCAGTTCTGCGCATCCACCAAAATCAGTGGAAAATGGCGAATCCCGTGACCCCAACTCGTTAAACATCAAAATTCGTTGTGTGTTATGTGTTCATTTGTTACTTATTTATTAGAAAATACAATTGTTTCAAGCTTTTTAGTGTTTATTAACATTATTTTGTCATGCAAACAACATTCCTTCTTGGTTTTTACCACGCTTTAGATATGTGTACTGTGAGTTCTATCATAGACTAACTAATAATTATTAGTTAGTCTATGGTTTTATGCACACAGGGCCATTTGAGGAGAATGCGGAAAAGAGAAGATGTTGACGTTTGAAATGAATTGCATGACGAAGAATAATTCTGTTGTTTTTGGTTAGATTCTCATGAAAGTAGATCGGGGCATCAGAGTTTTCGCCAATATCATTTAAATAAAGTGGTCGAGAGTTTTTCTTCCGGAAATTTTCGAACGCCTTTAGATTTTGATTTTTGTCGCGGGCAGCTATAAATTTAACAATAATGACGGAGTCCTCCCTTGGGCTTGCGCGAAAAATGTTAGCTAATTGTGGTGGTTGAAATTCCAATAAGTGGCAAATGTTATTAAAAGTGTTTTTTAAAATTACATTGGGCATAGACGGTTTTCCGATTAAGATTGCGCCAGTGGCAAGGGCATTCATATTAAGCCTTTCAATTTCATTTTTGAGGCATTGAAACTCCGTGTGTATTGTATTGTTGTTGTGATTATTAATTTTGATAGTGCTTGTTGTTGTGGCTTTGATTTTCTCAACCTCTTCCTTTAAATAACCAATTCTTGTAAAAAGCTCTTCCAGCGCAGTGACACGGTGGTTAATTAGCTTGATATCGCGGTCCATATCATCCAATTTTTTTATATAATTTTCGATGGGAGTAATTATTCTTTTTGTTAAGTTATCCTCCATGCATATAAGTTGTTTTGATATAAATAGAATCGCCTTGAGCTTTTATTTGTGCAAGATCTTGGGTGATGGTGTCTTTCGCTTTGATTGTTTTTTCTGGCCGTGTGTGTGGTGATGAGAGAGATGGGGAATTTGATGGTGTGTGAAGTGGAGAGTTTTTCGTTGTGAGCCTGGTCCTGGTGCGTGGTTGTGACATGGTGAAGTATTTGTGGGAAAAAGCTTAGAAGGGATCAGCTATTTCAGAGGTAACTATTATTGTATGCAGGAATGTTTGTATTGTGTGTGTTGTACTTGTCTTTTTGCTGTGTAACAGTATGGGTATAGGAATGGATATATTTCTTTTTGCCTTTAAAAGACGAGAGAACAAAAATATGATTTATTTAAATTATATTGGATAATTATTTACTGTCAACTTGGTTCACGGCCTTAAGAATACAAGAAATAGTTAAACTTGACTGTGTGATACCATTGAGTTTATATACATAGAGGAACCACTTCGATAAAATGAAAATACTACGTTAAAGCGACTTCAGATGTCGCCTTGTGCATCCAAAGACTACAACCATTTTACTCATAAAAGAAAACTAATCTGTGGATCATGTTGCTAGATGTCACCTTATTTGTCCTTATACTTGAACCCTTTCATCATAAAAACAAAAACAAAAAATTGTGGATCCCATGAAATGTGGGAAGCAAACACCTACCTATACCAACACAATATGAACAATGAATAGAGCAGTGAGCATGAGCAGGTTGCAGGTAGAAATTCAATTTTCTTTCTTTTGTGGAATGGGAATGTGTACTTTTTGTTGTTTTTCTTTGTTGTAACCATCAATGTATCTATCTACCTATACGCATAAAGGGCTAGCTTTGGTATTTGGTAGACATGGGAAGGTTCAAATCTTAGCAGCAAAATTTCGGAGCAGATTTGTTGAAAATGCGGAGTAGGAAGGTAGGTTTATAGAAAATTTTGAAAACGAAGGAAAAACTCAAGTTGTCAAAACTATATTTTCAAACAAAAATAAATAGGTATTTTTAACAACAAAAAATATCATAAATCACGATATGATCGAGATCGAGAAACGATGAACAAGATAAGAAACAAAAATGATTCCGTTTAAAATTATACTTTCAGATGTAAAAATTCAGATTTCGGAGTCGGAGATGGTTGGAAAATTGAATAAAACGATGTTGTGATTTAATTTCATGTTGTTTGACAAGAGAATTTTTTAGTGTGGAAAAAAGAGGTAGATTTCAAATAAGTGGAGTTAGTTAGTTTTTATTATTCCTTAAAATTGGAGTAGATTTGCTCCGATTGGAGTAAGGTCCGAGCGCTGGATACGAGCCATGCATGAGCACTTAACAGACAGACAATAATTTTTTGTTTTTGGATAAGAGAAAATAAAATGTACCTTTTTTTTACTGTTTTTTTCTTTTCGGAAAATGAAATATAAAGCCGTTTGTTTGGGTTTTGTTTTTTATTTTTCATTTTTCCAAAAATAATTTAATTTAAATGAAACTTTGTGACCTTATCACCCCTTTTTTTCAAATATTTCAAACAAAACAAAAATCAACAAATTAAAGTCTCCAAAACAAACCGATAAGGTTTTTTTGAAAAAACTAATATCATTGATTGAATCATCAAAGTAAAAGTCTACAGGCTAAGGGAAAATGACAGAGCATCATTTCCTATTTTTTTAAAAGTGCATTGAAGAGTTATTGACCATTAAATTTAAATAGGAAACCAAGCTGGTTTTGAACCTCTATCCCCACCCAAGGCTGAGAAAAAAACCTGCCAAACTTTGGTATCAAATATCAGAATACATGTACCTTTAAAACTTCATACTCAGATTCTGGTTACATGTACAGCTGCTCCCAAAATTTGGTATCGGCTCCTGTACTATTATTTTTGTTTTTCATTTAAAACTGTATGTATTGAAATGAATATTTCTAGCAATATCGTTGCGGCATCGGCATAAACTTTTGTCTGGGGTCAAATAATAAAACACTGTTTTATGTATTTTTTTTTTTTCTGTAGAAAATTCAATGGTGTGATTAGTTATTGCATTTTCCAAAAATTTTTAACAATTTATCAATCATTATTAAAAAATACTTGATGCAAAATGATTTTTTTGCCTTTTTCGCATTTTTGTACGTGGTTACTATATGTTTCCATTATTTCATATACAAGTGAATTTAAAAACAAAACTAATGATCCTTAAATGAACTCGGTACGAAATACATTTTTCATTTGAAAAAAAGTATTTTTTTCCAAACAAAATTGAATATCTCAAAAACTGAACTTGAAAAAAATGTTCCTAATTAAGGACACAGCAAGATATATTTGCACAAAGTTTCATTTAAATTCAACAATTTTTCGAAAAATGAAAAATAAAAACAAAAACCAGAAAAAAATACGGTTTTTCGGCAATATCTCGGAAATTTTGGGGTTACGTTAAAAAGTAATGTATATAAAAGTTGTAGATTTTTGCCAGATCTACAACATTTCTATTGAACACTCTTCATATTGGGGTTAACTTTAGTCGGAAAACGCAATAATACAAATCCCCCCTCTTTTTTACCCCTCAAATCCCCCCTCCAACTCCGCCTCTGGGAAATAGATTTTTTGTACATACCTTATAGCCCCCTTCACCATATTCAATCGTTAAACTGCTGTTAACAATATTTCTTTTTTTCGATAAAAAATATGTTAATAAGCCTGCACTATAGGGCCCTTAGGGGCCAGTTATTGCGATCAGGAAAACGAAACAGGAACAATTTTCGAATGGCTTATTTACTATGAAGAATTTTATTGGCTAATAAAGCTTTCGCCACTTTAGGAGGGGGTCTATATCACCCTATTTTTAAAATGAAAAGAAAAAAATTTAAAAATAACGGTAATACCTAAAATTAAGCATTGCACATTTTTTTAAAGCCTAAAGTCCATAATACTGTCATCTAGTTTTTAAATCAAGTGATTTCCATGAATAGTTCTTGAAAGAACTGATTTCAAACTCTTATTTATTTTTAATCGAATACTGAAAACCAGATGGTTTTAAGTCTACTACACTAGTCAACAAAATTAAAGGAACAAATTTTTTTTTCAATTTTTGTTAGCGTTTTTTGAAGAGCTGTATCTTTGTGACGAGTGGTCGTATTGCGTTGAAATAAAAAGCATTTTATAGCTTTATGTTTTTTGTTTCGAGATTTGTTTGCAAAAAAATTTTTTTTGAAGTACCGTTATTGCGTTATTGCAAATAATGAGACAATACAATAAAACTATTTTTTTATATTTTTTTGAAGGTCCTCATTTCTATGGATGAATTTTTTTGAGTCAATTAAATGTCATGATCAGATACCTTGTTTATTCAGCTTCAATTCAATTTTTTTGTTGTTGTCGTACGATTTTTTTTTGACATGGTTTATCTGACTTTGAATGAAAAAAGATACTTTTAGCCTTGATTACCAATATCTCAGCAAATAATGACGTTATAAAAAATTCAAAGACAGTTTTGGAAATTTGAGAAAGCGTTTTACAAGATTTTTTAAGATTTTGTAGAAATTATTTGCTTTACCTTTAACCGTTAGTTTAAAAAAAGTACTAAAAACCAACGTTTTGTGGTCTTTTCGTAAATCTTTTTTTTTTCTTTTCAAATATTGATTACATGGCTTGCGTTGGTATGCAAATTTATAGATTTTTAAATCATCAATATTCTTGTAAATTTTCAAATTGATTCATCGAACCGTTTTTCCTCACCAAAACCTCAAAGTCTTACAAACCAGGTAAAGGAACAAATTGTGTTGTTCCTAAACAATGCGTAGTCGTCATCAAAATGACAAGAAAACCGTAATTCCAGTGGATTTTGTTCACAGTTTTGCATTAGTTAGATACTTTTTTGAATTGAAATGAAATAAAAAGTACATTAAACAAAAAAAAAAAATTAATTTCAAAAATTTTTCAAACAAAAAAACTTGATTTTTTTTAATTTTTTTTTTTTGGAAAAATGTAATTTTTATTTCATTTCAATTCAAAAAAGTATCTAACTAATGCAAAACTGTGAACAAAATCCACTGGAATTACGGTTTTCTTGTCATTTTGATGACGACTACGCATTGTTTAGGAACAACATAATTTGTTCCTTTACCTGGTTTGTAAGACTTTGAGGTTTTGGTGAGGAAAAACGGTTCGATGAATCAATTTGAAAATTTACAAGAATATTGATTATTTAAAAATCTATAAATTTGCATACCAACGCAAGCCATGTAATCAATATTTTAAAAGAAAAAAAAAAGATTTACGAAAAGACCACAAAACGTTGGTTTTTAGTACTTTTTTTAAACTAACGGTGAAAGGTAAAGAAAATTAATTTCTACAATATCTTAAAAAATCTTGTAAAACGCTTTCTCAAATTTCCAAAACTGTCTTTGAATTTTTTATAACGTCATTATTTGCTGAGATATTGGTAATCAAGGCTAAAAGTATCTTTTTTCATTCAAAGTCAGATAAACCATGTCAAAAAAAATCGTACGACAACAACAAAAAAATTGAATTGAAGCTGAATAAACAAGGTATCTGATCATGACATTTAATTGACTCAAAAAAATTCATCCATAGAAATGAGGACCTTCAAAAAAAATATAAAAAAATAGTTTTATTGTATCGTCTCATTATTTGCAATAACGCAATAACGGTACTCCAAAAAATTTTTTTTGCAAACAAATCTCGAAACAAAAAACATAAAGCTGTAAAATGCTTTTTATTTCAACTCAATACGACCACTCGTCACAAAGAAACAGGTCTTCAAAAAACGCTAACAAAAATTGAAAAAAAAATTTGTTCCTTTAATTTTGTTGACTAGTGTAGTTTTCGAGAAAATTGAAAAGTATCAAACCTATTTTTATTAAATTTTTATTTATGGACATTTTCACTATCGACTGTGTCAATTTCATTGAAATCGCCCAAGGAACAACGAAGTTGCAAAATGTTGTAATTTTTTTTTAAATCCCCTGTTTTGAAATTCTAATTTCTATTGAAATTCTATCTCAGCTATCCCTGTGTCAATTTTATTGAAATCACTCAAGGAACAACGAAACGAAGTTGCAAATTGTTGACATATTTCTGTTAGTTTTCGAGAAGAAAAAACTGAAATTTATGCTCTTTTACCCTCTAAAAAATGTTCACCCTGTCTAAATTTAAGCGACTTTAAATTTTTAAGATGTCAAAACAAAGCTCATGATTTTTTCGTAGTTTTGCCATTTTTGTCTGATTTTCCTGGGCCGTGCTAATCAAATTGCATACAAAAAAAGACTTTCTATCCAGGTGGGTATGTAGGTACCTATGTACCTAGATAGACACAGTACAAATTTATAATTTTCGTTTAGAAAACAGATCTTCGACCTCTGTGTACAGTAAATATTTATTTACACCATAGGAACACAGTCTTGTAACTACCTACCAAAAAGTTTCTGATTCCAAAGAAATAGAAATAGTCCAGTAACCTTGTAGTTTCATAGTACTGAGACCTTGCGTCAGGTCCGGTAGTTCTGATTTTTTGCTGAGTTGTTTGTGATGTTGGCCTAGTATTATATCTGATTTTTCGACCTCGAGCGCCGAACGCAACATTGGTATAAATCCAAAAAACCGCGAATTTTTCGCGGTTTTTTCACTTATTGGCTATTTTAACCATTACGCCTTAACTTCCGAAAAAAAACATTGCTCTACGATTTCAACCTTACTAAATTTGCTTCAATTTAAGTCCAAAGCCGGTTCTGTAGACATAATGGTTTCCAAGGGACGGCATTTCAAAATATAGCAATAAAAAATTTAAAACAACAAGTAGTATATAAAACAGTATAATAACAAAAACATGGTCTTTGACATATGCTGCATCAAAGTAATAGAGCGTGTAGATTGGGCCAAAAGAAGAAAACAATAGTACCGGATGGTGGGAGGGGCAATTTTAAGAAAAGTTGACTTCAAATAGAAAAATAACCATTAAAATACAATGGTAATATCTGGACGAAAATCCATTCCTAATCTTAAAGCCAGAAATCCATTCTTTAATTTTTTTTTAAATAAAGTTTTTTTAGCTGATAGTTTTTGAAAAATTTACTTTCAAACTCAAAATTTTGAGAAAAAGATGATTTTTTTTGTTAATCTATTTTTTTTTTATTTTATGGTATTAAGTACTATTTTTGATTTTGATTTGCCATGCACTTATTAATTCTTAGTTAAAAACTGAAAACTAAATGCTAAAATGACTTCTAGTTTTTGAGAAAACTGAAATTAACATGATCAACTTCACTGTTTTCAGTCTAGTATCCTTTTTCTTCGGGGCGGGAGGGCTCTGCCTCAAGTGCGGTTTTCGCGGTTTTTTCAGTTATTGGCTATTTTAACCTTTAAGGTCTGGTTTTCGATTATAACTTTGCTCTACCATTTCAAAATAATTGAATGGACTTCAATTTGAGCTAAAAATCAATTCAAATTGTGGATTTTTTCATTAACTTTTGAATTTAGAATGCTGCAAATCGAATTGAAGGGGGCTTATTCACCCCTTGTGTGAAATCGTTTGCCCCTTTTCAATGATTTGTGTATACTGTGTAGCGTGTCATGTTGGCTTTATTTTAAGATCTTAATCATGAAGATCGGATGAGTAGAAACGGAGTTATGTTTTTTTAAAGTCAACCATATAAAACTCGAACTAAAACAGTACTCAGTTCAGTACCCACCAGTGAGTTATCTGAAGCGAATGTTTTAGTTCGAGTTTTATATGGTTGACTTTAAAAAATCATAACTCCGTTTCTACTCATCCGATCTTCATGATTAAGATCTTAAAATAAAGCCAACATGACATGCTACACAGTATACAAAAATCATTGAAAAGGGGCAAACGATTTCACACAAGGGGTGAATAAGCCCCCTTCAATTCGATTTGCAGCATTCTAAATTCAAAAGTTAATGAAAAAATTCACAATTTGAATTGATTTTTAGCTCAAATTGAAGTCCATTCAATTATTTTGAAATGGTAGAGCAAAGTTATAATCGAAAACCAGACCTTAAAGGTTAAAATAGCCAATAACTGAAAAAACCGCGAAAATTTCTCGGTTTTTTGCGTATTTCACAAAGTTGCGTTCGGTGCTCCAGGTCGAAAACTTGGATTATTGCGAAGGCCAACATCATAAACAACTCATCTAAAAATCAGAACTACCGCACTTGAGGCAGAGCCCTCCCGCCCCGAAGAAAAAGGATACTAGACTGAAAACAGTGAAGTTGATCATGTTAATTTCAGTTTTCTCAAAAACTAGAAGTCATTTTAGCATTTGGTTTTCAGTTTTTAACTAAGAATTAATAAGGGCATGGCAAATCAAAATCAAAAATAGTACTTAATACCATAAAATAAAAAAAAAAATAGATTAACAAAAAAAAATCATCTTTTTCTCAAAATTTTGAGTTCGAAAGTAAATTTTTCAAAAACTATCAGCTAAAAAAAACTTTATTTAAAAGAAAATTAATGAATGGATTTCTGGCTTTAAGATGAGGAATGGATTTTCATCCAGATATTACCATTGTATTTTAATGGTTATTTTTCTATTTGAAGTCAACTTTTCTTAAAATTGCCCCTCCTGCCTAAACGGGGGGATATATACCCCCCATCCGGTACTATTGTTTTCTTCTTTTGGCCCAATCTACACGCTCTATTGCTTTGATGCAGCATATGTCAAAGACCATGTTTTTGTTATTATACTGTTTTATATACTACTTGTTGTTTTAAATTTTTTATTGCTATATTTTGAAATGCCGTCCCTTGGAAACCGTTATGTCCACAGAACCGGCTTTGGACTCAAATTGAAGCAAATTTAGTAAGGTTGAAATCGTAGAGCAATGTTTTATTCGGAAGTTAAGGCGTAATGGTTAAAATAGCCAATAAGTGAAAAAACCGCGAAAAATTCGCGGTTTTTTGGATTTTTACCAATGTTGCGTTCGGCGCTCGATGTCGAAAAATCGGATTTATTACTAGGCCAACATCATAAACAACTCAGCAAAAAATCAGAACTACCGGACCTGACGCAAGGTCTAATGTATATAGTTACTGGACTAAAACAAAATAAAGAATATCTTTAAAGTATAAAATCAGGACCTAAACTATTAACGTATGAATGCACATAGTATGTACATTTCCCAGCCTTTTATTATTAAATTGACGCGACCATACCCGATCGACATACAAACGCACAAATTACATACATAACTCGTCCCTATACGCTTTGAAACAGATATATAATATGTACCTACCTATAGATGTCCCAATATGCACAAGCGCCTGAGCCTGCACACAAAAAAGCTGAAAAGGGATATTGCATAAGTCTGCATACATAAGCCACAAAATAACAAAAACAGACCCCCCTCGTACACCTTCTCTCTTTGTCATGGCACTCCTTGGTGAGCTGCCATTTGCTTCCCTTGATTTTTTTTTACAATCAATGCGTTCCACAAAATTTAAAATTCTCAATTTAGTGTATGTGGCGACACCTTCGGGGGCTTTAACGCAAGATTTCGTGATTCCTCTATGTATATAAACTCAATGGTGATACTTTGGACTATATTGATTTTGGTTAAAACAAAATCAATCGGTTTTAAATAAACAGCACTTCAAAAGACGTCTAATAACTTGCAACCATACTTAAATTATCGAAAGGAAAAAAACAGCGACAGCCATATTATAATAATGTGATCATAATGATGTTGCCTAGCCCCTGTGTCCTGTGCAGTTTTTTCACGCTTGTATGGTCTTGCGAAAAAGCACGCCTTATGTACCTACTAACTATGCATTAATTCCATTCTAGGTCATGGAGACAAAAAACATGATTTACATTGTATCAGAATATGCCAGTCAGGGTGAAATTTTTGGTAAAACTTTAACCGTTGAAGAATATCTCAAATACTTATTTTACGACTTTTTCAGATTACATAGCGAAGTGTGGTCGAATGTCAGAACATGCAGCTAGAATTAAGTTTTGGCAAATTTTGTCGGCGGTAGAATATTGTCATAATCGAGGTATTGTACATCGAGATCTAAAGGTATGTTCAATAAGAATACTAAAATACTATTATCCTCAATATTAAATTTAGCGCATTTAAACAAAAACGTATTTTCAAAAAAATCAGGTCCGTCAAGCTGCGTCCACCACAATGGAAATTCAAAAATGTAATGATGCAATAATTTGATGCTCATTTGATGCTAATTTAGTACCGCAATCCGGCCCGGTACTAAATTGCCTTCCCCTCAAACTGGTGGGGGACCCAGCTTGACGTCAAGCTGCGTCCACCACACCTTAATACACAAAATTTCAAAATACTAATGATGCAATAATTTGACAATAATGTTGGGCTCCTCAAATGGCGGAATATCAAGTGCCTCAAGTTCATCCTTACCACTTAAAAGCAGCTCGATATCAAGCAAGCTGTGTAGACTTTACACCACAACAAAAACTCAAAAATGTAATGATGCAATAATTTGATGCTCATTTGATGATAATTTCGTACCGCAATCCCAGCCAGGTACTAAATTCCCTTCCCCCTCAAACTTGACGTCAAGCTGGGTCCACCACACCTTAATACACAAAATTTCAAAAAAATAATGATGTAATAATTTGATAATAATTTTGGGCTCCTCAAATGGCGGAATTTGAAGTTCCTCAAGTCTATCCTTACCACTTAAAAACCGCTCGATATCAAGCGAGCTGCGTAGACTTTTTATATACGACCTTTGAAAAAAAATTTTAAAGTGTATAAGACGTAAAACTAAGTAGTTGTTTGAGAGAATATAAAATTTTGTTCTCCTATCCCCAATGGTTTGGTTGGTGGGATGACATAACGTCCGAGGCCATAATGTCCATGGACCTTAAGTCCGTACAAACGGACATAAAGTCCATGGTCATTATTTCTTCTCCATAAAGTACATGGACTTTATATCTTTCTAAGAAAAAAAAAAAAATACACAAAACTCCTCGGACTTTATGTCCATGAAGTTAATGACTGCTTCTTACAGACATAATGTCCATAGACATTATATCTGTTTCAACAAGACATTATGTCCATGGACGATATGAACATTGTGTGCAGACAAAATGTCCATGGACATTATGTCTTATTTTGCTAATTAAATCCTAAATGGACATTATGTCCGTTAAAACAGACATAATGTCCACCAGTTTAAAGTCTATGTGTGCTCAAATATAAGAAAACTGTTTTCCTTTTTTTATCAAAATTCATTTAAGTTTCTTTTAATTCATCATAAATACGTATCTTACAAAAGGATAAGCAAAAATTTAAAGAAAAACTTTGGTGGAGTTTGGTGGGGGGGCGCGGTAGCGGCGGCCGGCGCGGTGGCGAGCATGACAGCGAACGCGGCGCGACGCGACACGGTGAAGTTTGGCGCAGCGCGGTGGCCTCGCGTCGTGCCGCGTCGCACCGCGCCGTGACCCGCCGTGAGCCCGTCGCGCCACCCTACGTTTGCGCCGTAGCGCGGCGGGCGGGTTCGCGGCGGGTCGCGGCGTGACGTGAGGCCGCCACGCTGCGCCAAACTCCACCGCGCCGCACCGCGTTCGCTGTCATGCTCGCCACCGCGCCGACCGCCGCCACCGCGCCCCCCCCCCCCCGCGGCTATCACGCATCACTAAATTGTCTATCAAATTTATACTTTATTTCTATATATCTACTATAAATCGCGAGTAACAAATGCAGCTATGAAACTGAACTTTTATGATAAGATACTTACATGATCTTTATATTGGATGTATATAATCAAAAGCTGCTTATAACCACAAGCAGGCACAACGGAGAAGGTACCATCGAGCACATAGTTCCTTTCTGACATTTGAGGAGAAGTCGTTATGAGTTTTGATATGGTAGGTGAAACGAATACTGTATATGAAAACTTTTTTTCAATTATTGCTCTCGCATAAAACTTTTACCCACTTGCATATTTTGAGGTCCCAAAACTTTTTAAAACATCTTCATCCGCAAACATTTTTTGAATTTGTATTGGAGATGAAGGGTTCTTTGGAATTATGGCCTAATTTAATTTTTCAGGTCATGCTGCGAAGATAAGCCACATATCATACATTTGACATTAAGTCAGTTTAAAAAAAATTAACCGGATATAATGTCCATTTGAAGATACTAACTTTTGAAGCTTATGGACATTATGTCAGTTGGAAAAAAAACCTAACGGACATAAAGTCCATTCTTTGCAGTTTGGACAATATGTCTCTTTGTTCTTTCCAAAACAGATATAATGTCCATCTGGACCTTATGTCTGTTTCAAATGGACTATGTCTATTTTAAACGGAAATATTGTCCAAATGGACATAATGTCATTTTTAAAAAGAAAATATGTCCAAATGAACATTATGTCTTTTTTGGACGGACATACTGTCCAAGTGGACGGTATGTCTTCTTCAAACGGACATAAAGTCTATCTGCACTTTGATCCGGTCATAATGTCCATGAACCTAATGACCGTTTGATATTGGACATTATTTTTTGACATAATGTCTATGGACTTTATGTCCGTTTGTACGGACTTAAGGTCCATGAACATTATGGCCGCGGACGTTATGTCATCCCACCGGTTTGGTTTTTACAGACAAAAAACCGAATTATGATGAAGCTGCTTTCACCGTAACGGAAATTCAAAAATGTAATGATGCAGAAACCTAGTGCTTCTTATGGGCTCATTTATTGTTGCCATCTTAAATTTTGGGCTCCATGGGTTGACCTTGAAATCTCGTGCTGAATATGCAGAACCATGTAGACTTTCTACAGAACTAGGTCATTTGAAATAATAACATTTTCCATCCCCACTTTCAGATCTTCCATTCATTTTCTTGGAGACATCATATCAACCATTTTGTAACATTCCTGTTATATATTTATATAATAATATAATTTAACCAATAAGGTCACGAACTCTTTTTGATTAAATCATTGATGAAAATTCAACTAACACATACAAATCGTAGCTCACACATATTCTTCTTCTTTAAAACAAATATATTCAAATGAAATTCGTTTAAAAATTACACCTACATATCTATTTCTTAAAATGATCTATGCGCTTATTAGTTGATTTTTATTTTAGCTCCAACTCCTGCACGGCTGTCTTCGATCAAAATAAAGGATTTACTATATTGAACTTTGAGCTATGTAAAGTTTTGATTTTAGTGGGTTTCTGACCTCTTAAGGGAAACGTTGGGTGTACTCAAGCTTCATCATCATCATCGTGTCCTGTAACCCCGGCTGGGGCATAGGGCGTCAACAAAACGTCTCCATCGTTCACGGTCTGCTGCAAGGTACTTAAGCTGTGGCCACGTCTTTCTCTGGGATTCTGCTTCCGCTAAGACAGTTGATTTCCATGTTGTTCTTGGTCTTCCAACCCGCCGTGCACCCTGAGGATTCCATTCAAAGGACTGCTTTGCAATTTCATCGTTTGGTTTCCTCAGTGTGTGACCAATCCAACGCCATTTACGCTTTCTTATGTCGACGTCCAGCCACTCTTGACTTGTCCTGCGCCACAATTCCTCATTTGATATTATTTGTGGCCAGCGAATCTTTAGGATGTGGCGAAGACAAAAGCCTGCATTTTCTTCGAAATAGTAGACGTGACTTTCCAGGTTTCACAAGCATATAACAGCACGGATTTCACATTGGATTCGAAGAATCTCAACTTAGTGCGTAAGGAGATTTGACTGGATTTCCAAATTGGGGACAGGGTACCGAAGGCAGCACGAGCTTTATTCATTCTACTTTTAACGTCCAGATCCGTACCACCGTTTGCAGAAACAATACTGCCAAGGTACTTGAACTGTTCCACTACTTCAACTGGCGTCTCCTGTAGAATAATACGCTGCTGTGTGGAGCGGCCTGTGAGCATTATTTTTGTCTTTTTGCTGTTAATTCTTAGACCACTCGACTCTCCCTTCACTTGCAGCGTTTGGCACATCCCGTTCAGCCCACTGATGCTATTTGCCAGTAGACATATGTCATCGGCATAGTCTAAATGACTGAGCCTTTCGAACGGTCTCCATTGAATGCCCTGTCGCTCAGCTGTACCAACACTGGCCGTCAATACGTCGTCCATCGCCAGCAGGAAGAGAATTGGCGATAAAAGATCCCCTTGTCTCACACCCTGTTGCACTACGAAGGAGTCGGATAGCTGCCCATTGTGCAAAACAAAACACCTTGCGTTGTTGTAGGACTCTTTAATAATGGCAACAATTTTTGGTGGAATTCCTCTACCAAGCAACGATCTCCATATACATTCTCGGTTAACTCGATCAAAGGCCTTCTCAAAATCCACGAACATGAGGTAAAGCGGTGATTGATATTCCATCGACTGCTCGAGGACGATACGCAGGGTGTTGATATGGTCGACACACGATCGACCACGGCGGAAGCCAGCTTGATGCCTCTTGAGTGTAGACTCGATTCTATCCTTTATTCGCTCGAGAATGATGGGTGCCATTAGTTTTGGGAAAACGGACAAAACGGTGATACCACGCCAATTGTTGCAATTCTTTAAGTCACCTTTCTTTGGCAACTTAACAATCACACCATCCTTCCAATCCCTGGGATAGCATTCGTTTTCCCAAACGCTTTTTATCAACGGATGTAAAATACTAGCCGCTGTTACGGGATCGGCTTTCAGGAACTCAGCTGGTATTCCGTCCAGTCCAGCTGCCTTGTTGTTTTTGAGGAGATTTATTGATGTAAGGATTTCCGATTCTGACGGGGGTTCGATGTCAATACCCCTATAGGACATGCGCATCTCGTTTAGTTGGGGCACTTCAGCACTCTGCTAAACTGAATCCTCATTTAGCAGGGCACAAAAATGGTCCTTCCATCTACGAAGCTGATCCTCAATTGATACTAAAAGTGTGCCATCCACATCCATTACAGGATGATTGGTGTTGCTTTTTTTCCCGATCACATCTTTGGCTATTTGGTACAATTCCCGGATATCTCCTCTTCTGGCAGCGATTTCCGCATTATCTGCGAGCCCATCTAACCTCACCCTCTTGTCACGTCTCACACAACGATAGACCATCTTATGTGCAATGCGGTACTCTCTTCGCAAGTCAGCCTTTCGTTGAATATCTGCTTCGGCATTTATTTGGATTTTCAACGATTTGCGAAGTTCGATCTTATCCCAGGTGTCTTGGGATATCCAAGAGTCTCTACTTTTCGTTCGCTTGGGTACAGTTTCGGATCCAGCCTCCATAAAAACACTTTTAATTTCACCCCACATCTCATCAATTGTTGAATGCTGGATTTCATTTAATGACGAGGCTCTGTCGTTAAGGGTGGTGACATAGTTTCGGCATATGTTGGGGTCATTCAAAGCATTAGTAATGAATTTTGAGCTCCTTGCTGCATCCTGCGCTGATTTTTGTACGGCAGCGGTTCGTAATTTGAGACTCATCAGAACCAAATGGTGGTCGCTTCCCACATCGGCATTTCTTATACTCCGGACATCACACATAGACTTCCTCCATCGCTGCTGAATCATGATATGATCAATTTGGTTTTCGGTTTGACTCAAGCTAAGGAATACTTAAATGCAAAAATATTGCATTACAAAATTATTCGGTAGTTAGAACATATTATAATAATGTATAGTAAGTACAAGGTACATACTTAATAGTATGTACCACTCATGAAACATTGCAAAAACCTATAATTTACATCGAGATTGAATCAAAAGAAATTAAAACCTATACTTAAAACTACAAAAAATATCTAGAATTCAGGGGTATATAGGTACCTACTATTAAATAAAAGATATTATTTTGAATTACTTAAATGCATTTCGGAAGCTATTATAAAACTTAAAAATGTATGCACAAAATTTGGTACGACCTTTACATAATTGCACTGGATTTTAAGGTAGGTATTTCTTAATGCTAAATCTAGTGAGCCCTAGACCAAGGCGATACGACTATCCTTTATTATTATCCATTATTCATTTACATAGCGTTGATCGTGGAAGTACCACACACTTAATAAATAAAATCTCTGTGAGAAGTCGGTCTAAGCTTAGTTTCATAGAAAATATTTTTTATATACAGTGTAGTTTTAGATTGGTAAAAAAAAAAAAAAAAGATATGTTTTTCTACCTCTGAATTCATCAATAAGAAAAATACTTGTTCTATAGCGTTGCTTGTAAGTTAAATCACAACAAAAACATAAATGTTAAAAAAGGAGCCAAGTTCTTATGTGTACAAGAAACCTGTGCGTAAAAAGTCAGCCAAAAAAGTAATGAGATCTAAAATATATGCCAAGTTTTAAGTTCATGAAGTTTAATATCAAATATCTTAAGTAGAGTAATATCGAAACAACTCCAAATCATGACAGAAATTTGGTAATTAATGATTACTGATTAAAATTTGGTGGGCCCACTGGTCAAGTTTTCATACATTTTAAATTTGTGATTAAGTAAGTGTTTAAGAGAAAACTTGCAAAGTAAACCCACCAAATTTTAATCAGTAATCATTAATTACCAAATTTCTGTCATGATTTGGAATTGTTTCGATATTTTTCTACTTAAGATATTTGATATTAAACTTCATGAACTTAAAACTTGGCATATATTTTAGATCTCATTACTTTTTACGCACAGGTTTCTTGTACACATAAGAACTTGGCTCCGTTTTTAACATTTATGTTTTTGTTGTGATTTCACTCCTTTTTGCAAAGATTTATTTTGCCAGGTGAAAGTCAAGCCCTACCGCTCTACAAAGTTTCATAATTCTACGACAACCGAAAGTGCTCCATACAAATAATAGCAATTCTGATAACGTGGGTGGATGGCAACCCCCCACCCCCCCCCCCCCCCCTGAATGGACAATTCCAAATTTTCGATTTTGTTTCTTTCTAAGTACTTCAAGGCATACCGACCTACCAATTTTCATCGTTCTACAACAATCGGAAGTGCTCCATATAATTATAAGAATTTTTAAGAATGTGGGTGGATGCCACGCCCCCTGAATGCCAAATTCCAATTTTCAATTTTTTCTTTCTAAGTACTTTAAGTCCTACCGACCTACCAATTTTCATCGTTCTACAACAATCGGAAGTGCTTCATATAATTTATAAGAATTTTTAAGAATGTGGGTCGATGCCACGCCCCCTGAACTGAAACTCCCAATTTTTCGATTTTGTTCTTCTAAGTACTTCAAGGCCTACCGACCAACCAATTTTCATCGTTCTACAACAATCGAAAGTGCTCCATATAATTTATAAGAATTTTTAAGAATGTGGGTGGATACCACGCCCCCTGAATGCAAAATTCCAATTTTTCAATTTTTTTCTTTCTATGTACCTTAAGCCCTACCGACCTACTAATTTTCATCGTTCTACAACAATCGAAAGTGCTCCATATAATTTTTAAGAATTTTTAAGAATGTGGGTGGATGCCACGCCCCCTGTATAGAAAATTCCAATTTTTTAATTTTTTTCTTTCTAAGTACCTCAAACCCTACCAACTTACCAATTTTCATTGTTCTACAACAATCGAAAAGGCTCCATATAATTTATAGAATATTTAAGAAAGTGGGTGGATGCCACGCCCCCTGAATATAAAATTGCAGATTTTCGATTTTTTCCTTTGTATGTACCACAAGGCCTACCGTTGTGCGAAATTTCAAGTTTCTACGATGTCGGGAAGTGCTCCATAATTTTGATGATCTGTTAGTGAGTCAGTCAGTTACGGTTTTTGCGATTTTTGAAGTCCTATATCTTGGGAACTACTAATGCTAAAGAGTTGAAATTTGGTGAGCCACCTGTGTTTGATCAGTTCAGTATTCCGAATTTGAAGTTTGTGACTTTATTGGTACTGAAGTTAGAGGGGGGTTGAAAATCGCCTGAGTTTGTTCCTGTAAAAAGGGTGTAGTGCCGCGAACTTGGCTGGGCACTACCGTGCCCTTTGATATTTTTTATCATCGTCGGTCGGCGTCGTTCAAAAGAAACTTCATAAATCTACCTATAGTCTAAAAGCCAGTGGTCGGTAGACTTACGATATTTCAGTACGATTAATATTAAGTAGAGCTATATTGTACTAGACTTCCAGAGCATGAAATGGGCAATCCAAAGTCATGGTACCTCTGGGAGCACTGGGATCACAAAAGTCGAAAAAATCGACCTCATAGTTTTTCTATTCAAAAATGGTAAAGGCAGACATAGGGTGTAGTACCTCTAGGAGTAACGGAATTTTAAAAAATGGCTAGAAAAATTCCCAAACAAAATAAACTTTTTTTCCTGAGTACAAAAAAGCATTTTTTCTTGAAGGAATTTTCAGGTCTTAATATTTTAATAATAACAGCCAATTTAACTTAAAAAAATTGTTCTCAGACACCTATAACATCTCAGTTTCGAAATGAAAGATTTACGAAGTTTCTTTTGAACGACGATGATAAAAAAATATTTAACTTACAAGCAACGCTATAGAACAAGTATTTTTTTATTGATGAATTTATAGGTAGAAAAACATAACTTTTTTTTTAATTTTACCAATCTAAAACTACTCTGTATATATAAAATATTTTCTAAGAAACTAAGCTTAGAGCGACTTCTCACAGAGATTTTATTTATTAAGTGTGTAACGAACGTCATCGACCTAAATCGAAAATTAATCACAAAGCCGATTCCGCCAACCTTTCGCCACTTCTACTTGCCCTCCTGACCTTAGCCACAGGAACCTTAGGCCAAATGTGATTAGAGGGTGTCTAGGCACTTGCAGCTCAGGCAAAATTACACTCCCGGTAGCTCATCGATGGGTGAGGGATTTTTGCTGCAAGCCCCAGACTTGGGTTACATTTTTTAGCTGCCCGCCTAAGTCTAACCAAAACGTAACTTTCCTACGGCCCGAATTTCGCTTCACCATCTTTAAACTTAACTTACATTGATATTTAGTGAGAGGAAAAGCTGTAAATAACCTCTCTGAGCTATCCCTTCCCTTCATCCTACGCCCTTCCCAAGTAGAATTCGTTGTAAAATGTTACCACGCTGTGACGACACATCAGCATTTGAACGACACAGTCAAAGTGTACTTATGAACACAAAACTCGATTTGTTACCTTTTTATCACTTAGTTGATACCAAATGGGGAATACACAACTGTGCCAACGATAAAACTATTATGACCTACGCAAGGGAATAAACTCGTTTGGTCGTTGTTACCTATTTGTGACTATCGTAGTATGGTATAATATAACCAAAACTTATTGAAATTGAACTGAGGTACTAGTTTTAAGGAAATGTGTATGTTTACGTCCATTTGACGCAGTGAAGTAAGTAAGCAGTAAAATATTTAATATGTTATATGTATCAGACATATACACACATGCATAATTGCATTTCAACCGCAAAAAATGGAAAAAAGAATTTAGAATTGATAAGAAGTATGTAAAATATTTAAAAAGTTTGACTTCGAAATTACGGGCATTATAGTGCCCTTTAAATCAAAACGGAGATCATTTTTATCATAAATATTAGACACTTCTGGAACAAAAAAATTTACGCGCTCAAGAAATAATGAATATTAACACAATATTCAAAATTTTTAAGATGTAAAATACTCAAATTATATCGAAATGGAAAGCTATATTTCTAAGATCCAATATGGCGATAAGCTCGTGTGCCGAAAACTACACATTATGATGTTTTATTTCCGATTTGCAACCTAACAGATACTCATGACACGAACGCCATGACAAAAAAAAAAAACTGACCTAAAACCGCCATAGACCATAGACGGTGCTTTAAGGGGTAGGTACCTGATGCCCCATATTGAAATATTTTTTCAGGAAAGTACTCTGAAAGTATTCTGAAATATCTTCAAAAGATTTTATTTGACTTTGCCTTATATCTTTTTATTATATCTGTTTTTAATTTTCTATAGTAAGCTGAGGTGAATTTAAAGTGCTTTTTCTTCTTGACGGCATTTTAAGTTAAAAGACACTTGAATGACATCTCGATCACCAAAAAAAGTTTTCTCATTTTGTTAAATTGAGCAGTTGTTGTAGAAGGTCACAAATTAAAGTGAATGTAAATAAACCGAAAGGTGCACTAAAACTTAATGGTATCGTCTAGGAGGCACAATATGCTTCATAGCGTATGACATTTGAGTTGTATAGAAGTAGATACATTTTTAGTTACGATTTTGTTTTTCTGACTTTGTATGATGCCTTATAGTAACTTTTTAGGTAACAAAGGTAACCATATTATTACCAATAAGAAAATTTGTTGTTTAAAGTCACAAAGTAGTTGCAGAGTGCACAGAGTGTTTTCTTAAATTACCGCAACTCTATTTACTCAAAATATTTAGATACGTATTATCCGAAATTGTGACCATAATTTTGTATGAATTTTCAGAGAAGTTACAAATTTCTACTTGGGTTGCTATGCTCTAATTCTTAGGCAACGACCCCTTCTATACACCCATGCGACCACTCGATCACATACGCAAAACTATTCTATCCCTACTATCCTGCCTCGACCCTACATATCCCTATCTTGCCTCTTACTGTGAACTCGAATTCATATCGACACAATCAAATCTACCTGAACATGAGAAACCCAAAAAATTATTTTCATTCCACATACAAATCGCAATATGAACAATGAAATCCTTAAAAGATACAAAATTTTCCTTTATTTACAAAACTACAAAATTTCCGACTTACATAGTTACCCAAAAATTTAGTCTTAAATAAGCAACCAATTCATTTAAATTGTTTTCAGATTTTCTTTAATCAATTAATAGCCCTATTCTGGCGTTGTGAGGGCTCACAGGTCACAAGCTCTTGTGAGGTTTTCCTTGTGAGGTTTGTTGTGATTCGATAACATTTTCGGTATTCTGGGAAGTTCATCACACGAAACCTCACAAGAAACTCACCACGGTGATTGGGCACGTTCAAACATGTCAGATTTTCATGATTTCTAGTTTTATTGGGCTCTGATTGGCTGATTGTCATAGAAAGACAGATGAGTGAACTTTCAAAATTCTTACGTCAAAAGAAATATGAATCGTCACCGTTGAAAAGGTGGTGGCACTTTTCCCGGGGAACATAGATGGAGATGTCCAAAGACAAAACCTCACTCATATCTAATAACGCGAAAGTTTTCCCTCATAAGTGCCTAATAGAATTTTATTTGAGAGTTTTTTTTTTTA
The DNA here is from genome assembly GCA_963921185.1 of Dasysyrphus tricinctus. NCBI lineage: Eukaryota > Metazoa > Arthropoda > Insecta > Diptera > Syrphidae > Dasysyrphus > Dasysyrphus tricinctus. The sequence goes on along the minus strand of OY992532.1, from coordinate 158,388,878 downwards.
TAAACAAAAAGTAAGCAAAAAAATATAGTTTAAAACAAAAAACGTATTAAATTAAATTTAATTTGTGTAGGAAAAAAAAAACAAGTGAAGGTGAAAGAAAGGAGGAAACTTAAGCCTAATAAAATCTCCCCACAATCCCCACAAAGTGGATGGCCGAATATTTGAATCTGCAATCGGCAAAAGGGCTCGCGTTGGTACAAAGTTTCTACTTTGAAAAAAGTGTTGCCCCCACAAAATGGGTGGCCGAATATTTTAATCTGGAATCGGCAAAAGGGTTCGGGTTGGTACAAAGTTTCTACTGTGAAAAAAGTGTTGTAACCGGGAAAAGGTCAAAATCCCGCCGATCAAAATCCCGCAAGTCGAAATCCCGCCAAATAAAATTACTAATTATGTACACGAATCCCGCCAGTCAAAATCCCGCCGATCGAAATCCCGCCGCAAGAATCCCGCCAGTAGCCTGCTACTATTTTGCGGGATTTTCAATACTTTTTTAAAATAATCCCAACTTATTAGATACTTTTTCATACTTTTGAAACAATATTTTATTTTAATTTGTGAATTTATTTTTATTCAAAACAACCCCCTTTTGAAAAAAAAAGTATATAAGCAGTTGTGCTTTGGCATTTATCTTCAGCTCTTTCTTCTTAAGAACTCCGTAGAGGTAAGACCACGAGGTAATTAGAGAAATAGAAATTGGATTTTATTTTGGTTTTGTGGGGACGGGTAACAACGACGACGACCATCACCACGACGATGATGACGCCACTATGGGACGAGAACGACGACGACAAGAAGGACGAGAACGGTGGCGACGACGACCACGGCGACGGCCACGATGCCGGCGATGTGATGGCTTTGACTTGCTGTCTCGGCATCAACTCGCTGAAGTCTTGCCTTGGTCGTGGTTCACAGTGCCGTGGATCTGGACGTAGGTGGATCTGGACAGAGGTGAGTTGGGATCTGGGCATAGGTTGGTCTGGATCTGGACAGAGGTGGGTCTGGATCTGGACATAGGTGGGTCTGGATTCTGGACAGAGATGGGAATTTTTTTTCGGTTTGGGTGATGGGGAACGGTAGTCTAAAAGAAGACAGAGGTGGGTCTGGATCTGGACAGAGGTGGGTCTGGATTCCGGACAGAGGTGGTATTTTTTTTTTTGAAAAAAAAAAAAAATTATATAGAAAAACAAACTTTTTGAACATTTTTTTTTGAAGAATATAAAAAAACAAGATTTTTTGATGAAAATTTAAATGAAAAATTAAACTTTTTCTCAATTTTTTTTTCGGTTTTTAATTTTTCTTCGAAATATGAATGATAGGTACTGTTGCTCAAGAAAACTTGACATTGGCGCTCAATTGATGCATAGCATTATACGAACATTCGACTTATATCTTTAAACGCGATTTGCGGCAAATTTAAGCGTCCTAGAGGCATCAAAGTTGACACCTTTAAACTTGACTTGCGGATAAACTAAGCGTCCTAGCTTATAAATCCAGATTCTTTAAATGCACAAGAAATTTTGCATACACCCAACTTCGCACCCACCCCAAATCCTATAATGAACCCAAGCAGGGGGGTTGCAGGGAGGCAGCATGCCCCCTCCATACACACCTCGCTGCTTATTCGTGTTTATTTGTCATTCAAGGTACTCTTGCTCAAGAGAACTCAATTAATGCATAGCATTATACGAAAAGTCAACTTTTATCTTTAAACGCGATTTGCGGCTAAACTAAGCGTCCTAGAGGCATCAAAGTTGACACCTTTAAACTTGATTTGCGGATAAACTAAGCGTCCTAGCGACTTATAAATCTGGATTCTTTAAATGCACAAGAAATTTTGCATACACCCAACCTCGCACCCACCCCAAATCCTATAATGAGCCCAAGCAGGGGGGTTGCAGGGAGGCAGCATGCCCCCTCCATACACACCTCGCTGTTTATTCGTGTTTATTTGTCATTCAAGGTACTCTTGCTCAAGAGAACTCAATTAATGCATAGCATTATACGAAAAATCAACTTTTATCTTTAAACGTGATTTGCGGCTAAACTAAGCGTCCTTGAGGCATCAAAGTTGACACCTTTAAACTTGATTTGCGGATAAACTAAGCGTCCAGCGACTTATAAATCCGGATTCTTTAAATGCACAAGAAATTTTGCATACACCCAACCTCGCACCCACCCCGAATCGTATAATGAGCCCAAGCAGGGGGGTTGCAGGGGGGTAGCATGCCCCCCCCAAACACACCTCGCAGTTTATTCGTGTTTATTTGTCATTCAAGGTACTCTTGCTCAAGAGAACTCAATTAATGCATAGCATTATACGAAAAATCAACTTTTATCTTTAAACGCGATTTGCGGCTAAACTAAGCGTCCTAGAGGCATCAAAGTTGACACCTTTAAACTTGATTTGCGGATAAACTAAGCGTCCTAGCGACTTATAAATCCGGATTCCTTAAATGCACACGACATTTTGCATACACCCGACCTCGCACCCACCCCAAATCCTATAATGAACCCAAGCTGGGGGGTTGCAGGAGGCAGCATGCCCCCCAAACACACCTCGCTGTTTATTCGTGTTTATTTGTCATTCAAGGTACTCTTGCTCAAGAGAACTCAATTAATGCATAGCATTATACGAAAAATCAACTTTTATCTTTAAACGCGATTTGCGGCTAAACTAAGCGTCCTAGAGGCATCAAAGTTGACACATTTAAACTTGATTTGCGGATAAACTCAGCGTCCTAGCGACTTATAAATGCGGATTCTTTAAACGAACAAGAAATTTTGCATACACCCGACCTCGCACCCACCCCAAATCCTATAATGAGCCCAAGCAGGGGAGTTGCAGGGGGGCAGCATGGCCCCCCATACACACCTCACTGTTTATTCACGTTTATTTGCCATTCAAGGTACTCTTCCTCAAGAGAACTCAATTTATGCATAGCATTATCCGAAAAATCAACTTTTATCTTTAAACGCTATTTAGGACTAAACTAAGCGTCCTAGAGGCATCAAAGTTGAGACCTTTAAACTTGACTTGCGGATAAACTAAGCGTCCTAGCGACTTATGAAATTCATATTCGTTATCTTTCCAAAAGATAAAAAAAAAATTAGTAAAAAGGTTTTTTCCAAAACTATCAAAAAAATACTTTCAGTTTTTCGGCAAAACTTAATCATTTTTTTTTTAATTTTTCTTCGAATTATGTATGAATGATACTATTTTTTTTAAATGCAAAAGAAAGTTTACATACACCCATCCCCGCACCCACGCCAAATCCTATAGTGAGCCCAAGCAGACGTGTGTGAAGTTAGCATAACATTTTTGAGCTAGACCAATGGGACCATGGCAGGAATTTGCAGTTTTTTTTGCATTTTTATGCATTTCTATTCCGGATTTTGCAGTTCATCAAATAGTGGGTGTAACCGACTGTACTGCTAACTTCACTGTGAAGTTAGCAGTGCCTATGCTTTTCTCAGCAACCGGGCTAGCGAGGAATCTGAAATAAGGCTCTGAATTTGCAGTTTAATTTGCAGTTCCAGAAAAGGAAAAAACCAAATTTCTAAATCCTTACATAAAAAAAATTTCATACTGTACTGCTAACTTCACTGTGAAGTTAGCATAAAAGTCCTTTTCTCAGCAACGGTGATACTTAGAAATTTGCAGTTAGGCTCCAAATTTTGCAGTTAATTTGCAGTTCGAGAAAAACTAATGCCCAAATTTGTAAGTCCAAATTTGAAAAAAAAAATCGAATAAATTCATTTTTCACTGTTAACATCACTGTGAAGTTAGCAGTACATACCCTTTTCTCAGGAACTGAGCCAGCTAGAAAATTGCAATTAAGGTCCAAATTTGCAGTTTTTCATCCACTTCAAGAAAAAACTAAGTCCAAAATTTTACGTCCAAATTTGACAAAAAAAATCGAAAAATTTACTTTGCACTGTGAACAACAGTGTGAAGTTAGCAGTACATACCCTTTTCTCAGCAACTGTGCTAGGTAGAAAGTTGCAGTTAGGATCCAAATTTGCAGTTTTTCATTTACTTTACGAAAAAATGCAGTTCAAATTTTGAAGTCAAAATTTGGCATTAAAATCGATTAAATTCATTTTTCACTGTTAACATCACTGTGAAGTTAGCAGTACATATCCTTTTCTCAGGAACTGAGCCTGATAGAAGATTGCAAATAAGGTCCAAATTTGCAGTTTTTATGCACTTCAAGAAAAAACTAAGTTCAAATTTTTAAGTCCAAATTTGACAAAAACATCGATTAAATTCATTTTTCACTGTTAACATCACTGTGAAGTTAGCAGTACATATCCTTTTCTCAGGAACTGAGCCCGATAGAAGATTGCAGTTAAAGTCCAAATTTGCAGTTTTTTATGCACTTCAAGAAAAAACTAAGTTCAAAATTTAACGTCCGAATTTGACAAAAAATCGAAAAATTTACTTTGCACTGTTAACGTCAGTGTGAAGTTAGCAGTACATATCCTTTTCTCAGGAACTGAGCCCGATAGAAGATTGCAGTTAAGGTCCAAATTTGCAGTTTTTTATGCACTTCAAGAAAAAACTAAGTTCAAAATTTTACGTCCAAATTTGACAAAAAAATCGAAAAATTTACTTTGCACTGTGAACAACAGTGTGAAGTTAGCAGTACATACCCTTTTCTCAGCAACTGAGCCACCTAGAAAATTGCAGTTTAGCTCCAAATTTGCAGTTTTTCATGTACTTCAAGAAAAAACTAAGTTCAAATTTGTACGTCCAAATTTGACAAAAAAATCGCAAATTTTACTTTGCACTGTTAACAAAAGTGTGAAGTTAGGAGTACATACCCTTTTCTCAAGAACTGAGCCAGCTACAAAATTGCAGTTAAGGTCCAAATTTGCAGTTTTTCATAAACTTCAAGAAAAAAACTAAGTTCAAATTATTAAGTCCAAATTTGACAAAAAATCGATTTAATTAATTTTTCACTGTTAAAATCACTGTGCAGTTAGCAGTACATATCCTTTTCTCGGGAACTGAGCAAGCTAGAAAATTGCAGTTGGTGTCCAAATTTGCAGTTTTCCATTTACTTCAAGAAAAAACTAAGTTTAAATTTTTAAGTCCAAATTTGACAAAAAATTCGAAAAATTCACTTTGCACTGTTAACGTCAGTGTGAAGTTAGCAGTACATACCCTTTTCTCAAGAACTGAGCCAGCTACAAAATTGCAGTTAAGGTCCAAATTTGCAGTTTTTCATGAACTTCAAGAAAAAACTAAGTTAAAATTTTTAAGTCCAAATTTGACAAAAAATCGATTAAATTAATTTTTCACTGTTAACATCACTGTGAAGTTAGCAGTACATACCCTTTTCTCAGGAACTGAGCCAGCTAGAAAATTGCAGTTAAAGTCCAAACTTGCAGTTTTTTATGCACTTCAAGAAAAAACTAAGTTCAAAATTTAACGTCCGAATTTGACAAAAAATCGAAAAATTTACTTTGCACTGTTAACGTCAGTGTGAAGTTAGCAGTACATATCCTTTTCTCAGGAACTGAGCCCGATAGAAGATTGCAGTTAAGGTCCAAATTTGCAGTTTTTTATGCACTTCAAGAAAAAACTAAGTTCAAAATTTTACGTCCAAATTTGACAAAAAAATCGAAAAATTTACTTTGCACTGTGAACAACAGTGTGAAGTTAGTAGTACATACCCTTTTCTCAAGAACTGACCCAGCTAGAAAATTGAAGTTTAGGTCCAAATTTGCAGTTTTTCATGCACTTCAAGAAAAAACTAAGTCCAAAATTTTACGTCCAAATTTGACAAAAAAATCGAAAAATTTACTTTGCACTGTGAACAATAGTGTGAAGTTAGCAGTACATACCCTTTTCTCAGCAACTGTGCAAAGTAGAAAGTTGCAGTTAGGGTCCAAATTTGCAGTTTTTCATTTACTTCACGAAAAAATGCAGTTCAAATTTTGAAGTCAAAATTTGGCATTAAAATCGAAAAATTCACTTTGCACTGTTAACGTCAGTGTGAAGTTAGCAGTACATACCCTTTTCTCAGGAACTGAGCCAGCTAGAAAATTGCAGTTAAGATCCAAATTTGCAGTTTTTCATACACTTCAAGAAAAAACTAAGTCCAAAATTTTACGTCCAAATTTGACAAAAAAATCGAAAAATTTACTTTGCACTGTGAACAACAGTGTGAAGTTAGCAGTACATATTCTTTTCTCAGGAACTGAGCCCGATAGAAGATTGCAGTTAAGGTTCAAATTTGCAGTTTTTTATGCACTTCAAGAAAAAACTAAGTTCAAAATTTTACGTCCAAATTTGAAAAAAAAAATCGAAAAATTTACTTTGCACTGTTAACGTCAGTGTGAAGTTAGCAGTACATATCCTTTTCTCAAGAACTGACCCAGCTAGAAAATTGCAGTTTAGGTCCAAATTTGCAGTTTTTCATGCACTTCAAGAACAAACCAATTTCAATTTTTTACGTCCAAATTTGACAACAAAATCGAAAAATTCACTTTGCACTGTTAACATCACTGTGAAGTTAGCAGTACATATCCTTTTCTCAAGAACTGACCCAGCTAGAAAATTGCAATTTAGATCCAAATTTGCAGTTTTTCATGCACTTCAAGAAAAAACTAAGTTCAATTTTTTAAGTCCAAATTTGACAAACAAATCGATTAAATTCATTCTTCACTGTTAACATCACTGTGAAGTTAGCAGTACATACCCTTTTCTCAAGAACTGAGCCAGCTAAAAAATTGCAGCTTAGGTCCAAATATGCAGTTTTTATGCACTTCAAGAAAAAACTAAGTTCAAATTTTTAAGTCCAAATTTGACAAAAAAATCGATTAAATTCATTTTTCACTGTTAACATCACTGTGAAGTTAGCAGTACATATCCTTTTCTCAGGAACTGAGCCCGATAGAAGATTGCAGTTAAAGTCCAAACTTGCAGTTTTTTATGCACTTCAAGAAAAAACTAAGTTCAAAATTTTACGTCCAAATTTGACAAAAAAATCGAAAAATTTACTTTGCACTGTTAACGTCAGTGTGAAGTTAGCAGTACATACCCTTTTCTCAGCAACTGAGCCACCTAGAAAATTGCAGTTTAGCTCCAAATTTGCAGTTTTTCATGTACTTCAAGAAAAAACTAAGTTCAAATTTGTACGTCCAAATTTGACAAAAAAATCGCAAATTTTACTTTGCACTGTTAACAAAAGTGTGAAGTTAGGAGTACATACCCTTTTCTCAAGAACTGAGCCAGCTACAAAATTGCAGTTAAGGTCCAAATTTGCAGTTTTTCATAAACTTCAAGAAAAAAACTAAGTTCAAATTATTAAGTCCAAATTTGACAAAAAATCGATTTAATTAATTTTTCACTGTTAAAATCACTGTGCAGTTAGCAGTACATATCCTTTTCTCGGGAACTGAGCAAGCTAGAAAATTGCAGTTGGTGTCCAAATTTGCAGTTTTCCATTTACTTCAAGAAAAAACTAAGTTTAAATTTTTAAGTCCAAATTTGGCAAAAAATTCGAAAAATTCACTTTGCACTGTTAACGTCAGTGTGAAGTTAGCAGTACATACCCTTTTCTCAAGAACTGAGCCAGCTACAAAATTGCAGTTAAGGTCCAAATTTGCAGTTTTTTATGCACTTCCAGAAAAAACTAAGTTAAAAATTTTACGTCCAAATTTGATCATGAATAACACAGAAATGTAAATTTAGACTTATAAGTCTAGAGAGAGAGAGAGAGCAAAATAGAAAGTCAATTTTGTTAAAGTGCTTAAGTTTTTTATTTATAATTTTGTTAATAGTCAGCAATAAAAAGTATTCTTAAACTTAAATTAATCATAACATTAATAGTTTAATGAGTGATTGGAAAAATCCTAAACATCATTTAAGAAGGTAGGAGAATTAAAGTTTTTAAATTCGATACCATAAAGACTGCCTTTGCGGTAGCAACTCTATGAACACAAAGAGGAAGGCATCCGGCATATCTCCGGTAAATTCACCAACCGCCAAGAAAACTATACCTGAGAAGAAATCAGAAATGGCTAAGAAATCATTGGAAGCCAGTGAAGTAAAAGCAATTTTAAATGAATGCCTAAGCGAGCATTTAAAAAATATTGCCACAAAAGATGATGTCTCAGCCATATTGATAGACATACAGCTATTACGGTCTGAAAATTCCCAACTCTCGGAGCGCCTGGCCGTTATGGAGAACTACTGTGAAGCACTGGAGAGACAGATTGAAGTTTTATCACAAAAATCGAATGAAAAATGTGTAGTGATGCATTTCCCTTCAGACAATAAGGCAAACAAGCTTGAATTTGCTAAACAAACTTGTCTAGGCCTTCTTGACCTAAACGAAAATGCAGAATTTTCATTGCAAAACACAAAAGAGTTCCATAACCGTCACAACAATTTAACAACAATGGTACTAAATTTTCAAGACGCGGACACTGCAAACAAAATTATTGTAGCTGCACCGAAGCTGAAAGGTACTGGAGTTTTTGTGCACAGAGAACAATCACTTATATATCGGAAAAAAAGGAAAACGTTGAATGAGATCAAAGGCAAACTTCTTGAACTAAACCCGACTGCAAAAATTTATGTTAAAGGAAGTAGATTGCAAATTGAAAAGTTTGTTTTCTTTTTCGAGTCCCTCCGCGGTCTGCAATTTAAAACTAATGAAGAACTCGCATTTGTCAAAGAGACGTTTGGAGAGAATGCAATGTGCTTTTTTGACAGCAAGAACATAAACTTCCAAACAGCAGCAGCGCCAGCTATTCGCCAGAACATATATAACCAGGATGGTCCAAGTAGCAGCAGTAGTAGCCGTCATGACATCATGTAGGATAGAGTTGCCGTCTGCCAAAAAAACTTTTTCAAATTTAATATTTTCTGTTATAATATTACAGGGCTAAAAAACAAATTAATAATGCCTGATTTTTTTAAACTTATATCAAACTATGATATTTTTATTTTAATAGAAACTTTTGTAGAAGAGGGAAAAGAAATGCAATATCTCAAATATCTAGACAATTTTAAAGTTCAATTTATCCCAGCTATTAGAAATAATAGACTTGGGAGAGCAAGTGGTGGAATGCTACTTGGTTATAAAAACAAAAACAGACAAATTAATCAAATCAGTTTTAAGAATAGTGAAACCAAAATTATAATTGATATTTTATGTGACTCAAAACACTTTCAGATTGTACCTATTTATTTAAATTATAACGGGTGGAACTCAGATTGCGAAGATCTGCAGAACTTTCTTATAAATAACAATCAAGAAAATATAATGCTAATTGGCGATTTTAACGGGCGTATAAGCAGCTTTCAAAACACCTCTATTTTGAACAATGGTTATTTCTCCTTCCAAAGAAACTCAGTGGATGAAAATCTAAACTCAAATGGAAAAGTCTTAATAGAAATGGTAGAGGATTTTGGTTTATTTGTGTTAAATGGGGTAACATTTGGTGATTCTAAAGGAAATTATACTTTCATATCTCCTCAAGGATGCTCAACGATCGACTACTGTTTAGTAAAAGGGCATTGGATCGATGTGATTAAGAATTTTGAGGTATATCCTACTAATTTTTCATCACATCTACCAATTATAGTCTCTTGTGAGTTCTTTTCCCAAGATGCCCAAATAAACAATGAAGACCTTGCTCAAATTAATAACAAACTTAAGTGGATTGAACATAAGGCCGTTCTATATAGACGTAATTTAAGACACGAAATGATCTCTACTAACACTCAGATAGCTGATTCAGTGGAAGATGCCACGAGGGTTGCGTCTGAGTTAATACGAAAGTCTGCAGCTACAAGTAGCTCCCGTTTCACCCCGCCGTGGTCTAAGTCGAAGTGGTATGACGAGGAATGAAGAAAATGTAGAAGTAAATCCTTTAAATTCTTAAAACTTTTTAGGGAATCAAATAATAATGCTTTCAAACATCTTTATTTACAGCAAAACAAAATATATAAGGACTTGTGCAGATACAAAATGCAATCTTACCTTAGAAATGCGGCTAAAAGTCTCATTGACTGTAAGGATTCAAAATCTTTTTGGTGCAATGTGAGGATATTAGGTGGGCGTACTAAATCAGTGTCGTTGAGCATCAGTGTTGAGCAGCTTGCCTCGTATTTTGAAACACTTCTAGTACCAGATCCGAATCAAAATTCAATTAGTTTTGCACTCCCAAATATTTCGATTGCAGAGTTAGACTCCAATTTTTCAATGTCTGAGCTTCTTACATCACTTAAAAAAATGAAGAATAACAAAGCCCCAGGTTCAGATGGTATTCCGATAGAATTCTACAAAAATTCAACACCTGAATTTCTGGAATATATTCTTGATTTATTGAATAAAATGTTTACTGAGGAAACCTTCCCAAACAGTTTTCGCCTGGCGAAGATAACAGCTATTTTCAAAAAAGGTAATCCAAATCAACCTGAAAATTATAGGGGGATTTCGGTGTTAAGCTCCCTAAGAAAACTTTTTACCCAAATTCTATACCTCAGGATTTTAACATGGGTGCAAAACAATAATCTTATCAGTTGTTTTCAAGCTGGTTTTCAGGCAAACCTTTCGACGGTAGATCAAATTTTTGCACTTACAACCATAGCAAGGCGATTCATCGATAAAAAGAAGCCATTATTTGCACTATTTGTTGATTTTAAAGCGGCATTTGACACTATTAATCGAAGATCACTGTTATATAAACTCGCAATGATTGGAGTTTCAACTAAATTTATTCGGGTTTATGAACAGCTCCTTCTTAATATGTCAGCAATAGTCTGCAGTGGTAGAAGTCAATCAAGGTCATTTAGATCTGAAACAGGAGTTCCACAAGGATGTGTTTTAAGCCCGTTAATGTTCGCATTGTTTATCAACGATATTGAGAGCCATTTACCAGGAGGAGTTTATTTTGGTGATATATTTGTAAAACTTTTGCTGTATGCTGATGACCTCGTGATTTTTGCTGACAACCCAGTGACACTCCAGCTCCAAATAAACAAACTTAAAGCCTTCTGTGATCTATGGGATCTGCAAATTAATTCAGCCAAATCTAAGATAATGATTTTCAGGACCCAAAGTAGCAATAATAGAAATTCAAGGAACTGGACATTAGACGGTACCAGTTTAGAAGTTGTAAATGAATTCAAATACCTAGGCTTCATTATCTCACACAATCTAAGTATCAGGCCTCATATAAAAGAAAAACTTGCTGTAGCTAAGTCAGCTATAAATTCAATGTGGTCACAATTTTTTACAAAGTCCTTTGTGGACGCAACATCTAAGTTTAAAGTTTTTGATGCCACAATAAACAGTTGTTTCTGCTATGGTAACGAAGTTTATGGATACGAATCTATGGAGGAGATCGAAACAATCCTGAGATACTTTTTTAAAAGAATTTTCAGACTACCTTCTAGTACTCCAAACTACGCTATCTATGTTGAGTCCGGTCTGCCGCAAATTTTCGTAAGGAATTTAAAGGCATGTGCAGATTTCTTAAAGAAAGTTATAAAAAGACCTGATAGCAACTTGCATAAAAGGATACTACTTGTTTCACTTCACTGCGGTTATACTCCTTTTAGGAACTGGCAAGAGCTTGCTTTGGCACATTCCGCTCCATTAAATTTGAGTGTCAATAATATAGCAGAATGGCAAAATATTCTCTATGATTGTATATCAAAGGTAGATGAACGTATGTATCAGATGCATCTTGACAGGGCTAAGGAGTCAACTTCAAGGAATATTTATAGAAATTTATGTCTGAATTTGGGTGAAAATAATTATTTTAGAAGGGACCTCTCTGTCACGGATATGAGCCTTATCTTTAAAGTCAGAACGGAAGTTCTAGAACTTAATTTCAGACCATATCGAAGAGACATAAACCCCATTTGCTCTCTATGCAATTTGAACCAAAATGAAGATGTTTTTCATTTCATAGCAATTTGTCCTATTCTCCAAGAAATGAGAAGACTGTATTTTAACAAGAGTTTTTTAACGTTTGACGAATGTGTCAATGTTCTCAATGGAAACTGTGGATGGATGTTGCTTGTACGTTATATTTCTCATGCAAAATACTATAGAAATACATATCTGAATATGTCGTGAATAAAACACACTACATAATTTTTGTTTTAGCTAAACTAAAAGCTCATTTTTTACTTTTCATAATTTGAATACATTTTCCCCATTTTTGTTTTAGCTAAACTAAAAGCCTTTCTAAAAGATATTGCAGTCTTTATCTCTACATGCTTAAATAAAGCTTGTTTTTACCTGTCAGCATCTAACAAAATTCTACCCATTTTTGTTTTAGCTAAACTAAAAGCCTCCATTCAATATAGCCACTATTTCAACATTTAAAAATTGTTAATTTTGAATGTCTATTAATTTTTTTTTATTTGTAAAAATTCATAGGTATTGTTAATTAGAACATTTTTTCATATTATCTAATTTATGGTTTTATTTTTTGAACTTCATATTACCTTATTTAATGAGATTTTTCTGATTTATATGTTAAAATTAAATATTATTGTATTAATCTCTATCATTTTTTTTTTGCTCATATTTTTTTTCGTATATTAAAATTTTATTTATTGTTTGATTCAGAAATTCTTTTAAAAATATAATTTTTTCTAATTTCTAATTATTTGTAATCTCTTAAAGAAAAATTAAGAAAGCGGCAGACGGCTTTTAAGCCATGCTCTCAAATCTTTATGAAAATTGTATTTATGAATTATTATTTTTGTTATCAATAAAGATTCATCTAATCTAATCTAATCTAATCTAATTTAAGAGTATAGTTTAGTTAAAGTTGATGTATAGAAAGGCTTCATGTGAGGTGACTCAATTTGACATGAAGACTGTTTGAACACCCTTAGAGATTGCGTGTCACGTATGAAATGTCAATAAATGACAAAAGCGATAATATAGTTCGGATATTGGTAGGGATGTTCAGGAATCGATAGTTCATTCGACGAGTTCACTAATTGAGGAAAAAAACCCCAACGCGGATCCAGTGCGAATCTGGTGAACTGCAGGGGAGTCGAATATTGTGAATTGACTTATCGGCATGAATATGAGAATCTGCCACCACCACAGAAAGAAACTTACACATACAAATTCAAAATTCTTTTTGCTTCATACACAAGTCCAAAACAGCTGTGAAATACATTGTATCCTTTGTTTTTTTTTCTCTGTATTTATTCCCATCTGTCAAAATCACTTCTGCGTGGAGCGGCTTGGATCGCTCTTGCTTATGTTTGCATAATCAAGCAAAACTTAGCGAATCGGAGGTAGCCTCCATTATGGTTTTTGAATAGTGATTGCATACATTCGCTCGTTGCTTATGCGCGCATAATCTAGCTCATGCCAGTTATAGTTGGGTTTTAAGTCGCATAGATCCGGCGTTTATTTTTTCTTTATGCCTCACGAAATGCCTGATCCCCACTTTTTTTTCCAACAAAGTCCCCTATTACACAGTTATTCTTTGCGTGTGGATGGCCTGACTACATTCATTTCACTTTTGTGCAAATGTGAAAAATGTTTTTTTTTTTTTTCACTAAACAACTGAATCCTATCATTTATCTCAAGTTTAACAAAAGTAAAAGTTCCAAACTTTTACTTTTGTAGAAAAGTGAAACAACTACATCTAAATAAACAGTTTACAGTTACAAAAAGCTGATTCATGGATGTCACTCACACCGAATATAGTTGCTGAACTAGCCTTTTCCGTGTTTGAATGCATTCAGCTCCACTCAAATTTCATACAACTTTTTCGCAGGAAGGTATCACTAGCATATATTTATATTTTTTCACTTTTTACAAAAGTGAATTGAATGTAGTAAGGCCTTTAATAAAGAAGCCAATCCTTCGTACGTTTCAATCCTGATTCACAATGCGACGGGAAAACGAGACGAGAGCGTGACGTGATTTGCTGTCATCTTTTTCTAGTTATTAAATCGTTTCCCAATTCACAATGCGGCGAGATTCTTTACAACGAAAACTCTTTTGTTAAAAATAAAAAGTAAAAAAATACTTCCATTATGTAAATAAATTGTCAAAAAATAAAATCGTCGTCTCGTCGCGTCTTTTTTTCAATTTTTCGAATTCTTGGCGTGACGTGACGACGACAAACGCTTCATTGCGTATATACTCATATACTTTCATTGTTTGAAATTCGTTTGACAGCACCGACGGGATCTCGTCACGCTCACGTCTCGTTTCCTCGTCGCATTGTGAATCAGGCTTCACCCTCCAAAACCCATTTGTTTACTTTGTTGTATTTGTAATTTCATTTGTGAATTGCGACAACAACAAGACCTGTGCTGAATGATGTGCTGAATGACGAGTTGATTCTATGTGTGTATTTTTCACTGCTTTTTACTAATACTTTGCAAATCTAAACATCACAGATGTTCGTTTCAGCTTGTAGGCAAATCAAATTGACAACTGATGATTGGCTTTTCTATTAGATATTATCTGCTTTAGAATGTTCCTTACTTTTAAGGTAGAACTATAATAGTTGAAGGGCACTGAAGCTAATGTCAAAAACCAACGAAAAGTAGCTTTCCGTACCGAAAAAAGGGGAACACACCAATAATGTAATTATTATCTATCTCTGTTAACAACCCTGCTATAGGCCAAGTATAGCCGGGTTGTTATGCTGCTGTCAAAAGTATTACCTCCCTGGTGGCTAAACGAATATGCCGGAAGTCTCCACCATTATTATTCTGACACTTTTGGCATCCATCTTTATTCATTTTTTGATCTCACGTTTCACACTCTTTACAATTTGAGCGCGCAGTTGTGCAACATAATTAAAATCTAAATATCCTTAAGCCTAAATCGTAAACTAAAATTAACTAAAAATACTAGAAAATCCTAAAGTAAATAAAGAGACTAATGTAAGTTAAAACTAGTTAATGAATTTGTAAATTTATATTAATAAAAAATCTCTTTCAAAGGATTTTATAATTCCTTCACACCGAACGACTGTGTTTAATTCGAAGAATTATAAGCTTAGTCTGTTGGCACCAAATCGTACCAAAAATCTCTTTTTGGTATTCCTATTTCATCAATTGTCAGTTTTACTTAAGTGAGGTGCGCTCGGGAGCGCACCACACTTCCGTAACCAAAGTTGAACGAAACTTGACGAAACGCTCCACTTCGCAATTATAGTCGGCGCCATATGCTTTCCGTGAATTCGCTTGCTCTTGTACCTTTCACACAAGGAAACAAATCTCCTGGCAATTTTTGAAATTTCCTTTGAAAGTCTATTGGTTGAACACACTTAATGCTATGTTCCCACCAAAACGAAATCTGAGATTTCAGCTAAAAAATTTCGAGATTTCAAATTGGTGGAGCAGAATTTCATTGAGATTTCGTTGAAAACCCAAGTTTTGTTGCGATTTCGTTGAAAATTCTATGAAACCTTGTTCCAGCTGCTCAAAATATCAAAAGTTTTCAATCGAAATCTCGAATTTCATTTTGGTGGGAACATAGCATAAACCTAGATGTGAAAGGAAATGTCAAAAAATCTCCCCAAATCCTCGACCTGGGAGATTCTGTTCGCCCCTCTTTCCTCAATAAAAAAGTGAATATTAAGGCCTAACTACATTCAATTCACTTTTGTACAAAAATGAAAAATTTGTTTGTCTTTTTTCAAGAAACCACTCAATCCTATCTCTTACCCCGAGAAAAGGATATGTACTGCTAACTTCACAGTGATTTTAACAGTGAAAAATTAATCTAATCGATTTTTTGTCAAATTTGGACTTTTTAATTTGAACTTAGTGTTTTCTTGAAGTGCATGAAAAACTGCAAATTTGGACCTTAACTGCAATTTTCTAGCTGGCTCAGTTCCTGAGAAAAGGGTATGTACTGCTAACTTCACAGTGATGTTAACAGTGAAAAATTAATTTAATCGATTTTTTGTCAAATTT